>JARBWK010000002.1:195146797-195403305 GCA_030556195.1 Anolis apletophallus | reverse complement strand
GGCCTTCCTCCTGGCTGAAGGGGGTTGGACTAGATGCCCTTTGGGGGTCTCTCCCAGTGGAGCCTCCTTTTCAGGAGAGATGTTGACATTGAGGCCAGATGTCTGTCTGTTGGGAAGGCTTTGATTGGGCCTTCCTCCTGGCTGAAGGGGGTTGGACTAGATGCCCTTTGGGGGTCTCTCCCAGTGGAGCCTCCTTTTCAGGAGAGATGTTGACATTGAGTCTAGATGTCTGTCTGTTGGGAAGGCTTTGATTGGGCCTTCCTCCTGGCTGAAGGGGGTTGGACTAGATGCCCTTTGGGGTCTCTCCCAGTGAAGCCTCCTTTTCAGGAGTGATGTTCACATTGAGTCTAGATGTCTGTCTGTTGGGAAGGCTTTGATTGGGCCTTCCTCCTGGCTGGGGTTGGACTAGATGCCCTTTGGGGTCTCTCCCAGTGAAGCCTCCTTTTCAGGAGTGATGTTCACATTGAGTCTAGATGTCTGTCTGTTGGGAAGGCTTTGATTGGGCCTTCCTCCTGGCTGAAGGGGGTTGGACTAGATGCCCTTTGGGGTCTCTCCCAGTGAAGCCTCCTTTTCAGGAGTGATGTTCACATTGAGTCTAGATGTCTGTCTGTTGGGAAGGCTTTGATTGGGCCTTCCTCCTGGCTGAAGGGGGTGGACTAGATGCCCTTTGGGGTCTCTCCCAGTGAAGCCTCCTTTTCAGGAGTGATGTTGACATTGAGTCTAGATGTCTGTCTGTTGGGAAGGCTTTGATTGGGCCTTCCTCCTGGCTGAAGGAGGTTGGACTAGATGCCCTTTGGGGGTCTCTCCCAGTGAAGCCTCCTTTTCAGGAGTGATGTTCACATTGAGTCTAGATGTCTGTCTGTTGGGAAGGCTTTGATTGGGCCTTCCTCCTGGCTGAAGGGGGTTGGACTAGATGCCCTTTGGGGTCTCTCCCAGTGGAGCCTCCTTTTCAGGAGAGATGTTGACATTGAGGCCAGATGTCTGTCTGTTGGGAAGGCTTTGATTGGGCCTTTTCCTCCCTGCTGAGCCTCCTTTTCAGGAGATGTTGGACTAGATGCCTGTTGGGGGTTTCTCCCAGTGAAGCCTCCTTTTCAGGAGTCTGATGTTGAAGCCATTTCAGGCTAGATTGAGGCTAGATGTCTCTGTTGGGAAGGCTTTGATTGGGCCTTCCTCCTGGCTGAAGGGGTTGGACTAGATGCCCTTTGGGGTCTCTCCCAGTGAAGCCTCCTTTTCAGGAGTGATGTTCACATTGAGGCTAGATGTCTGTCTGTTGGGAAGGCTTTGATTGGGCCTTCCTCCTGGCTGAAGGGGGTTGGACTAGATGCCCTTTGGGGGTCTCTCCCAGTGGAGCCTCCTTTTCAGGAGAGATGTTCACATTGAGGCTAGATGTCTGTCTGTTGGGAAGGCTTTGATTGGGCCTTCCTCCTGGCTGAGGGGGTTGGACTAGATGCCCTTTGGGGGTCTCTCCCAGTGAAGCCTCCTTTTCAGGAGTGATGTTGACATTGAGTTTCAGGAGAGATGTTGACATTGAGGCCAGATGTCTGTCTGTTGGGAAGGCTTTGATTGGGCCTTCCTCCTGGCTGAAGGGGGTTGGACTAGATGCCCTTTGGGGGTCTCTCCCAGTGAAGCCTCCTTTTCAGGAGTGATGTTGACATTGAGGCTAGATGTCTGTCTGTTGGGAAGGCTTTGATTGGGCCTTCCTCCTGCCTGAAGGAGGTTGGACTAGATGCCCTTTGGGGTCTCTCCCATGTCTTTTGTGATGTTGACATTGGGCTAGATGTCTGTCTGTTGATTGGGCCTTCCTCCTGGCTGAAGGGGGTTGGACTAGATGCCCTTTGGGGTCTCTCCCAGTGAAGCCTCCTTTTCAGGAGTGATGTTCACATTGAGTCTAGATGTCTGTCTGTTGGGAAGGCTTTGATTGGGCCTTCCTCCTGGCTGAAGGGGGTGGACTAGATGCCCTTTGGGGTCTCTCCCAGTGAAGCCTCCTTTTCAGGAGTGATGTTCACATTGAGTCTAGATGTCTGTCTGTTGGGAAGGCTTTGATTGGGCCTTCCTCCTGCCTGAAGGGGGTTGGACTAGATGCCCTTTGGGGGTCTCTCCCAGTGAAGCCTCCTTTTCAGGAGTGATGTTCACATTGAGTCTAGATGTCTGTCTGTTGGGAAGGCTTTGATTGGGCCTTCCTCCTGGCTGAAGGGGTTGGACTAGATGCCCTTTGGGGTCTCTCCCAGTGAAGCCTCCTTTTCAGGAGTGATGTTCACATTGAGTCTAGATGTCTGTCTGTTGGGAAGGCTTTGATTGGGCCTTCCTCCTGCCTGAAGGAGGTTGGACTAGATGCCCTTTGGGGGTTTTGATTGGGCCTTCCTCCTGGCTGAAGGGGGGGTTGGACTAGATGCCCTTTGGGGTCTCTCCAGTCCTCCCAGTGGAGCCTCCTTTTCAGGAGATGGGCCTTCCTCCTGCCTGAAGGATGTCCTTTTCATTGAGGCTAGATGTCTGTCTGTTGGGAAGGCTTTGATTGGGCCTTCCTCCTGCCTGAAGGAGGTTGGACTAGATGCCCTTTGGGGGTCTCTCCCAGTGGAGCCTCCTTTTCAGGAGAGATGTTGACATTGAGGCTAGATGTCTGTCTGTTGGGAAGGCTTTGATTGGGCCTTCCTCCTGGCCTGAAGGGGGTTGGACTAGATGCCCTTTGGGGGTCTCTCCCAGTGGAGCCTCCTTTTCAGGAGAGATGTTGACATTGAGGCTAGATGTCTGTCTGTTGGGAAGGCTTTGATTGGGCCTTCCTCCTGGCTGAAGGGGGTTGGACTAGATGCCCTTTGGGGGTCTCTCCCAGTGAAGCCTCCTTTTCAGGAGTGATGTTCACATTGAGTCTAGATGTCTGTCTGTTGGGAAGGCTTTGATTGGGCCTTCCTCCTGCCTGAAGGAGGTTGGACTAGATGCCCTTTGGGGGTCTCTCCCAGTGGAGCCTCCTTTTCAGGAGAGATGTTGACATTGAGGCTAGATGTCTGTCTGTTGGGAAGGCTTTGATTGGGCCTTCCTCCTGGCTGAAGGGGGTTGGACTAGATGCCCTTTGGGGGTCTCTCCCAGTGGAGCCTCCTTTTCAGGAGAGATGTTGACATTGAGGCTAGATGTCTGTCTGTTGGGAAGGCTTTGATTGGGCCTTCCTCCTGCCTGAAGGAGGTTGGACTAGATGCCCTTCAGGTGTCCTCCTGCAAGGGGAACAGGTAGAGAAAAGGTGCCTAAGGTCTATTTTAGGGGGGGGGGGGGCTGCCTGATCTTGGATGGGCGATCCAAGGAATGCCAGGCTGTGGCCAAACCACCTCTTTGAGTCTTCCCAGCCTGGAAAACCCTACTAAATCCATCAAGCAACAGGCATCTTGAAGCCGCATGCAGACAAAGCCTGGGAAGGGCTAGTTGACATTGAGGCTAGATGTCTGTCTGTTGGGAAGGCTTAGATTGCGTCTTCCTCTTGGCTAAAGGGGGCTGGAGTAGATGTGAAATCCATGGGGTTGTGCCATCAAGCAACAGGCAGCTGGAAGCCGCCGCATGCAGACAAAGCCTGGGAAGGGCTAGCAGGCTTGCATCTGGGCACACGCATCCTAGTATCACTTCTTATAGGTATCGTAGATCAGAATACGTAAACCCAGTGCCCGTTCCTTCCTTGGCATGGGACCGAGACGGCGCCGCAGGAAAGATGGCAAAGCCCTGGGTGATATTGGAGAAGGTGGGAAGCTGTAGAGGCAGGAGCTGTTCAAGCTTCCTAGTAGATCAATGGCACACAGTTGTCATCAAGACTAAATGGGAATTTGGAAGCCGAGAGGAATTCATGCTTTAGGTGCTCGTGCTTGGTTGCAAAGAAGAGAAATAGGTATATAGGGCCCCTTTTACAGAGCTGTATACAATCCACATTGACAAAGGCTTTCATGGCTGGAATCACTGGGTTGTTGTCGGTTTTTCGGGCTGTATGGCCATGTTCTAGAAGCATTCTCTCCTGACGTTTCGCCTGCATCTATGGCAAGCATCCTCAGAGGTTGTGAGGTCACATTGAACTGGATTATATGGCAGGACTCTTCCACACAACCAGGATTTTGATTCAGAACAGGGGTGAGTTTGATTCAGGGGGCTGAGACTGAGTGAGAGAGGGTCTACCCTAGCAAACCTTTTGCATCATTACCCCAATACATACATATTGAGCATGGTGATCAGATCATGATAAGAATAAACAGAACAGTTCAAATAATGTACCAGTAAGGCCTTTTTGCGGACCACCCTGAGAATTTCGGGGGGGGGGTGAAGCCCCTCAAGCCCCCCCCGGCTACATGTCTGTACACACAGCCATATAAACCAGAATATCAAGACAGAAAATCCCATATTATCTGCTTTGAACTGGGTTATCTGAGTCCATACTGCCATATATTCCAGTTCAAAGCAGATAGTGTGGGATTTTATTCAGCTGTGTGGATTATTTGCCTTGATATTCTGAATTATATGGCTGTGTGGAAGGGCCCCGCAAAGGTGCTGCTTGGTATGTGAAACGGTTGCATCTCTCTCATGTTATGGCTCCTGTAATATTGATGGAGTGGCAGTGGTGCTTCCTCGGTGCTCCGCCAAGCTTATTTCCCACCCCAAACTGGAAAAGCGAAAGGTAATTTTCAGTCTCCTGCCTGAAAAAGACACCAGAGGCATGATCCTGCAGTGCCTTCTTCATCTCGGTGCCACCCCACCTTTGTCTTTCGTTTAAGGCTGGGCATTTCAGGAAAATGGGGAAAGAGGTTCCACAGATTTTCAATCGATCCCACCCTTCCTTTCCTAATCCCAAGTGGGAGAGAGCCCAGTTCACAGGCTTTGGGAGGAAATATTGGTCGGGTCAAAACAAGAGCGAGTTTGATGAAGATGATGGTAATGGTGTTGATGCCTTCCTCATTTTTTCTTGAATGGTGTTGAAGTTGGTGGTGCTTTTTTTTTATTTTATAAAAAAAGGTATGTGAAGCTGAGCTTTGTGAATTCATTCCTGGGTCCTTTCCACACAGCCATATATCCCTAGAATATCAAGGCAGAGAATCCCACAATAATAATAATAATAATGATAATAATCGTCATCTTTATTTGTACCCCGCCACCATCTCCCCAATGGGGACTCAGGGCAGCTTACATGAGGCCAAGCCCATCAACACAACAACACAATAAAATCAATCGATAAACAACGTAATCAGTTACATAGAACATAAACTATAAGATACTACAATCAATATAAAATTACAGCGGAAGAGCCACGTCTTAAGATTCTTCTTAACACTCTCTAGAGTAGGGGCTCGCCTAATCTCACCAGGCAGTGTATTCGACAGATGGGGGGCCACCGAGGAAAAGGCTCTCTCCCTTGTTCCCACGAGGAGGGACTGGGACAATGGCAGAGGCGAAAGGAGAGCCTCCCCCGAAGGTTGACGGGATCGGGTTGGTTCATGGAGGGAAATACGGTCACGAAGGTAGGCGGGTCCCAAACCGTTTAGGGCTTTATAGGTGATGATCTGTACCTTGAATTGGGACTGGAAAATAAATGGCAGCCAATGGAGCTCCTTAAACAGTGGGGTTGACCGCTCCTTGTAATTTGTCCCTGTTATTAATCTGGCCGCCAAACGTTGGGCGAGCTGTAGTTTCCGGGCCGTCTTCAAGGGTAGCCCCACGTAGAGCGCACTGCTTTGAACTGGGTTATCTGAGGGCCCTTCTTTACAGCCCTATATTCCAGAATATCAAGGCAGAGAACGCTACAATATCTGCTTTGAACTGGCTTATTTGAGTCCAGTGGGATTTTCTGCTTTGGTATTCTGGGATATAGGGCTGTGCGGAAGGGCCCTTGGATAACCAGCCTCCCTTTCAGGGACAAAAAGCCCTTCCAAATGTAACTTCAGCCTACAGAAGCAGCTTTGTATACTGATTAGTAGTGAGGATGCCCAGCAGCATGACTGGAGCAAATGGAGAGATGTGTCAATGAATAGGGGCGCACACATTCTGTTATTTCCCTTTGTACAGAGGGACTCTGCCACAGGGAAATAGATGTGTGTCTGTGTGTGCAACCGCAGTGAGACACTGGAGAACAAAGCCTTTTGATCCAAGCCCAATATTATGCAAAGCCATCCATGCCTGGGCTGCGGCAGGTAGATGGTGCCCAAATCCCAAGCCCTCCCCTCGCTGGGCTGGTGCAGTCGTCTGGTACAGCCCTTTTGTGTCTGGGCAGGGACGCTTTTCCGACAACGAGGGACTCGCCAGCATACAGGTTTGGCATGCTGATCACACCCAGGCATTGAAAGGCAGGCAGCTGGGATGGAGATGAGGTTTTGGGAAAGGAGGGGGCGTGCCTGCTTGGGTTGTATGAAGACGCCTTCCTACCCTTCTTTCTACCAGGCTGAGGCACCCTCACCTCTCTGTTCCTGCCTCTCTTTTCCTCCACCTGTCAAAAACAACCCTCCCACTGTCACCTGCTCTTCCACTAGGACGCAGTCCTGTGTGGTAATCTTTATTTCTCCAAGGAGGAGGCTCTCAGCATTTGGATGCCATGGGCATTAATTGCTCTTTGCTCACTCCCTGAGAGAGCTGTTCACGTACGGTAGTCAGAAAAGCCGGTTTTGTAATTGATCACACAAGTTTCATCCCACCACCCTCTTCTTCTTCCAGGTAAATGTCACGCCTTTCCTCCTTTCCCCATCTTGTCTTTCTTTGTTTGTTTGTATGTATGTATGTGGTTTTTCCTCTCTGTCACTCGCACAAAACATTGGTGCGGAAAGAAAGTGTATGCGTGTGTTTCTTTCGACGAGTTATTTTTGATTTTTTAAAAAAACAAAATTTGATATTTAGTTTCTTCGCTGCCACCGTACGCCAAACATTTGGGGCTTTGTTTTTGCACCCGTGCCAATTTGGGTGTCTAGACTACTGCAGCTGACACCATGTGGTATGGGAGGAGGGAGGGCTGCAGTTATTGGTAGGTTTTTCTCTTGCTGTTCTCCTCCGAAGGAAGATGTGATCGTAGTCTTGGAACCGGAGAGAATGTGCTGAGAAAGCAATTCTGCTCTGGCATGGGTATTGATACGAATTCATAGCTCCCAATGACAGAGTCTCTCTTCCTAAAAGCTGGGTGTCATGGGCGTCACCCTTGTCTGATGTGAAATAGTCGCAACAGGCTCTTTGCATTTCCAGGCTGCCATGCCATCAAAGCTCTTGTATTAATTGACACCCACCGGTATATGTGTATGGTTTTATTGTTTTATTATTGTGCTGAAATTCTGTAAACCACCCCGAGCCTCTGGGAGTGGTGGTGTACAAATCGAATAAATGAAATAATAAATAAAATAAATAAATAAATAAAATAAATAAAATAAATAAATAAAATAAATAAAATAAATAAATAAAATAAAATAAATAAATAAATAAAATAAATAAATATATGTCCGTCCCCCCTCCCCCCCCTCCCAAGAAGTGGCATTATTCCAGCATAGATTGTGCCAATGAACCCTTTCAGTCAGACCTAGCTGACAAAGAGGGCTCAGGAAAAGCTGAGAGGGATCACTATGGAGATGCTTTTCTGTGTGATTTGGATCAAGATCTTAAGGAGATTTTGCGCAGACCTTCTGGAAGCTGTGTGCATTCTCATTTCCAGTACTTCCTTAGAAGATATCCATACAGTGTGCTTATTATGGGCTGTAAAGTGTGATATATGATAGATGCATTGTTGTGATCCTAACAGGATGGGATCGTTGCAGCAATGTAGCATGTCCGCAACCTTCTTTGTGTGATTTGTGGGCCTGTTAAGAATCTCACCTGTAAGGTTTATTTATTTTTATTATTAAAAACTCACCATCAGATCCCAGCCCTCACGGAGATATTTTCTAAGCATATTTTATGGTTAAACTCCTAATCTCCCTCCAAGCAGACATGTGGGAATTAACTGTTCCGGAGCAAACAGCAAAGCCTCAGCACAAATTGATCCCCAGCTGTGGTTTGGAATCCATTGTGCTCAAACGGATTATAGTAATCTATTTTACACAGTCAATATGATGTGATGCACCTCTGTGGCTCAAAGTGACGGCTTGAGGGTGTTTGATTGAAAACATAAGCATGCAGCCGAAGTAACTACATGTGGATCAGGCGACTGAATGACTGGCCAATGTACGCAGCTAGAATACATACATCCTCTATAGCCTTCCAACACTGCAGATGAGTGTCTGTGTGGAAACATGGTTTTCAACTTCCATGCCAGCGACAGGTCTTTGTTTCATTTTTCTCTGCTCTTCTGACAAAAAATGTCATTATTACCGGTAATCTTGCCATGTGTCAAATGAGAGTTCACACAAGCACAGACACCCACCCACAATTTGTATTGGACGCAGAGCTGGGGTGTAATGTGGGTTGGGGGTGTTGGTCCAAAGCCATCTGCCTCAAAAGAGCAAAGGACTTTTCTGTGGAGGAGAGGGTAGATTTAATCAGCAGCTGTGCTGTTAAACTGAGGGGCATTCTGCTAAAAGGAGATGTGATGTGATGTGCATAATTGCCTTTCAGATACTGGAAGAAAGACCTCATGCCTCTGCTTTGTCGATATAGACTTCCCACTCTCTCCCATCCCTGATTACATGTCAAGCAGATTTGAAGTTTGCCTTGACCCATTTTTCCCATCCACACTCTTGAGAAAGTCAACCCAGTGATCTTGATGCCAGTCTCCTCAAAACGAACAATATATGTTTTTTGCCCCATCAGCAGGAAGTCTACAATGAATGGCCTAAAACCTGCAACTCTACCAATAAGCCTGTGCTAAAGACAAAGAAAAAGAAGCAGCTTTCTATTTTACTCGTACAACCGTAGTTTCACTTCTTAAGAGTTGTAGGAGTCTGAGGGCCCTTCCATACAGCCATATAACCCAGAATATCAAGGCCCCCAGTGGCGCAGTGAGTTAAACCGCTGGGCTGCTGAGCTTGTTGACCGAAAGGTCGCAGATTCAATTCCGGGGAGCGGCATGAGCTTCTGCTGTCAGCCCCAGCTTCTACCAACCTAGCAGTTTGAACACATTCAAATCTGAGTATTTATTTATTTAAAACGTTTATACCCCGGCCTTCTCATCTCCAAAGAGGGACTCAGACCGGCAAACAGCAAATATTCAATGCTAACATTTCAAATCTAAAAACATCATAAATTTACAATAAAATTTACAATAAAATACAATACAATAAATACGTTTAAAAAGCCTTTCGCCAAAGTAAAATCGAGTCCAACTTAATCCATATATTCGGTCCGTATCAAGTGTTTGGCGACTTTAGTCGCTTCGCGATCTCTGCGAAAGCCTCATTGCACAGCCACGTTTTCACCCACTTCCTAAAAGTCAGGAGGGAGGGGGCGGATCTAATTTCATTTGGGAGGAAATTCCACAGCCGGGGGGCCACCACAGAAAAGGCCCTGTCCGTCATCTCCACCAGACGCGCCTGCGAAGGTGGTGGGACCGAGAGCAGGGCCTCTCAGACGATCTTAGCACTCTTGATGGTTCATGGGGGAGAATACGTTCGGAAAGATAAACTGTCCGAACGTAGATCAATAGGTACTGCTCCAGCGAGAAGGTAACTGACACTCCATGTAGTCATGCCGGCCACATGACCTTGGAGGTGTTTACGGACAATGCCCGCTCTTCAGCTTGGAAATGGAGATGAGCACCACACCCCAGAGTCAGACTGAACTTAATGTCAGGGAAAAACCTTTACCTTTACCTAACCCACAATATCTGCATTGAACTCTATTATCCAAGTCCGTACAATCCAGTTCAATGTGCATTTTATACAGCCCTGTGGAAGGGGCCTGAGAGACAGTTTAGCATCTTCATTGGAGGCTGTGATTTTTATGGTTAGGCCCCTGTGTCCAAAGAGGATAGGCCTCTGAACTGGCCGTGGTTTCCTGAAACTAGTAATGCCACCAAACTCAATAAAATTACCATATATCTGGTTCTAGCATACTATATAATTGCATTTGAAAACCTGAAGATTCTTAGGGAATTATCCTCTAGGGCAGAGGTTTGCAACCTTTAGGTCCCCAGGTATTTTGGCCTACAACTCTCAGAAATCCCAGCCAGTTTACCAGCTGTTAGGATTTCTGGGAGTTGAAGGCCAAAGCATCTGGGGACCCACAGGTTGGGAACCACTGGTCCAGGAATTTGCTAAGTTCTCTGACACACCTCTATGAAAACTTCAGGGAGGAACCTTTATCAGTTCAGTCCTCCTCTTTGCAGATTCAACAATTTATTGCATCTCTGGCTGCTGCTACGAAGGACAGACCTCTCCCTTATCCTAATTGGGGCTTTCTGATGCTGAGCAGAATTCTGGGGAATGTAGTTTAGGGCAGGGCCTTGTGCATTCTCTGGCATAGGGCTCCTCGCCTTCTCAAACTACTTTTCCCAGAATTCTGTATTCTCTCAGTCTCTTTCCCAGCTCACTCAGCTTGTCCCACCCTTTTGCTTTCCTCTCCTCATAGGCAGTCTATCTCTTCTTAATTTTAAGAGGAATGGCAGCCTTTTTGGCTTCACCTTGCTTGGCTGAAGGTGAAACTGACTTCCGAGCATTACACAATTCAAATGAAAAAGTATTGGGTGAGTTTTGATTCTTCTGTTTTGGGTGGGTGTCCCCCCCCCCTGTATTTCTTAATATCTGTTTGTATATACAAAACTTACTAATTGGATATGACTTGTGATTTATAAATGAAGATTTGCCCACCCTAGTAGGAAATCGTGATATTTTTAAAAGTCAAAAAGACAACATTTGAGGAAATGTTGCTTAGATCAGTGATTTTCAACCTTTTTTGAGCCGCGGCACATTTTTTACATTTACAAAATCCTGGGGCACACCACCAACCAAAATGACACAAAATGACACTCTAACACAGTAATACATATAGTTAATATATTTTTAAATGTATCTATACACTCACTTAGTGTGAAACCTGGGCCTGTTTCAATAAACACAAAATAGATATCCTGGCAGGAATGGCAGAAAGACACACACAAAGCTCTTGCTCAACAGCTGTCAGTCTCTCTCGCTTTGCACACCACTCATCACTTGCAAGCAGCTTCATTAAAATCACAACATTTAAAACACAAATATCAAACACTGTGGGCAGGGCCAGTTCTAAGGGATTAAAATTAAAAATTAAAAACACTGGGTGAGACAGCAGTGTATTGTATCTGGACAGGGGATCCGGAGGGTAGAGTAGGGCTGATTGCACTCCAGGCCCCTCTGGATCCCAGGAGGTGTTCAGAAAGAGGCCACTCCTCTTAGCCAATAGCATAATGCCGGCTCCCCGCTCGCAGGGGAAGGGGCGGGGTCTTCTTTGCGGCCCAACATCCTGACACCACTTCCTCCCGGAGGCTGGCTGGGAGTTGGAGGCGGCCTCTCCTTCCGGCCATGGCGAGCTGCTGAGCCCAGGGCCAGCGGGAGCAATTACGTGGCCTGAGAGCGCGAGTCACACCTGATGATCTCTCATGGCACACTAGTGTTCCACAGCACACTGGTTGAAAATCACTGGCTTAGATATTATATTACTAACACCTGTGTCATTGTTGACCTGTTCAAGTAGGGAAAGGGGATTTCACACAGCTACCTTGACATGAGACACCACTTCCCCACAGACTCCTGGGTACCCTATGATGTGCCCAGTATGTTTATTATTTTATATACGTCAATTTTACTCCACCTTTCCCGATCCCGGAGGAGACTCAAGGTGGCTTACAAATCCGGCAGAAATTTAGTGCTGCGCAGTTAAACTATGAAACATGTATCTTGTCCAAATATAAAACAACCTAAACATACAAGCAATTAAAATACACATCAAACAAACAGATTAAAAAAAACATCCAAAATACTGAGTCATGATCTCATATCCCTAATCGTATGTTTCAGAAATAATCTTCAGAGATAAAAGAGTTTCAATGTTATTCAGATGATGGTGGCTGAGATGGGCATTGCAGAATGCTGGAAAGCTTCATTTGCTAATATTGAACACTTGTGCAAGCTTTGCCTTCTTTCCATCTGCTTCCTAAATTGGTTTGGTTGGGAACTGTTGTGGTGCCCCTTCTTCCTAGATTTTCTCTAATAGTATCTCTCGGGGATTTTGCAGCACTGGGAAAGTCTACATAGGAGCGAGCAGTCAAGGAAACCAAGCCAATAGCTCTGTAGGATCAGTGGGGATCCTTGTTTATTTGTATTATAACAAGACCGTATACAATTCCAGCATAAGGACCCTCTGCACTAACCCGGCAAGGCTTTTAGGGTCACAATGTGTCTGTGTTCTCTTCTTAGATTTGGGGAAGAGAAAAGCATTCTTGGCACTATTCAGGAAGTTTCCAGGCAGTGAACTTTCTCTATGCTTTCCCCTGCAAATAATATGTGCTTTGTTTGTGTGTATGGCAAGGAAATATATGTGGAAATGAAATTTCGAGTGGCCAGCTTGATTAAATAATTACAAGACTATATATACCTGCTTGGGAAGGACTCCCATTGAACATTGAAGCTTACTTCTGAGTAAACACGCACCAGTATTTGCTATGAATATTCTTGATTCTGTTTTATGGTTCTAACAGTGGTGTTACTGAATCCTATTGGTATTCATTGTGTAGCCCCTTGTTGCTTTTACCTCCACGTGCTAATGCCCTGTGGCAAATACTGATGCTACTAATGACACTGCTTGCTTTTAAAAAGTGAAAAATGCTCACTGAATGCTCCAGGTACACAACTCAGATAAATCAGTGCAACTCTCCTTTTCTCCACAGAGCTCTCCACTAATTTCCATTGAACAGTCATTTGCTCCATTGACTTCTGTGGACTTTTACTATTTGCTGGGTTGAGGCACTGACCTAGACATCAAATCTCTTTTATGGTTTATATAATTTTGGATTTGCTCATTGCTTCATTGAGCAAGTGGAGTGAAGATGCGTATTATTATGACTCTTTGACCAGTAGTTAGTGGTCAAAGGGCATTTAATAGAATGCCAAGTTTGCAAACTTTGTGGTTTTTAAAAAAAATACAATATAACTGTCTGCTTCACTCCTGACACGATAAATAAATTATGACTCTTGCTGTTTCATGCCTTTGTGTCAATCAAATCCACATGCTTGCATCCTTTCTGGATTAGACTCTAGATGGAATATTGGGTCACATTTTTGAAAGAGACTTTAGCGAGGTGCGTTGAATTCTTGATGTAAGAAAATTGATGCGTCAGTGTTTTGATCTCTGGGTGAAGGACATCTGTCTGTCTCTTCCCAAACCGGCTTTCTTCATGTGGGGATTTAGTACGCTGGAGTTTTTAGCTCTGTCTTTGCTTAGATGTGTGTAACTTTCTACAATAAGGATATTTTTGGTTTGAAAATTCAGTAATGCAAAGATGCCAGCACTGAAAATATTGGCCCATGACATGTTGTAGAAAGTGGTCTTATGTCAGGACACTTGCAGTGTGATTCTGGTCAATAGGTACATTTGC
This sequence comes from Anolis apletophallus, assembly GCA_030556195.1. Lineage (NCBI taxonomy): Eukaryota > Metazoa > Chordata > Lepidosauria > Squamata > Anolidae > Anolis > Anolis apletophallus. Next base: position 195,389,816 of record JARBWK010000002.1, on the reverse strand, counting down.
CGAACTTTTCTTTCATAATTTATGTTCATCTTGCATTTCTTCAGTGATCTTGGTGAGCCGTATGCGATGTTCCTTTTTGCCACTTGATCTTTATAGTAACTCACTGAGGTAGCATCAGGCTGAGAGAGATACTGTGCAGTTTGAGTGTCATGATTCCAAGTAGCAAAATCTTGGCATTTTGGGGTTGGAGAACTCCAGTGCCTGAAATATATGTTTTTATTTATTTTATTTATATTCCGCTCTTCTCACCCCGAAGGGGACTCAGAGTGGATTACAGCTCTGAGCAGGCAATCCCTGCCGTTTCCACATACACACATATAGACGAACAGAGGCAAACTCTGGCCACCAGGGGGAGCTGACGCACTCCTAATATCTCAGCGTTTTTTCCAGCGTCCCTTGTTGTTCCTTCCGCATTCATCAGTGTTCTTGGATTTCTTTAATGGCCTCATAATTCAGTCAAAATTTGCCTCCCCACTTAATGTGGTGCCTTTATCTCCTACTTGACAGATGCAACTGTCTTTCGGGCTGCAAAGGTCGACAGCAGGCTACACTTAAAAGTCGAGCACCCACCTCGACCCGGGCAGGCCTCGAACTCATGACCTACTGGTCAGAGAGATCTTATGCAGCTGACACTTACCCAGCTGACATATTCCCAGTGGATTTTAATCTAGCTTCCTGAATGATAGATCCCACGATCACATAGGAGTAATAGCTAAAAATGGTATGAAACTGATATAATTAAAGTGCAGATCATTGGATAAAACTGAAAGCAAGTTTCCCCTCTTGTTTCAAGGCAGAACCCCTTACAGAGCAATAAAGAAGTAAGTGAAGTATGAAGAGGCAAGTTCTTTTAGGTGACTCCAGTGTCAAAACACATGGTGCAAGAGCGCACAACAATCTAACCAAACCAAACCCCTGAGAGGCAAATGAGTCACGGTCCCTGGACAAAGCTTCCGAAATTGCATTGGCTCTTAGCCTTTTAAAACTCTAGATATGCGCGTGATGAGTAATGATCACAGTGTATGGTTTAAGCTGTCCGAGAAGTGTTCCAGCCATGCAGATCAATGTAATACAGGGCAGCTTGATTCACATGGTGCCGCCCTTGTCTTTGTTGTGACACAGCACTTCCTCCTCAAAGTGGGACAGATGGTGCAAAGGGCTGAGTGGATGTGTGTGAAGAGGGGGTTTGACAGGTGCCTGGCCAGACCCCTCTCTTCCTCTAAGCTCCATTATTCTCTATAGCGGTGGGTTGCATAACACTATGTAGCATTATTTTTGTTCCTAGGTTATAAATGTCATTTCCTAATTGGGTCTATCATAAAAAAACATGGGAAAAGTTTATTAAACTGCAAAAACTTTGCTTTTGTGGGACATCCTACAACACATTTTGCTATAGTTTTTCAATTAATATCTCAACCAATTCAACATAGTTTGTGGCAACCACAAAAACAAAGTTTCTGGAGGATAACAGCTACTTTCAAAGTAAGTACTGCAGAATTAAGCAGGAAATAACACTTTTCAAATCATTTTATGAATAATAAAATGAATAATATGAATAATAATATTAATAATAAAAAGTATAATAGGCCGGTCCGTCATCAATGGAAACCACTGGTTTCTGTCTTCCTTTCTGATCAAAAAGGGTTCCCAAGGGTAGCCAACGGAAAAACATTAAGCATAGCAACAACATTTGGGTTTTACCTCACGGATGACAGGAGAGACTACAAATAGGGAAAGAAATGAGATTAGTGTTTACCAGCCATGTTTATGTGGTCTGTGAGATTACTAACAAAAGCACGTGCTTATATCTTGCAATTGGCAGGTACATCAGATTCCTGTTAACATTATATGCAAGTGAATTTCTAAATTGCCAGGATGTTAAAATATACAGAAATATGCTATAGTCAAAAAGAATGAAGATATAAATAAACATGACCATTATAAAAAGCAAGTACTGTCCCAGGAAGAATTAAAAATCCTCCAAAAGCTGACAAAGATTGAAATGGATAAGAATGACGGGGAAAATGGAATGAAAGGAATCCAATCAATTTTCATATTTTTTCATTTAAGAGCTAATAATTCTTAATAGGAGGGCCTAAATCAGACTTGAGACACCTGAGTAGCACATCTTCCATTATAATGTAAGCAGGCCAAAGAACTCTTTCTTGTTACAGAGCAATTCTCTCAACATTTTACTGCATTGAGGTTTTAAGAAGAACCTCACCGGATCAGCTGGACTGGCAATAATGCAATTAGTTCTTAATTGCTTTCAGCAAGTTAATTCCAAAAACATCCTCTGCTTTCTGAGGGATTTGTTTTATGCCTTTAAGAAGAAAGCACTACAACACTGCCCCCCCCCCTTTTTTGCTGGTGCCTGAAAGTGCTCCAAACAGCTTAGAGATATTAGTCTAGCTGCTTCCTGATCAGGTTCATGTGAGTTTGTTGTTGTCATGTGCCTTCAAATTGACTCTGATTTATGGTGACCTTATCGGAGGGTTTCTTGGCCAGGTTTATTCAGATGAGGCTTGCTGTTGCCTTTCTCTAAGGCAGAAAGAAGATGTGACCTGCCCAAGGTCGGCCAGTGAATTCATGGCCAGGTCACTTGCAATCCAAGTCTAACATGCAAATCTAATTCATTCCTATTCCCTAAAATGGAGCTGAATTCTTTAGATCTCCTTATAGCAGGGGTTGGGAACCTATGGCTCGCGAGCCATATCTGGCTCTTTCAATGATTAAATATGACTCACTTGCGCACGCCGCCTTCGCCCCAAAATCCACGCGCGCAGCTCAGCAGCTTTCCCCTCCTCTCTTCCTTCCTCCTCCTCTTCCTCCCCTCAGCCAAAAAAACCCAGGCAGATCCGCCAGTGTCACGATGCAAGACCTAGGCCGGCCCCTTAATCACACACACAGAGACGATAATCAGCTAACTACTTTATTGAAGTATAAAACATCCATAAAAGTATCAAAGTAATCCAAAAGTAAAGGTATAGTCCAAAAGGCAAACTTGGCAATATATCCAAAGACTTGGCAAGGCTCCGCTTAACTAGCTGATTAGGAACAAAACAAGGTTGCAAGGTAAACCCTTCTTGGCAGGCCACTAGCCCCAAACTTAGCTACGTGGTCTTGGCTTCGCTACACGTCTACTGGGGTGAGACGTGGCCGAAGTACTGAGGATCCTTTCCCACGGATCCTATACTTAATCCCCTTGGCAAGGCCCCCGACGCTCTAGGCTTCTCCTTCTCCAATCTGTGCTCCGAGCCCTCGGTCTGTCTAGGCTGTGGAACCAACCCCTCCTGCTGGTCTCAATGCTCCGTCTCCTATCAAAGGTTCGACCTTGCCTCCCAGCACCTGGTTCCCTATCTTCGTGAGAGTCAAACTCCCCAGCTGCTTCCCGGGCCTCTGAGCCTCGTCTCCTTCACTCCCAGCATAATTAGAAGAAATACAGACAACAGACTGATAAGCCACTGATAAACCACTGCCAAAAGCACTCTTATCTCGGAGGGAGTTTTGGACTTAACCAGCAACACCCTATTAATCAACCAGAAGAGAAATAAGAGAAATAAGAGAAATAAAGAAGAAGGGTGAGGAAACAAGCCGACTGTTCGGCAAAGCACTGCTTTACTGCTGCTGTTGCTACAGATAGCTGTGTTCTCCTCTCTCTACTTATATTTCTGGCTTTGTGGCTGCAGACTAGAGTACTGCTGTTTGCTTGTCTTGGGAGTTACTCTGGGCTGAGTGGGAGCTGAAGACTGTTTACATTTCTGAAGGGAAGCTAAGATGGCGGCTGCATTTGGAGGTGCCTCGGAGGAGCTCCGTCCAAGGCCGCCTGTATTGGGGCCTTCAGGGTCTTCTTCAACCCTGGATTTGGGAAATCTGACCTCCCCGCCTGAGGGGTTCGACCTCCAGCAGGGAGCTGCTGTAGCAGGTCCCCCTAGAGATGACACAGAGCGACGAAATACCCAACGCCTCAGCTGGGGCTTGCGAAGGAATACACGGTGCTCCATGCCATCGGCTACCGGTGATAAGGCCTTATTGGGACTACACAATGGCAGAGCCTCGGAGGGCAATGCTCACCCCTCCTTGGGTGCAATTAAATTACAATACCAGCTGGTGTCTTCCCAACTCCAGAGACTGGGGACCATGCTCTCTGCCTATTCCCCCCTGGACTATCGGCGGCTGTCTCTTGCACAAACTGACGGCGGCTTGGGTTGGGGAAAGTGAGAGCGTCGGAGGGCGACTTATCCAGATCTGGATCCAGGGAGGTTGGTGAGCCGACTGGCCCCAAACCACCCCAGCGACGCTCTGCTCCGGGGGCGACGATTGCCCGTTTGCGGACTTAGGGGGATGCCCATGGTCCTCCCATTCCTCGCCCTCCACGATGGAGCCATCGGAACACGCAGCAGAGGCGCCTGGATCATTGGAGCTGCTGGATACCACCGCGGTTCTGGCCAAGGCCCCGGACGGACGGCCCCGGCGTCGGGCATGCTTATTACCGGCTCGGGGGGTGTTGGTGAGCCCGATCAAGATGGCGCCCACAACACAGGATGCCGTAATGGTGGAGCATCTTCTTCCGCCTCCTTCCCCAGCCCCTGGACAGGAGCCAGGGGGTCGGAGCAAGCGGAGGCGGGTCCGGAGGCGTGGCCAGAGGCGTGACCAGAGGCGTGTGCGGAAGAGAGTGCTACCCCAGCTAACGCCTCCCCCTCTGGCTCTCAGCAGCCCAAGCCAACAGGCCACACCGGCTCCCACGGACGTGGAGCCGGTTGTTGTAATCCTCGATTCCAGCCGTCCTCCCCCCTGGCGCCTAGGTGTGGGGCAGGGAGTAAGAGCAAGTGGAGCAAGCGGAGATGCGGCCAGAGGCGGAGCCTGAGGCGGAGCCAGAGGCGGGCTCGACGGAAGCCTCAACATCACCCAGCTCCTCCTCCAAAGCAAGGCAAGCCGATCAGCAGTGACTCTCCTCCTGCCTGCTGCGAATCCAAAGCCTTACCCCCTGCTGAGCACTTGAAGGGTAGGCTGGCAGAGGAGACCAGTTTGCCCCTTGTTGACCACCCCCAGGACGTCTTGATGGGTAGGCTGGCAGAGGTGACTAATTTGCCCTTTGCTGACTGCCCCCGGGACGACCAGCCTACTGATCCCCCCCAGGGTGGTCTGTCTATTACAACCGCCCCCTAGGACCTGAACTGCTGCCACTCCCACCCACCGGGCAGACCACCCCCAGGACCTGGAGTCTGATGGGGCCCAAAATGCATCTAACCCCTCTCCACCAGAGGGGATTGAAGGCAGTGGAGGGAGATCCATTCCAGCCTACCCCAACCAGAACTCACTAGGACTAAGGCCGATGTCTGATTCTCTCGCGCTGGACCACTCAGTCCCTGAGAGAATCTCTGATGGTGGCTTGGCAGCCCCACCATCAACCAACAACGAGAAGCCTAAGGAGGGCCTAAGACTTACCACAACGGATGCTAAACCGTTAAGAAAGAGCCAGCAAGGTCCTCACAGACAGAAACAGGGCTATAAGTCCAGGACCTTTTGGGGGGCGGCCTTTTTGGCCAGAGGAAATGTGAAGGCTGCAAATCAACCACGTGCGCCATGTGCGCTAAGCTCTAGTGGTTTATCGGCCCCCCCTGATCTCCCTTTTCGGGGGGTGTGCCGCAAATTAAGCCCGCAAGACCTTCTACTGACACAGTAGAAGCCCCCATTGCAGTGATCTCTGGGATGGGGAAATACAGCATTAGGCGCAGGCCAAAAGCGAGAGGTACGCTGAGTTGCTGTGAGACTCGACGTACCTCTGACCTGCGTCCTATCCCGAAGTACGCTGGTGACAGGCTTCCAATTTCCTCCCCTTCCTCTCTGGTGTTAGTTAACGCGCGCTCTGTTAGGAACAAAACTGCTACTCTCAAGGATTTCTTTTTAGAGCAGCGAGTGGATCTCTGCTGCATAACCGAAACCTGGATCAACGATGGCGATGAAACCTGCCTGCACGAGCTAGCATACCCTGATTATGTCGTTACTCACCAGAATAGGAATGGGAGGCGGGGGGGGGGGAGTGGCTATCCTCTCCCGTGACCTGTTACATCTTAGAGCGGTCCCTGCACTGGAAACAGACGGGATTGAAAGTGTCGGCCTGATGTGGGGAGCCCTGGAGAGTGTAGCCTTCTTGCTGGTGTACCGAGCACCTAGCGCACCAGCGAGGAGTCTCTCCCTGCTGCTGGAGACTGTGGCTGAGTGGGCATTGAGGTTCCCCAGACTTATAGTTCTGGGGGACTTCAATGTCCACGCCGACACAGCCTCCCTTCCATCTGCAGCGGGGGACCTTGTGTCGACCATGGCGGCACTGGGCCTCTCCCTCTTAAACTCGGGCCCCACACATCGGGCTGGACACACTCTCGATCTGATCTTCTATGCAGGTGTCCAAGTGTCCGTCACCTCTGTAACCGAGGTGCCATGGTCGGATCACTGTGCTCTAAGAGTCCGGGTTGAGACGCCACCACCCCCCGGCAAGGGTGCCGAACCAATTTGGGTTCGCCCAAAGGGACTTATGGAACCAACCAGGTTCCTGAATGCCCTGAGGGATTTGGAGCCTGTCAGCGTCTCGCTCGAGGAGCTAGTCACCACCTGGAACTGTAAGTTATCCACGGCTCTCGACGAGATTGCCCCTAAGCGCCCTCTCAAACCCCGCAGCGATGCTCTCCATGGTTCACCAAAGATCTTAGAACCATGAAGCGGGAGAAGAGACGGCTGGAGCGCATGTGGAGGAAGCTCCGTGACGGCCTTCGCAATCAGCTTATAAGCTCTTTAGTGAGGCTTATGAGCATGCGGTCAGGAGGCGAAAAATTCTCATTATGCCTCCTTGATAGCGTCTGCAGATTCACGCCCGGCCCAATTGTTCAGGATAATTCGGCAGTTGACGATGGTCCCTACCATCCCAAAAAATGATGATCGGGCCCTTTCCGCCGAGGCTTTCCAGAATCATTTCGCAGACAAGATTGCGATGCTCCGCCGGGACCTCCCCGCCACGGTTGATACAGTACAGGAGCTTGAGACTCCGTGGCCCTCCGCCGGGTCCACCTTCGACCGGTTTCGGCCACTGGACGCAGAGGATGTTGACAAGATTGTCGCAGCTCTTCGACCAACCACCTGCTCCCTCGACCCGTGCCCCTCCACGCTGATTCGAGCTTGCGTGGAGGGGTTACGAGGCCCTCTGTTGAATATAGTCAACTGCTCCCTTGAGCAAGGAGCTTTTCCAGAGGAGTTAAAAGAGGCGGTGGTTAGTCCATTGCTGAAGAAGCCCGGGTTAGATCCCGCGGCTCCCTCCAATTACCGCCCAGTGTCCAATTTACCGTACCTGGGCAAGGTAATTGAGAGGGCAGCAATGGACCAGCTGCAGACATTCCTGGATGATGCAACCTGGCTTGACCCCTTCCAGTCCGGCTTCCGTTCAGGCCATGGGACAGAGACCGTCCTGGTCTCCATCACAGACCTACTCCGTTGCCACTTGGATCGAGGCGGATCGGCGCTGCTCGTGTTATTGGACCTCACGGCAGCGTTTGATACTGTCGATTACCAACTTTTGACACACCGCCTCGCGGTGGCGGGGGTGAGGGACAGCCCTCAACTGGCTGTCCTCCTTCCTCCAAAACCGCCTGCAGCGAGTGAAGTGGGGAGGGGTGGTCTCCGAGGGCTCCCCCTTACATTGTGGAGTTCCTCAGGGGGCCATTCTCTCCCCGCTGTTATTTAACATCTACATGCGACCACTCGCCCAATTGGTACGGAGTTTTGGGCTGGAATGTCACCAGTACGCTGATGACACCCAGCTCATTCTGAGGATGGACCCTGGGGTGGAATCTGTACCCGATAATTTCCATCTCTGCCTAGAAGCCGTAACTGGATGGCTGCGAGCCAGTAAGTTGAAGGTGAACCCGACGAAGACGGAGATCTTGTGGCTGGGCCGCCCGGAGGGGGTAGAGACCCAGTTGCCGACGTTTGATGGTGTGGCACTTCGCCCACAGCCCCTAGTTAAGAGCCTTGGGGTCCAGCTAGACACCCAACTGTCGATGGAAGCGCAGATTGCCTGCGCTTGCAAGACAGCGTTCTACCATCTGCGGCAGGCGAAACGTCTGGCTCCTTACCTCTCCCGCTGCGACCTGGCCACGGTGATCCAAGCCACGGTCATCTCGAGGCTTGATTACTGTAATGCGCTGTACATTGGCCTACCCTTGTCGGTGATCCGAAACTTAAGCTGGTGCAGAACGCAGCAGCGCGCCTGCTGTCGGGAGCCCCAAGATCTGCGCATGTGACCCCACTCCTGCGTGCACTGCACTGGCTTCCCATCGAATTCGGGTCTCCTTCAAGGTGTTAGTTCTAACTTTCAAGGCCTTATATGGTTTGGGGCCAGTGTACTTGAGGGAGCGTCTTACCCCATACAAACCCAGAAGATCACTGCGCTCAGAGGGCTTAATCTACTAGAGGTCCCTAGTATTAAGATCTGTAGGCTGTCGAGCACCCGGCAGAGAGCATTTACAGTGGCCGCTCCGACCCTCTGGAATTCTCTGCCGGAGGAGATACGAGCACTACGGGGTTTGTTGGCCTTCCGCAAGTCTGTGAAGACTTGGCTATATAGGCAGGCATTTGGTCCCAACTGATGCCTCCTTAGTTGCCAGCTGCCAACATACCGTCCTGCCATGTATTGCCTCTGCGTATTATTGCTTGCCGGGATCATTTGTGGGGAGGGGGGCTTTTGGGTATACGTCTTGTATCTGTTTATTGATGTTTTATTGCTGTTATGCTGTAAACCGCTCTGGGCTCCAGAGAGAGCGGTCTACCAAATCGAATTTATAAATAAATAAATAAATAAATAAAAGCTCAAGCGGGCCTGCTCTCTCTCCCCTCCCTTGTCAGCAGCCGCCTTCTTCCAATCCTCGCCCACTCCATCCTCCCACTTTCCTTCTGGGAAGAAGGAAGGGGGAGAAAGAAACCCCTCCTCCTCCACAATCCTCTTCACCAGGACCCGCTCCCGCCTGACACCGGAAGCTAAGCATTCGGCTGGAGACATGTGGTGGGCCCGCAGGCAGTGGGGGGTGGGGGGGGGGTAGGCACGGCCCTGGTGAACACAGGAAGCAGGCCGAGTCCCTCCCCCCCGACAAGACAGGAAACTCTGGGCAAGAGGCGGAATCTGAGGCGAAGGAGGGCAAATTCTGCCTCTTGCACAGTGCTTCCTGTGTTGTTGTGGGGGAAGGACTTGGCCTGCTTCCTGCACTCGTGGGGGCCGTGCCTAACCCCCCCTTGCTGCCTGCAGCCCCTCCACGCGTCTCTGGAGCTTCTGGTATCAGGCGGGGGCGTCCCCCGTGCTCTCTTGCCTCGGACCCGGCGGGCTGCCTGCACGGGCTTCTTGTGGACCCTCTGGTGTGGAGCAGGGGAGGAAGATGGCCCGCCTCCCACGCCCTCTGGGGCTGCGTCTGCCTCCCTCCACTGCCTCGCTGCTGGCTGGGGCCTGGCGTGGGCTGGCCCCCTGTTCGGGGCTGGAGAGAGCTTTGGCCTGCTGCCTGCGCCTCCCATGATAGGAGGCCCCAACCTGCCTCTTTCCCTTCAGGTACCAACATTTTTAAAAATTAATTAATTATATGGCTCTCACTGAAATAAATATGTACAGATATTTAGCTTTTATGGCTCTCTGAGTAGAAAAGGTTCCCGACCCCTGTCCTATACTAATGTTCAGAAACAGAGGTTCCATCCTTCTATTCTTTTTTCCTTTGGCTGAACCATGCAGCTAAATGAACACACTTTTGAAAAAAAAACACACCTTTATTTGTGTAGATGAATTGCTCATTCCAGGATATTAGGAGCTGTTGATTAAAGTGACATTGAGCAAGTAGAGAGAATGATGTTGATACATTTTTTAATGTATTCCGGAGCTGAATTGGTGAAACATATTCAGAGAAATAAGTGTTCAGTATGAATTAGAGATGTTCAGTAGCATATAGATTCTCAAGTGGGATTTTTCCCCCCGGAGTGGTTCACAAATTGGGAGAGCAAAGCATTGATAGAAAGGCTGCACATCCTCTCCCTCCAATCTTTCAAAGGCACTGGCATGAACTCCAGATCAGTAGTTTCCAAAATTATCTTGGTGAGAGCGATGTTATCTGTTCCAAAGTCTCAGTAGAAGTTTTCCTTGGCAGAGGTTTGGATGTTGTTTTTAGAAAAGTCATTAGTATAAAACCCATTAATGAATTAAAGGGCATTCAAATGCAATGTATGCACTTTTCCAAGAAGCTGTTCTGTCGATCTTACCAGTTACAGTGTTTTAAAAGTGACATGTCACTCTTTAGGGCAGTGTTTCTCAACCAGTGTGCCGTGACGGACCTCCTGCTGTGCCGCGAGAAAAGCTCTCTGCCCCCTTCCTCTCCCCCCCCCGCCAAACTCCTGTTGCTTGGGGGAGGAGGAGGAAGGGCCGGGCGGTGGCGAAGGAAAAAGAAGAAGGGGCCGGGGCGCTGCCTCCTTTGGCTGTTTCCCCAGCCAGCCTCCAATCCGCCATGACTCCTGCCATGACTCTCACCCCTCGCTCGCTGAAGCTGCATGGAGGAGGAGCCCCGCCCACTGTAGCCCGTCCACCGCTCATGCTCCTCCTCTGTGGGAGAGCTGAAGCTGGGGGAGGGGGCGGGGCATGGCGCGACCTGGCTCCACCTCCTTCCCTGGCCGGCACTCCCAGCAGCTGCTCCAGCCTTGAGGGACAGTGCCAAGCCAACATTGTGTTGTCTCTGCCACCGCTGGCTTGGCACTTCCCCTCAAGGCTGGAGCAGCTGCTGGAGAGCTGAAGCTGGGGGGAGGGGGCGGGGGAGGGGGCGGGGCATGGCGCGGCTTCGGCACTCCCACCAGCTGCTCCCAGCAGGCCACCCCCCCCCCCAGCCGTTCTTTACTGTGTTAGAGTGTCATTTTGTGTCATTTTGGTTGGTGGTGTGCCCCCGGATTTTTTTAATGTCAAAAGTGTGCCGCGGCTCAAAAAAGGTTGGGAAACACTGCTTTAGGGTTTATCACTTTCCATAGCTCTGTTAGGACAATATTATTTATTTATTTATTTATTATTTATTTATTCAATTTAATATACTGCTCTCTCTGGCGCCCAGAGCGGTTCACAGGATTAAAACACATAAAAACACATAAAATGCAATAAAACAGATTTAGGCAATTAAAGATTTTTTTTTGTAAAAAGAGCAAGAAAACAACAGCAAGAGTTCCTGTTTCTGTTGTAATATGCAATTATAGTATTCTGATATTATTATTATGTATTTATTATGTTTACATTATGCTTTCCTTTTTTTCAACTGAAAAGTTTAAAATAGCCAATGCAAAAAATTAAAATACAAATGGCCAAGGCTCGGTCCCCCCCTTTTCTCCTGAAAATACCTGGCTAAAATTGAATTGCTGGAGAGAAGCTGGGTAGCCTTTAAACCAGGGAGATCAATAGGAAGGTGTTCCTTTTCTTTTCGCGCATCTATAGAGTATTGGTTTCCAAGTGGATCTTTATGGGTGAGGATACAGAATAATCAAACATGCCTTTGTTCAGTAAGCCTTAAACCTGTTCTCATTTCCCATTGCTGTTTGGTAAATAAAAATAGATTGGGATGGCTGGGCCATTATTTAGTGCGTAATTATCTAATAATTTTAAATATAATGAATTTTGGCACACTATATTACTTGTTTTTGGGTTTTTTATGGATAAAATTTTTAATGGTCCAGAGACCCTTATTACATTGTAGCATACAAGTTATACAGGTAATGAGAATTAAGAACATCCAGTGGATAAAATTTGCAAAGAGTAAAAGCTGCTTTAAAAACATGTTGGATAAAAACAAGGGTAAAAAACTACAAGAAGTGCCGGCGTGTTTCAGCCTCAAGCAATGAGTTTTTTTTATGTTTCACATTGACCTATTGCTGGTCTATCAGTATTGCTTTTGGATCTTTCATGGCACTATTTCACAGAATAATAGAATTGGAGGCGACCCGAAGGGCAATGCAGTCCAATCCTGTTCTGTCATGCAGGAATACAATGGAAGCAGAAGCACTCCTGACAGATAGCCATCGTGCTTCTGTTTAATATCCTCCAGGGATAGAGAATCTACTACAGTCCAAGGCAGTATATGCCACCTTTGAACAGCTTTTACCACCAGGAAGTTCTTTCTAATGTTTAGATGGAATCTCCTTTACTGCAGTTTGAATCTATTGCTTCGTTTCTGACTATTTGTCTATATGCTGCCTTCCTTCAGTTTCTCAGGAGCTCAGGACTTTCGAAGAATAAGAATGAATTGTAAGAATTACATCACAAAATGATGTAAAGAGAAGTGTGCTTAAGTCCCAATTCATGCACTGTTGCCATTGGTGGAAGTTGGAAAAATTATATTTTTTCTAATTTCCACCAGAATCTCCCAGATTGTGGGTTGGAGAGTCCTCAGAGTGAATAAAGCAAAGGCAAAGTTTCCCTGCTCTGCCTTGATAGAATCAGATGTGTCTTCTATGCACAGGACCTCGTATATTTTGTTACCAGCAGCAAAAGAATCCTGTTTACACATTTCTTTCTTTTAAAAGGGAGGAGGAATGGAATTATTTTATTTATTTACATCATTTATATTCCACCCTTCTCACCCCGTAGGGAACTCAGGGCGGATCACAATGCCCATATACAGGCAAACATTCAATGCCATAGACCAGGGGTGCTCATTAGGTAGATTGTGATCTACTGGTAGATCACGTAGGGCATCCTGGTAGATCGCAGGCAGAGCGGGAGGAAGGCTCAGTCTCACCCCGCAGGCTCCCGACGCCGCCCAAGTTCTGCCGACCCTGGATTATCTGAGGTCCTTTCCACACAGTTGAATAAAATCCCATGTTATCTGCTTTGAATCAGATTATATGGCAGTGTGGACTCAGAAAACCCCGTTCAAAGCAGTGATTGTGTTATATGTTTCACATTTTTGTAGTGGGTAGGTAGATCATTTTGACTTGGTTATTTTATAAGTAGCTCATATGCTGAAAAAGTGTGAGCACCCCTGCCATAGACAAACAACATATATAGACAGACAACGAGCTACACTATTGGTCGAGAGCTCACCCCGACCCGGGCAGGCCTCAAACCCATGACCTTCTTGTCAGTGGAGATCTTATGCAGCTGTTGCACCACTGGGCCTGGAAGATCCCTCAGTAAACCACTTGACACCAGCTGAGGTTAAATGCTTTATTTAGAATAGTGAAAGAGCAAAGAAGATAGAGTACAGTCCATTGATACTCCCAGCATCGAGTTATTGCAAAGCAATAGTCCAAAAGCAAGTCAGGATCAAAATAGGTAAATGGAGTTTTAATGCCCCAATGGACTAATCCAAAGGTAGGTCCTTGGCACAAGGCTTGGCAGACAGAGTCCAATGGCAGGAAGGCACTATGGCCCAGGCGAAGTTCTGTGAAGACAAGGCATGAGGCTAAACATTGGCAAGAGATAACACCCATCTCTGAGACCTAGCTTAAATAGGTCTCGCAGGCTTTGATCGTTACGACGCACCGGTGCGTCGGAACTAGTTCTCATAACAGTTCCCCGGCTGGTCCTTCTCAAGCCTGGACGGATGGGAGTTAACCCGTCTCTGCCTTTCCCTCGCTGCTTATCGGCTCGGGATGGAACTAGGCTGTTTTTGTCCTTGAACGTGGAATGAACTGGAGGCCTTTGCAGCCTTTTGCCTTCAGGCTTTACAGGCCTTTCCAAGGCTTTGGATTTAACATGGCGTTGGTCTTGCTGAGGGCCAGGGGCAGGCTGGGGTATGACAGCAGCTGACTCCCAGCCAGCTGCGCCACATTCCCAGATCACAGAGATAGGATAGCCTTCAGATGACCAAGAGTCAGGAATAAACACTTGATCCAAAAGCCTGTGTTCTCCTACATAGAGGACTAAGGAGAGAGATGCAGTGTGCCTGCTTATTAATCCAATAAAGAGGGTTAGTAGTTGCAATGTATGATATGTTAATGTAGAGATTCATAGTCCAGTATCCATAATCCACAGATCTCCGAGAAAGTGTTTTGCACTTGTTGATTTCCTCCACAGTTCTATAGAAACACAAGGATCAGCATGTGAACTTGAGCTGTTTCCCCTGTCTGAGTGCAAAACATAAAGTACAGGGTTTTCCTATCAGTTGAGCTATGGTATATATTTATATTTAATGGAGGACTTAATGGGTTTCCAGAGTTATTTTAAGAAGAGCAGAAAATACTGAGTGAGCACTGTGCAGATTACCAGAGAAAAAGAAAGATCACGTTGGATGAAATCCCATTAAAGTCATTAAAAAAAAAAGAAAACCCTTTACACCATTTAGTCTGAAATCTATCCACATCAACCAGTAAAGAGATCTCTTTCCTTGCCTGTATCACGAGGAAATTGACTTTTAAAGCCACGTTGTTTAAGGAGATTCATAAACAAGATGAGGAAAGTCTCTGTGGCCTGTTTAGGAATGGCTTCATGTAGTATTAATGAGGAAATACTTGCTTAAGAGCACAATGTTGTATGTATTCTATTTCTGGCTCTTTCCTCCTCCATTCTCCCACCCTCTAGTTTTCAAACTCCTTGCTTTGTAACTAATATCTATTTTAAAACGTGCTCACCACATTGAATTTGCTTTTAGGAATTTGCTTTTAGTGGAAAGGAATACAGATAGGAAGGATGTCCCTTGTCCAGGACCCAGGAGAGCTCCTGCTGAAACCAAAGAGACACTCCTCGACTGTTAGGCCCACTTTGCCTTGCCTTATAGAGATTGAAAATCCCTTACATGGAATTCCCAAACTGCCCACATGGGTCACTGAAATAGTGATATCTTTGCTTTCAGTATTCACATTCTTTGTTTCATTCACTGTGTTTTGACTCATCACACCACAGAAGGCTGGCTCCTCCCATTCCAATCTCAGAAACAGAGCATTTCCTAATGTGATAAGGTTTATAAATCAATTTCAAGTTTGGGCTTGGTTCACATGTCCAAGATACCTCATTATGCTCATATATGCTAATACCGGCATTCTAAAATCCAGAATATAAAAGCCCAAATCCAAAATATTTCTGGTTGCAAGCATTTTAGATCAAGTATACTCAATCTGTACGACAAACTCTGTTGGTTTGTAGAGCATGACACAGGAAGCGCTTTTATAGGATAGAAGTGTAATGCTTTGTTTTCCCTTTTACTTGTCAACATCATTTGGCATCCTGGGATGTGCAGTTTGGGGAAGAGTATTCAGAATAAGTTAGAAAACACCCCTAAATCCCACTATGGTCCACTATTCAATGGGAGGCAACAATGACAATTAAAATGGAATCGTAATATTTTACTGTGTAGTGTGCAGGGATCTAGAACAGGGCTGCTCACAGAGTCGATCGCGATCGACCAGTCGATCACAGTCCCCGAGCTGGTCGATCGCAGGCCGTATTCCTGTGGGGCGTTTTTGCTCCGTGCATTTCCCTCGGGGCTTCCTCATGCAGCCCCTGAGGCGACTCCCCCGTCTCTATCCACAGCATGGCCTGAAGAGGAGGGAGGGAGAAGAAAAGGGCAGCAGAGCGAAGGAGGGGGTGGGCGCCCGGTCCGCGCATGTGCACTCGGAGCGTGCGGCAGCGCACAAAGACAAGTCACGAGGGAGGACTACATCAAAGCCGCACACTCCAAGTGCGCATGCACGGGCCGGGTACCCGCCCCCTCCTTTGCTCTGCTGCCCTCTTCTTCTCCCTCCCTCCTCCTCAGGCCACGCTGCAGATGGAGGTGGGGGAGTCGCCTCGGGGAGCATGAGGAAGCCCCGAGGGAGATGCGCAGCATGCGGGGCAGAAGCGCCCCACAGAAATCCGACAGTGAGTTCATTTGCTTGGCCACATTGATCAGCATTTAATGGCCTTGCAGCTTCAAGGTCTGGCTTCTTACTGCATGCTTATACATCTATGGTGTAATGTCCAGGGTGGGAGAAGGAACTCTTGTCTGTTGGATGCAGGTTTGAATATTCCATTGGCCACCTTTTTTTAAGCATGGCCTTGCAGCTTCAAGGTCTGGCTGCTTACTGCCTGTTTATATATCTCTGGAATGATGTCCAGGGTGGGAGAAAGAACTCTTGTCTGTTTGAGGCAAGTGGGAATGGGGAGCGGCTTAAAGAGCTGGGCATGTTTAGCCTGAATAAGAGAAGGCAGAGAGGAGACATGATAGCCATGTATAAATATGTGAGAGCAAGCCATATGGAGGAGGGAGCAAACTTGTTTTCTGCTGCCCTGGAGATTAGGATACAGAACAATGGCTTCAAACTACAAGAAAGGAGATTCCCCCTGAACATTAGGAAGAACTTCCTGACTGTTCAGCAGTGGAACTCTCTGCCTCAGAGTGTGGTGGAAGCTCCTTCTTTGGAGGCTTTTAAACAGAGGCTGGGTGGCCATCTGTCTAGGTAGATCATTGTGACTTGGTTGTTTTATAAGTAGCTCGCAAGCTGAAAAAGTGTGAGCACCCCTGATCTAGAGTCTGTATCACTGAAGCCTTTCCCTTGCTTTTACTTTCTTGACTGTCTGGACTTTGCATGCTGTTTGTTGTCAGTATTGTCATTTCCTGCATTTTTTTCAGCATTGCTTTTTAACAGCATTATATTAACATCACGATTAAACAGGAGAAAACAAATTTCATTGTTGCTGTTGTTAAACATAAATTGTAGTGAAGATGTAAAGCTTTCTTAATTCTCGAAATGTTTGATTCCACCCTCAAGGACTTTCTGACTTCTAGCTACTCAAAATGCATACGTACTCACTTATTCACCAGCACTTTATTGTGTGCAAATAATCATTGCTGTAGAGAGTTATTTTGAAATGCGCAGAACATCAGCTGTGAGCGTGCCAAGGCCAATATTGCAGAGGTCTTGAGTTCCCATGCCCCAAGGCACCCTTTGACCACTGCCTGGGAACTAGAATGAATGCTTCCTGATGAGAGGATTCTGCTTAGTTATATATAAGGAGTGCTTGGATTTCTTCTTTCAGAAGGACAGTGAACGAGCGGTTCAGTGGGATGAACTTGGAGAGTTAATTCGCACTAACTGGTTTCTTGGGACCCAAGCCAGCATACAACAAATTAAAACAAAGCTCAGATCTTATTATATACAAGATCTTCTATAATGTACTAAATTGTTTGTTGTTTTTATATCTTAATCGTTTGTGTTTTAACTAGTGTCAGTTTAATTTTTGTGATTGTTTGATTGCTTTTTCACTTTTGCAGGCTGTGATTTTTTTTACTATGTCTGTTTTTGTTGTTGTAAGCCACCATGAGCCCCAGACAAGTAGAAAAGGTGAATATAAATAAATAAAGGTAAACACAAAAAACCCCACAAAATTAAAATAATTTAAAAGACACATTTAAAAAATAATAAAAAGATAAAACCCAACACAATCCATTAATAGTTCTTTCTTCTAGATGAGTTTAAGACACAAATAAATAAATGCCTAAATAAAAAGATCTTTGAGGTTGGATGTACACTGCCCTATATCTCAGGATCTGATCTCAGATTATCTTTTTACCGCAGGTTATCTGGCAGTGTAGATTCATATAATCCAGTTCAAAGCAGGCCCGGATTACCCATAAGGCCACCCTAGGCCATGGCCTAGGGGCACAAGCCAAGGGGGGCTGAATTCACATGGACCCCCCCCCAAAACCGCAATGCAACTCTCTCTCTCTCTCTCGGGGGAGGGCGGGGGGAGCGCTGCGAGGGAGCGGGGGAGGAGGGAATGGTTTCCCCCCTTGTCAAGGAAGGAGGGTGCGAGGTGCGCCGCAAAGAGGGGGAGGCGGAGGGAAGCCCCGTCCCCAGGACTGGCTTTGGGGGCGGGGCTTTCCTTCCTCCTCTTCACGTGCCCCCCCTTCTCAAGAAAGGAGGGCGCGCCGCGAAGAGGAGGTGGTGGAGGGAAGCCCCGCCCCTGGGGCCGATGGCTTCACTGGGGGTGGGGCTTCCTTTCCTTTCTCCTCCTCGCACGCGCCCTCCTTCCTTGACTCAAGGAAGGAGGGTGCGCGAGGAGGAGGAGGTGGGGGGTGCGGTAGAGGTTGGTTTGGGGACGTAATCGCAGAGTGTGGCCTAGGGCGCCAAAAGGGGTTAATCCGGGCCTGGTTCAAAGTAGATAATCTGGAATCAGATCCTGGCATATATGGCAGTGTTGATCCAGCCTCTGTCTCCTTGTGGAGTGAAAAAGCAGGGTATAAAAATATGATAATAAGTTGCCTGTTAGAAGCATTCCAAATATCAAGTAAGGAGGGTTGCTGCAATTTAGTTTTTCAGCACAAACTTCAAGATTGTAAGTTTCGAATTCTACGCAAGTGCTCAGGTAATCTGAACAAAAACAAGTTTGCAGTCTTCTTTTGCCTCTGGTAGTGCAGTGGGTTAAATTGCTGAGCTGCTAAACTTGTTGACCGAAAGGTCACAGGTTTGAATCTGGGGAGCAGCGTGAGCGTCTGCTGTCAGCCCCAGCTTCTGCCAACCTAGCAGTTCAAAAATATGCAAATGTGAGTAGACCAATAGGTACTGCTCCAGTGGGAAGATAAAGGTGCTCCATGCAGTCATTCTGGCCACATGACCGTGGAGGTGTCCATGGACAACACCCGCTCTTTACTTAGAAATAGAGATAAGCACCAACCCCCAGAGTTGGAAATGACTGGACTTAATGTCAGGAGAAAACCTTTACTTTTACCTTTTTACAATTTTATAAAGGTATCTGGGGCACTTCCACAGAGCTGAATAAAATCCCACATTACCTGTTTTGAATTGGAGTATATGGCAGAGTAGACTCAGATAACTCAGTTCAAAGCAGATATTGTGGAATTTTCTGCCTTGATTTTCTGGGTTATATGGCTGTGTGGAAGGGCCCTGGGAATCTAGAACCTGTACAAACAACACACAGAAGGCTGTACACACTTCAACAAGTGTGGAATTCCCAATGATCATATAATAACTATGAGTTAATACATATATGACTCTCCAAACTATGGAAACCTGCCGAAGGGAACGATATTTCAGAAATATACCTGTAGTTCCCTTCGGCAGGATTCCATAGTTTGGAGAGTAATATATGTATTAAAGCATGTCATCATAGTTATTATATGATAATTGGGAATTCCACACTTGTTGAAGTGTGTACAGCCTTCTATGTGTTGTTTGCGTTCTTTAGGTAGTGCATTCCATTGTTTCAGTAAAATCTAGAACCTGTGGCATTTAATGCCACATAAGCTTCTCCCCCCGTTTTCTTGAGAGTTTTGTTTTAAAAGAATTATCTGGTCAGAGAAATCCGCAGGACATTTTGGCAAGTCAAGCAAATGAGCCAAGCAAATGAACATGTTTGGAAGGCATTCCCATCACATAGCCCTTCCTCCCATCTCTAGGATCCCCGACACACTCTAGTACTAAGAAGTCATGTTGTGGTAGAAAAATATTTGCCAAATAAGACATGGCTTGCTTAACTGCAATGTATTCTTCAATATTAAAGATCTTCCTGATTCTTTTGCCAGCTTTGGGAACTCTTGAAAAATCTGTTCATTTATTCATTACCATTGAGGCTGGGGCAGGGCATGTTTATTAATATACAAAATACAAGTAGCGTGATTCAGTGTGAAAATCTGCTCCACTTGAGCTTATAGCAGACATTTATAAGGCATATTTAAGAAGTGGGTAGGATTCTGAAGGGCTCACCATTTGGCTTGTGATTGGTATAGAAAAGGTGAAGGAACAAAGAGTGGGAAACATTTGCTCCTTGATCTGAAGCCTACACTATTCCCTGGAAATTTTGGAGATGCAAATTCTGCTCCCAGTGTTGAGTCAACACTGAAAATAAACATCAATTGATGATCAAACATGCATGCCAGCAGCCAGTTTTCAGATGAAAAAATATATATCTATATCTGAGCAGAAAGCTGCTCCCACTGCCTTTAAAGAATATGGTAAGTCTTTATGTCCCTGGAGCTCAGGAGAAAAAGCTTTCTTTCCCTACTCAGAATTATTTATTAGGATGTACAGTGCCTACTGTTCCTAATGCTTACCACTTCTTTTCTTACCAAATTGTACCTAAAACAACCTTGCAAACTTGCGGTCTGACCTTTTTCTCCCTGTTAGAGTGATGGAGTGAGAGTCCACCCCATAGTGACCATATGTCAAGTCACTATAAATAGATCCAGCCTTACTACAGGCTGTATGTTTAGACCAGGGATGGGCAATTAGTTTTTCCAAGGGGCCACACGAGAGCCAAAAAATATTATGGAGGGCCGCACCTAAAGGCTGAACTACATTCTAATCCACATAATTATTTATTTATTTATTTATTTACTATATTGACTATATATTACACATCATTAATATTAACATATTAATATATCAAGAAATATTCATATATTCTTAGTATTAATATCATAATTATTATATTATAGTATATATAGACATTATAATATATTGAAATTATATAACATTATATTATATTATTAATTATATTATTATATTATTATAATATAATTATTATAAAATAATAATAAAATAAAATAAAATGAAATTGAAGAAGTCAAGGTGCGAACCAAGATAGAGGCTGACATCCTCAAGAGAGGAAGGATCCCAAGATGGAATGGCCCAATGGACCCAGCCCAGAGGATGACAAAGCGGACCCAGCCGCTGCTGCAGCAGAGCAGCAGACGATCGGAGGCTGCAGGCCTCTGCCCGCTCTCACCCTCAGCTGTTTCCCAGCTGATCGCCCTGCCATGGAGTGCCTACCATCCCAGCTTTGGAGTGCCTGCCATCCCAGGAAGTGATCCGGGCCTGCAGCGGAAGCAGTCGGTGACCTGAGGCAGCTGATCGCCCTGCCGACCATAAGACGATCAGCCGCCTCAGGTCGCCGACTGCTCCCGCTGCAGGCTTGGGTCGCCTCCCGGGATGGCAGGCACTACAAAGCCGCCACTCCTCCGATTGTTTTCCAGAGCGGTGGGCTGTTTGCCGATGCAGTCCGCAGAGCTCGCGATGGGATGGCGGCAGCGGCACCCCTTCCTCTTGGCCTCACCCCCGACGCACTTCTCCCCGGGCCAGACAGAATCGGCTGCCGGCCCGCATCCGGCCCACGGGCCGTAGGTTGCCCAGGTCTGGTTTAGACAGTTCATCATGAAAATAGCTGTATGACTCTTACGTCTAAATCTATGGGTGCTTGTTATCATTATAGAGGGACATAGATTCCTGACTCTCTCTTCTCCATCTGAATTACTGCTGTAAATGTATGGATTCATGTCATATTCCACAGTTATGGCATTATGAACATGGCAAAGCATTTGATAAGGTTATGCATGATATTGTGATTGACTGTCTGACTAAATATGAAATGGAAGCACCATCAGATGGATCCTTCATTAGTTGGAAAAACATATCCAAAGAGTTGTCACCTGTGACTGTGCTTCAAACTAGAAGGACGTCTCATGTCCTGACTGCAGGGTTGTGTCCTAGAGATGGCATGCTTTAATATTTTAGCAGTGACTTGGGTGATGGGTGGAGTGAATACTTATCTAATTTGTGGATGCTAGAAAACTCGGAGGGGTAGCAAACACGTTGGAAGATAGAAACAGACTTCAAAAGGATTTTGATCAACTAGAAACCTGGGATGAAATTAGTATGCTGAAATTCAAATTTCATTGATGCTGTTGTTAAGCATAAATTGTAATGAGACAAATGCCAAATTGTACATTTAGGCACATGGATAGAATGGGGAATACTTGGCTTATCAAGTATTAGCCTATAAGCAAAAAGGACCTTAGGATTATTGTCATTCATAAATTGAACATGAACCAGCAATGTGATGCTACAGAAAAAGAGGGAAAGACGATCATAGCCTGCATTAACAGAACCACTTTAACTTAATACATCCACTTCAATTGCCATTCTCCAGAATCCTGGGATTGGTAATGGAGGGAGTGCCCTTTGAAATCCTCAGTTGGGGAATGTTTTTCTGGTGCCTCTGACCAGATCCCAGGAGAGTCCATGGAAATTTGCTATGGCAGCTGAAGTAGAATCAGAATGCAATAATTTAGTAGTGTACAAGAGCCAAAGAGGACCACAGATTAAGGGGTTTTTGTGTAGATTGATGGTTGTGACTTTTAGCTGCAATTAGATTCCAAATCCCATCAACCCCTGGGATCATGGATCAGGAGTCTTGCAACATCTGGAGGGTCAAGATTTCTCCAATAGACAGTATAACATTATGAAGCTACCATGTGTGCCATTTGGGCTCATGTTGGTACAGCCCATTGGGCCACACAATAGAGCCATTTGAACCAAGTGACAGTAGTTTCCTGCTCTAATGCACATGCTTCTCCCCTCTTCTGCAAACTGGAGATTCAATCTGGAGCCTTGTGCAAATTGGGTATCTTTCTTGCCACATACTAGGCCTTATGGTTCCTGTGAGATTGCTGCTGTATGCATCTTGTCACATAAAGACAGACTGGAGGAAAGGATGCACAGTGAGTTCAGTCTTTGAGTCTTTCTACCAGATTGGTAGAAAACTGCATCTTTTGTGATGATGCCAAATTATGTCCTTTGTTACTTCCTGGAACAATCAATATTGTCTCAACCAATTAATACCAAGGCACACTGAAGCTGCCTATAACTGAGTAATGAGACGAAAATGCCTTTGGAACTGGAGCATCACCCTACCACTGCTCAATGCATGACTCAATGCGATTATTCCTGGGATAATCATTCTTAAAAATTACATTATATGTTCTCTTAATTAAATATAATATGATTTTATCCTTTTCTTTACATGTGCATCATTGGGAAGTCTGTCTTATTTTATATTAGAATGTTCATTGTTGACATAAAACTACCGAACAAATATGAACATGTCCAGGTGGGGTATTTATTGAGCAGTTAACTCTGCCCCAATCACAGAATTTTGTGACACTTAGAGATGATGTATCTATCACCTTCAACCATTTTTTTTGCATCAGAGCCTCCCCCGCACCACATCTATCTCTATCTCTATCTCTGTCTCTGTCTCTGTCTCTGTCTCTGTCTCTGTCTCTGTCTCTGTCTCTGTCTCTGTCTCTGTCTCTATCTCTATCTCTATCTCTATCTCTATCTCTATCTATCTATCTATCTATCTATCTAATCTATCTATAATAAAGCGGAATGCATGTATGTATGTATGTATGTATGTATGTATGTGGCAGCGTTCCGATTGGCTCCTGGCCTCTACATTCTGACAACATGATTGGTTGCCAGTGAGGGAGTATTTGCATAACGCCTCTAATTGGCCAGCCAACACAAACATTCCGACACTCTAAACTGCCAGAGGGGAATAAGGCAAAGGTCTGAGGTAGTCAGCCATGGTGGGAATTTCGGACCAAAATACTTTGCGGCTCCCAACAATGACAGAAAAAGACCAAACATGGCACACAAAACCCCCAAGACCCACTCTACATCCTGGTGCAGTTTGAAGGAGGGCAGACCATGGATGATGGGACTTTAAGTACCTCCAACCACTTCCCCAGACTGCTACAACCCTCATCCACTGACTGATCAAGATCAAACTTGGCACAAAGAGCCTCCATGACCCTCTTTACATCCTGGTGCAGTTTGGAGGAGGGCAGACCATGAATGATGGGACTTGAAGTACCTTCACTCACTTTCCAAGACTGCTGCAAACCTAATCCAATGACTGATCAAGACCAAACCTGACACACAGAGCCCTCATGACCCACTCTACATCCTGGTGCCGTTTGAAGGAGGATGGACCACGTAAACATCTGATAAGGACCAACCTTGGCACACAATGTCTTTCTCAAATAACCCGGGCAGGGCTGGGTCCCCAAGCTAGTAATTGATAAAGTGGAAAAGATAAACTCTTAGGCATTCAGAAATGTTTGCCCCATTCCCATTTTTAAGTTCACATTATTCATATGATGATCCCCAGCCTACTTGAACCCTCACCTAGCCATTTTGAGTAATATTCTGGAGACTTATACAGAAGATAAAATGACTTTAATCAATATCATATACACTTGGCCCTTGTTGTTTTCTAAGGTTTAATTCCAGGATCCCCTATGAATACCAAAATCTGTGGATGCCCAAATCTCATTAAATGCAATGGTTTCCCTTCAGAACATGATAAAATCAAACTTTGCTCTTTTTGAATTTTCCCCCTGAACGTTTTCACAACATGAATAGTGGAATCTGTGGATGCAGAACCTGAGGACCGACTACAGGTAGTTAAAAACAATGTACAGTAATTAATAGCAGGACTCATTTAGATGGCGGGGCAAATTTAGGGCTTTTAGGTGGGAAACTAAAGAAGCTGATTCTTATGGTAAACCTTGGGAACCTGGGGAATTTTTGTGATTGGAGAAGAGGACAAAGGGAGAATACAGTTAGCCCTCCATATTTACAAGGCACAGGAGTCCCATAAAGGTGAAAAATTGAGAGAAAGGTTTTCTTATTTATTTATTTATTTTATTTACTCGATTTCTATACCGCTTTTCTAAGCCCATGGGTGACTCAAAGTGGTTTACAATAGCAAAAATTCAATGCTTATACATCATAAAACAATTAAAACCATAGTATCAATATAAACCTCTGATAACACCTTTCTAGGAGTTTCTATGTGCTATAGCATGGCTGCTGGAAGCTGTCCTTAGAATTACAGTGGAAAAACTAGAGATTCTTAGATAGTTGTTATCTCTAGGAAATTCTAGCTCTACTAGTATGACTGGAGGGCTTAGTGCTTCTGAGAGAACATTTTAATTAACTCGTGGCTAATCAAATCCACAGAAGGAAAACTACAAATGTGGAGGACTGTCTGTAGATGATTCCTGTTCTCTGTGTGACACGTTTCATCACCCCATCATGTTCCAGAAGGACAGGGGAGATCATGGAGGTTGTGGAGAGAGTTGTAACAGGATGTGAAAAATGGCAAATCCCCATCACTTCACTTGCAGAAAGCTCTGTTGAGTTAGAGCAGGGGTTCTCAAACATTTTCAGCCGTAGAGCCCTTTTAGAAGAAAGGTTTCTTGTGGCGGCCCAATACATGCTTATGTATTATATTCTATATACGAGGGTGTGTCAGTGATTTTTTGAATGAAACAAAAAAATCATTTTATTTTTCAACGTAGTCTCCTTTGAGCTCTATACACTTTGTCCAACGTTTCTCCATTTTTTTATCCCTTCCGAAAAATAAGATTTGTTGAGGTCATCAAAATAGGTATTTATTTGTGAGATGATTTCATTGTTGGAGTCAAATCTCTTTTCGCCGAGCCATTTCTTCAGGTTTGGAAACAAGAAATAGTTACTTGGGGCTAAATCCGGAGAATAGAGCGGATGAGAGAGCAGTTTGTATCCCAATTCATGGTTTGTTGCCATGGAAACTGCACATGTGTGTACCCTTGCATTGTCCTGGTGCAAAGAACTTTTTTCCTGGCCAAATGTGGTCATTTTTTTCCAAATGAAATCATTAAATCGACCCAATAAGTTGGCATAATATTCGCCATTGATTGTTTTACCCTTTTGAAAGTAGTCAATGTGGATTATACCGCATGCGTCCCAAAAAACGGTCACCATGACTTTATTGGCTGACAAACCCACCTTGGCCTTCTTTGGTGCCAATTCACCCCGAGAAACCCACTGTTTTGACTTCTATTTGGTCTCTGGTGTGTTGTAGTGGATCCATGTTTCGTCCATGGTTACAAAACGGCACAAAAACGCGTCCATATTGCGGTTGAACAACGCCAAACATTCCTGCGAAATTGTCACACGATTGCGTTTGTGGTCGATTGTGAGCGTCCATCTTGCGGAAAGCTTTCTCATACCCAAGTGATCATTTAAAATTGTAACCACTGAGCTATGTGAGATGCCTATGACTTCCACAATCTCTTGCAATTTCAATCTCCAATCGGCCAACACCATATCGTGATTTTTTCCCATTGTTTTGGGTGTAGAGACCTCAACTGGGCGTCCAGGACATTTGGCATCTTCCGTGCTTGTACGGCCACAACGAAATTCAGTAAACCACTTTTTTACCATTGAAATTGATGGTGCAGAGTCCCCATAGTATTCATCAAGCTTAGCCTTGGTTTGAGTGATGGGTTTTTTCCACTAAAAGTAATGCTTAATGAGCACACAAAATTCACTTTTTCCCATTTTCTCCTCAAATCACGCAATAGTCTGCTATCAATGGCTGTCAAACACAAACTAAATGACGCAACTTGTTCAAATTTTGACAGAAGTCAACTGTCAGATGCCAGTTGACAGGAGCAGTGTTGCCCTTTCAGTTAAAAGGCGGGAAATTCAAAAATTCACTGACTTATTAACTCACCCTCGTGTGTGTGTGTGTGTGTGTGTGTGTGTGTGTGTATATATATATATATATATATATATATATATATATATATATATATATATATCAGGCATGGGCAGACTTTTGAAGAACAATTTTAACCAACATAATTTTAACAGTATTTCAGTGGAGGACCCCAGGGGCCATCCATGTAGGAAATACACACTCAAAGCACTCCCTGAGTTTTGGGAGGGAAATAGGGTTTTGGACTCAAGTAAGGTGAGGGAGAAAGAATGTGGGCAGCAAGGGAGGTGAAGAAAAATGGCTTTTGGGGGCGAGGGAGGCATGGGAAGGGAGAGGAGCAGCTGTTGTTTCCAGCAGCCCCAAACTTTATTTTCCCTGCATTTCTCAGGAGGAGGAAAGAGGAGGATGCAGGAAGCAGCATGTCTCTGTGGAGCCCCTCACTATCACTCACAGAGCACCAAGGGCTCCATGGAGCACAGTTTGAGAACCTTTAGGTTAGAGCAGTGTTTCTCAACCAGTGTGCCGTGGCACACTAGTGTGCCGTGAGTGGTTATCAGGTGTCTACTGTAGAAGTCAGGTTAGAGATAACTCAATAATAAGTTCAGCACAATATTCAAATCATACGTTCATTTATAAAGCATAAGTCATTAGAAAAGTAACATATACATTAGACATCATTATGCAACCGACTTTGTACCGTGTCCGGAGAGTGGCTGGAATATAAAGTCCATCTGATATAATCTGTGTGAAAATCAGTCCAAAGTCACTCAGGGAGTATCCCCTTTTTGGCTCAATGAGAGCAGTCGACACGGCAACCAGGATGCGGTGGGTGAACTCCAAGCACCATAGACCAAAGTAAACCAGAGCCTTGCAATCCGGGCTCTCGGAAATGAAGGTAAAGCAAGCCTGACGGAGGTGTATTCCTTGCAATCTGGGCCGCTGGGTTCCGTTTCGGAATCTTTATCAAAGGCATATGTCCATTATGCAGGTTTAGGTCCTGAAGGATTACATATTATATACAATAACACATATAAAGGCATGAAGAACAAAGCATAACCAATTGTTATATACATTTTAGCGCAATCGCTATACATACCAGGATTAGGGAGAGAAACCACACGCAACACGTCAAGTGCGGTGACCGGTTAAGGTGAATTAACACCCCAGAGCATGCACATTAAATACATTATCCTAAATTAGGAGGGAATGCAAATTAACCGACTCATTTAGGCCAAAAGGTAATTCAGAATTTAATTTAATTGTCCAGGATACTTCAAGCTCACGGAGCACCTGTGAAAGGTTTCCGTGTGGTGAACGAGAGGCTTTTCCAATACCATTACTTTTAAAGACGCAGGGGAATGTTCTTTTTCAATGCAATGTTGATAGAAGGGATTTCAGTGCTCTTATTATTTATTTTGCTCCTGTGTTCGATAAATCTCTGTTTTAATTTTCTACTGGTCATCCCCACGTAAGTTTTTGGACACCCGCAAAAAATCGCGTACACGACCCCGGAGGAGGCGCATGTTGCGAAAGATTTTACATTTAGACAGTCTCCAGAAAGAGTAATCTGGCCACTCACCCTTACTCCTCTAAACAGAACTTACACTTCCATTGTGAAAAAATATTGGCCGCTCATTTCCAATATTAAAGGCCTGGAATGCCCTCCAATTATAGCACACAAGCGGACCAGGAACTTGGGCCAAATCCTTACCCATGCCAACCATATTAGACCACCCAAATCGAATTTTACGCCAGGCAGTAGACCTTGTGGAAATTGCTCCATTTGTTCTAACATATGCACTGACAAGACCATTCACAGTCCTCAAAAAACATAGATTTTCCTGTAAAATCTTTCGCAACATGCGCCTCCTCCGGGTCGTGTACGCGATTTTTATGGTGTCCAAAAACTTACGTGGGGATGACCAGTAGAAAATTAAAACAGAGATTTATCGAACACAGGAGCAAAATAAATAATAAGAGCACTGAAATCCCCTTCTATCAACATTGCATTGAAAAAGAACATTCCCCTGCGTCTTTAAAAGTAATGGTATTGGAAAAGCCTCTCGTTCCGCCACACGGAAACCTTTCACAGGTGCTCCGTAAGCTTGAAGTATCCTGGACAATTAAATTAAATTCTGAATTACCTTTTGGCCTAAATGAGTCGGTTAATTTGCATTCCCTCCTAATTTAGGATAATGTATTTAATGTGTATGCTCTGGGGTGTTAATTCACCTTAACCGGTCACCGCACTTGACGTGTTGCGTGTGGTTTCTCTCCCTAATCCTGGTATGTATAGCGATTGCGCTAAAATGTATATAACAATTGGTTATGCTTTGTTCTTCATGCCTTTATATGTGTTATTGTATATAATATGTAATCCTTCAGGACCTAAACCTGCATAATGGACATATGCCTTTGATAAAGATTCCGAAACGGAACCCAGCGGCCCAGATTGCAAGGAATACACCTCCGTCAGGCTTGCTTTACCTTCATTTCCGAGAGCCCGGATTGCAAGGCTCTGGTTTACTTTGGTCTATGGTGCTTGGATTTCACCCACTGCATCCTGGTTGCCGTGTCGACTGCTCTCATTGAGCCAAAAAGGGGATACTCCCTGAGTGACTTTGGACTGATTTTCACACAGATTATATCAGATGGACTTTATATTCCAGCCACTCTCCGGACACGGTACAAAGTCGGTTGCATAATGATGTCTAATGTATATGTTACTTTTCTAATGACTTATGCTTTATAAATGAACGTATGATTTGAATATTGTGCTGAACTTATTATTGGTTATCAGGTGTGCCACGAGAAAAGCTCTCTTCCCCCCTTCCTTCCCCCCCTTCTGCTGAACTCCTGCTGCTTGGGAGAGGAGGAGGAAGGGCCGGGCAGTGGCGAAGAAGAAGGGACCGGGGCGCCGCCTCCTTTGGCCGTTTCCCCAACCAGCCTCCAATCCGCCATGACTCTCGCCCCTTGCTTGTTGAAGCTGTGCGGAGGAGGAGCCCCGCCTACTGAAGCCCGTCTACTGCTCATGCTCCTCCTCTGTGGGAGAGCTGAAGCCGGGGGGGGGGCATGACGCAGCCTGGCTCCGCCCCCTCCCCCCGGCTTCAGCACTCCCACAGCTTTGCCAGCCTTGAGGGGGCAGTGCCAAGCCAGTGGTGGCAGAGCCAGGACAATGCTGGCTTGGCACTACCCCTCAAAGCTAGCGAAGCTGTGGGAGAACTGAAGCCAGGGAGAGGGGGGCGGGGCATGATGCAGCCTGGCTCCGCCCCCTCCCCAGCTTCAGCACTCCCACAGCTTCGCAAGCCTTGAGGGGGCAGTACCAAGCCAGCGGTGGCAGAGCCAGCACAATGCTGGCTTGGCACTGCCCCCTCAAAGCTGGCGAAGCTGTGGGAGAACTGAAGCTGAGGGGGAGGGGCATGGTGTGGCCTGGCTCCTCCCCCTCCCCCAGCTTCGGCACTCCCAGCAGCTGCTCCCAGCAGGTCACCATCCTCCAGCCGTTCTTTACTGTGTTAGAGTGTCATTTTGGTTGGTGGTGTGCCCCCGGATTTTTTTAATGTTAAAAGTGTGCCACGGCTCAAAAAAGGTTGGGAAACATTGGGTTAGAGGACCCTTGGTTAGTGACGGGACATCATTCAGTGGTACCCATATTTTGTCTTCTCTTTTGCATCATATTACCCTTTAAAAGACTGCACTTGCATTCTTGCCACGCTGTCCATTATACTTTTTATTCCATTCCCTGTACAGTGTGACATGCT
Organism: Anolis apletophallus; assembly: GCA_030556195.1. Lineage (NCBI taxonomy): Eukaryota > Metazoa > Chordata > Lepidosauria > Squamata > Anolidae > Anolis > Anolis apletophallus. The sequence goes on along the minus strand of JARBWK010000002.1, from coordinate 195,359,738 downwards.
AAACTCTGCACAGTGCAGAATGGTTGTATTGACTGACCTCACCCTGGCAGCTATCTCTAATTCAGAAGGGAAGTTTTATTTTACAACTTTGCTGATAAGCAACGAAAAAAACCATCTCTTTTAAAGGCACATCTTTTAAACATTGCATCGGTTCTGGAACAGTGGCAGCAAAATATTGATTTGCAACAACAACAACAACAACAAACCCTACACTTCCTGGGTCTTTAAAAGCAAGGCCTGTTTGCACTATAGAAATGGCTTCCTTGGTGGGGGCACATTCATTGAGAGCGACTAAGCCACAAAGCACCTGGCAGACAGATGGTCAGCAGTATCTGACCCACACCTTTGTTCAGGATTTACTTTGACTGTCTCTGGATAATAGATTTAGAGGGTTGGGGTCACAAAGAATTAGAAAACTGTAGCTAGTTGCAATTAAACTGGAGTTATTTTTAGGGAACAAAGGAGTGACTGATAGGCCTGAGCTTGAATCTCCATTAGATCTGCTCAAAACACTATGGCTCAGAGATTATTGCCATGGTAGTCCGGCAGTATTGAGCACTGTATTTTATGCTCAGAGCTACAATAGAGCCCCTCGTGGCACACAATGCCCATAAGCGCAGCAGCAGGTGGGAGGAGGCCAGTCGTGAGCTGCTAATAGAAGCTGGAAAAAATCGAAGCAACATTTCACCCCCTTGGGCAATGGATCCATTGTGTTTTCATCAGGATAATCTGTGTCTCAACATCAGCCATGGTGTGTTTCTTATTTCCATGCATGTTTTCATAACTTGTACTAAGCAAGCTCACTGTTGAGGAATATTGCTACTGAAATAAGTTTTTGACAAGTCTCCTTCTCCCTAGCACATGGCTGTGTGTGTGAATAAAGAAGGAGCCACATATTGAAATCCTAATTTTCATGTAAATGTAAGAGTTCAGCTTGACATAAGGACCATTTTTCAGGTTTCACTTGAGATGGGAACATGGCACCTTCTTTAGTTTTAAATATTAATGAAAAAGATAGATAGGTGTTCTTTCTCTTAATTTTGTCCCTCTTACAGGCTGTCAGGTGGAAAACGAATGGAGTTTAATGGTTTTTTAAACGTCTTATGTGAGAATTATTCATTCTTTGCTAAAAAAAAGGTTTGAAACAAGAACTAAAATGTCAATTGAGTTTTTAAAAATCCTTTTAAAATTAGGCAGCATAGTTTTGACAGTTCCAAATCAGTCAGATAAATGACAAAGGAATGTAGAACAGTTCTGATCTTGAAGGAGCGATGGTAATTCTGTACTGAAAACATTTTGCAACTGTAAATGGAGTAAGATTCAATTGTGCATGTTTATTTAACTTTTCATTTACAAAACCCTAAAATAAAATCCTACTATTTTAATTTTGTGTGGGGTATATGTTGCCTGCGGGCTGAGAGGGGTGGTATTTATTTATTTATTATTTATTTAAAACTTTTATACCCCGGCCTTCTCACCTCCGAAGAAGGACTCAGACCGGCAAACAGCAAGTATTCAATGCTAGCATTTAAAATCTAAAAACATCATAAATTTACAATAAAATTTACAACAAAATAAAATACAATAAATACATTTAAAAAGCCTCTCGCCAAAGTAAAATCAATTCCAACTTAATCCATATATTCGGTCCGTATCAAGTTGTTCGCAATCTCCTCCTTCATTCTGCGAAGGCCTCATTGCACAGCCACATTTTCACCCGTTTCCTAAAAGTCAGGAGGGAGGGAGCGGATCTAATTTCATTTGGGAGTGAATTCCACAGCCGGGGGGCCTCTACAGAAAAGGCCCTGTCCCTTGTCCCCACCAGACGCACCATCGAAGGTGGTGAAACCGAGAGCAGGGCCTCTCCAGATTTGAATTCTATTATCTTGGGAATGAATAAAGGGCATGATTAAAGCACACACCTTGCTTGCAATCCAATATTTTCTAAGTGATGTGTTTATATCCACATGCAGGGGTACCCTACACTAGTACTGTGCAACCCTCCTACAGGATGGAAACATGGCACAGCACATTTCAATGGTTGGGTGCCATTGTACAATGCACAACTGCAATGCATGATGTACAGCAACTATGATGCACAAGACACAAATGCTGCATACAATCTGCAATGCAAAACTAATTTGTAATGCATAACTGCAATACACAATGTAGAAATATGATGCACAATACACAAATGCTGCACACCATCTGCAATGCAAAACTATCATGTGCATTTTTGCTATGTGTGTAACCCTGCTTCCAACCCTGTCAATGAGAAGACGTCTGTCGCGAAATGGTGATATTTGCCCACATACATACCTTACCTTACAAGCGCATATGTCACTAACAGGATGCCATCCTTAATGTAGCTTTAATGTGGTTGTAAAATATTCAGATACAAGGCTTTATTTGGAAATTATGTTTATTGTTTCAAGACACATCAGATAAATAGTATACAATGCTCTTATGCTGTTCAGATTTTGATGGAAAAATGCTGAAGGTTATCAACATGCAGATGTCAGCAGACCAGAAGAAACCATGCTGTCAATGTAACTATTGGATTCTTAAGAATGAATTACAACCAAAGTTAATTACAATTTAATTTTTTAAAAAATTGGCTGGTAATGTATCCATTTTAATTGTTTTATTGGATTGTTGTATGAGTCCATTATGTTATTAATTTTTAGGAACAATGCATTTCTTAGTCTGCAACTAAATATCTCACATTAGCATCTTTTTATGAAAATTGACTATTTTAATATTTAATAGTTAAGCATAAATGATACTTTACAAGCCTAAACTATTTGCATTTTCATCTCATCCTGACCAAGGCTAACCTTTTTTGGGATCCAAATGTTTCCCATATTTTCTTTACTTTCTGCTCCCCAAAGAGGAAGAGCAAGGGCAGGAAGAAGACTTGGGGAAAGCCCCCTCCTGGCCCGCCCACCCTGCTTCAGCCTGCCATACAGCCCCCAAATTAGAAAGTTTGCCCATGTCTACTTAGGACAATGTTGGGGTTCCAAAATGTCACCTAGTGGCTATTTTAGAAATTGGCATGAATTTGTTGTGCAGTATCCACAGTGGACTTTGCAGAAGATGCTTCACCTGCACTTCATAAAAATGAAAATCAAGCTATCAAACCGTGGAAATGCTGATTTGTTATCAATAAATGTTTTTATTTTTATACCTACTTTATATACCTATATACCCAGGGTCACGCTACAGTTTCTCAGGTTGAAAGGGGTCATGAATTGAAAAGTATAAAAAGCTCTGTTATAGAGCAATTGTCAATAGGCTTCAGAAGTTCTCTAGGAAAAGGAAATGTCTCAGCAGATTGGAAGAGGGCATATGTATATTGTCTCCATCTTGAAGGGAGACAAATATAGAATCCAAACAACTGCTGACAAATCGGCCTGACATCAATACAAGGAAAAGTTCTAGAACACATAATTATACAGTCAGTGTGTGCATTCTTAGAAAAGAATGGTGGGATTGCTAAGAGATAGCATATGTTTCTCAAAAACAAGTAAATGCAAACTTTTTAGGTGGAGTTAAAGCTTGGTAGACAAAGGGATTGCTATAGATATAGGATATCATGATTTGAGTAAAGCGTTTGACAAGGTCTCTTGTGATTTTTATTTCCAATTAAACATCACATTATTTGGCATCACACTCTATTTGCACTCCCTATTTGCTAAACAGCACTGCGCATGATTTCTGGCAAGCTACCTCGCTATACTAAGGCCTGTGCTTGTGCATCACTCTCCTCTGACTGTACTTCTGCTAAAAGCACCAATTCTGCTTTATTATTCTTGACGGAAAGCTGGAGAACTAGACAGTGGTGCTGTTAGGTGGATTCATAACTGATGACCAAGTGAACTCAAAGGTTGCTCACTAGGGCAGTGCAACATTATCGTTAGTAGTCATAAAGTGGATCAAATTAGTTAACTTCGTACTTATGATGCAATATCTGGAGCACGGGTGTGGCCTGCCTTAAAAACTTAAGAATCAAAACTTACCCAATACTTTTTCCTTTGAATTTTGTAAACCTCGGAAGCCTCCCAAAGTCAGTTTCATTTTCAGCGCAAGGAAGCAAGCAAAGCCAAAAAGGCTGCTACTCCTCTTTAAATTAATGGAGAGGGAAAGCAGGGAGAAAGCAGAGTTTGCAGGAAAAGAGACTGAGACAACACAGAATTCTGGGAAGGTGAGGGGCCATATGTCAGAGAATTCAAAAGGCCCTGCCCTGAACTACTTTTCCCAGAATTCTGCTCAGCATCAGAAAGCCCCAAATCAGGAGAGGGGAGAGATTTGTCCTTCAGTAGCAGCAGCCAGCCAGAGTTCCAATAAATTGTTGAATCTGCAAAGAGGAGGACTGGCTGATACTTCTAGTAAGTAAATCTCTGTGCTGGGCTGGGAAGAAATCCTTAATTGGAAGTTCTGTTGGTGAATATGAGAGACATCCAATAAAATAGCTGGTGTGGCTTTTTTTTTAAAAAAATCATTTTTGTTAAAACTTTCTGAAAGTTGGGGAAATGATCTCTGTTATCTTTTGTCATTGCATAGAAAATTCAAGGAGAAAGCTCTTCCATTTTTTAAAATGTTGTTTATAAAAACTGAAAATTCCCAAAAGATCAGTGGATAAGTGAAACATTTTGAAACTTGATAGGCTAACACTGGTAAACCTATCAATAGTTGTAAAAATGAGGGAGAAAGGAGCCTCTGAAGTTTCCCCACTTGTGTTATTATTATAACGAAAAAGTAATGAAATTTTGTAACTCTTGTTATAGTAATGACAATTTCACTAACTGTAGGGTTCCAGCCTGGTGGACTTGGGCAGACCCTCGGGGCTCCGGGCCAGGCACCAGTTGACCCAGGGGAGATAGAGGATGATGGGTGGCCTGATGCATTTGACTCTACAGAAGAGAGCCTGCAGTGGGATAACACATGGCTGGAGGGATAAGAACATAAGAACATAAGAAGAGCCATGCTGAATCGGACCTCAGCCCATCTAGTCCAGCATTCTGTATCACACAGTGGCCCACCAGTTGTACACGGGGATCTCGAGCAGAAGGGAGGACAAAACCCTAACCTGCTCCCGACCCCCCACAACCAGTACCCAGGGAAATCCTGCCTGCCTCCATCAAGGTGGCACTTGAATGTCCTTTTCAGTAACTACCGATACACTTGGTATCCATGAATCTGTCTAATCCTGCCTTGAAGTTGTTCAGGACATAAGAACATAAGAAGAGCCATGCTGAATCGGGCCTCAGCCCATCTAGTCCAGCATTCTGTGTCACACAGTAGCCCACTAGTTGTACACAGGGATCTCTAGCAGAAAGGAGGGCAAAACCCTCACCTGCTCCCGACCCCCACAACCAGTACCGGGGAAAATCCTGCCTGCCTCCATCAACACAGAGGTGGCACTTGGATGTCCATTTCAGTAACTACTGATTCCCTTGGTATCCATTAATCTTTCTAATCCTGCCTTGAAGTTGTTCAGGCTGACGGCTGTCACAACCTCTTCTGGAAGTAAATTCCATAACCAAATGACCCTCTGGGTGAAGAAATATTTCCCTTTATTAGTCCTAATTTTCCTACCTTGGAGCTTCAGGGAGTGCCCTCTAGTCCTAGTGTTTTGTTACAAAGAAAATATTTTTTCTTTATTCACCTTTTCTATCCCATGCATGATTTTATACACTTCGATCAAGTCACCTCTTAAACGCCGTCTTTCACGGCTGAAAAGACCAAGGCGTTGCAACCTGATTTCATAAGGGAGCCGCTCCATCCCTTGGATCATTCTTGTTGTCCTTTTCTGTACCTTTTCCAGTTCCGTTATATCCTTCTTAAGGTGCGGAGACCGGAATTGTACACAGTACTCCAAATGTGGCCTTACCATAGATTTGTAGAGAGGTAATACAACATTTGCTGACCTATTTTCGATTCCCTTTCTGATCATGCCTAGCATAGAATTTGCTTTTTTCACTGCTGCTGCGCACTGGGTTGACATCTTCATTGAGCTGTCCACCAAAACCCCAAGATCCCTTTCCTGGTTTGTCTCGGAAAGCTTTGACCCCATCAATTGGTAGGTGTATTTGGGGTTCTTTGCCCCGATGTGCATGACTTTACACTTGTTTAGGTTAAAATGCATTTGCCACTTTGTTGCCCATTCACTCAATTTCGAGAGATCTTTCTGGAGCTCTTTGCAATCAGTTTCATTTTTAACTACCCTGAACAATTTAGTGTCGTCTGCAAACTTTGCTACCTCAGAATTCACTCCTACATCCAGGTCATTAATGAATAAATTAAAAAGTAACGGACCCAAAACTGAACCTTGGGGTACGCCACTTCTCACCTCTTTCCACCCAGAGAAATGTCCATTTATTACCACCCTTTGTTTCCTACAGTTTAGCCAGGTTCCAATCCAGGACAAGACCTGTCCTCTGATTACATGGCTGAATATGGGACCACAGATGAGTTTAGTGAAGATTTCATGGAAATAGATTCAGATGAATATGAAAGGCCAGGCGGCCTTGGGTCTCAAGAAAGAGTGACTACTCCCTTTCCAGATGGAGAGATGGGAGACTGGGAGTTTCCTGGTTCTCACTCTGATAGCGATGCAGCTGGGCCCTCTAATGAGATGGAATTCAACAGGAGGGATAGTATCTCGGCTTCTAGGAAAGGTTGGAGAAGGGGGATGCAGTGGACGCACAAGAGTTAGATTCCTATATCAATCCGTCTTGGGAGAGCTCTCGTCAGATCTGAAGCCACGTTTAGCTTGATCACGTCTCTCGTTCCAGTCTCCAAGTTCATGCTAACCGCTGGGGTGGTTTGGATTCTGTTTCCAGCGACTGCAGTTGCGGCCAGGCTCAAGTGCCACGTTGCACCGCCAGAGCAGTTGCCTTGCTTTGGAACTTTGTTTCTTTGGGATTTCATCCACTTGGATTATAACTCAAGGACTAAGCTGAACTCTATTTGGATTGCTTTATTTTTACATCTTTGGACTATTCTTTACCTTTATTCTAAATAAAAGAACATTTATTGCAGCTGCCTGTGTGTGATCTAGGGGGGCTGTCTGAGTTTTGAGGTGCAACACTAACACTACTTTAGAAATACTTTAGAAATGAAATGCCGGCACCACCTAATTTTGTAATGAATTTTGAAACATTTTTTAATCGATCACACAGCCCTAGTGTGCACCAATGGTTCCTCTTCATCCTGGAAAATAGTGACTAGGGGGTTCTGATCTGCATCCAGTGTTGTTCAACATCTCTATAAATTACTTAGATGGTGGATGAAAGACATGCTTGTCAAATTTGCAGATGACACAATGGAAAGTGGAAGGGTAATACTTCAGAGGATTGAATCAGAATTTAAAATGACCTTGACAGATTGGAAAAGTATCAGCTATTTAATCCCAGGTAGGAAGTATTGACAAAATCAGTCAAGTTAAAAAAATTCTGCAAGCATTGGAGGCAAAGAATGATTCACATTGAAATATCGGTCGGCAATTAGAAATTAGCAGGGAGTGAAGGCATGGGAGCTAGGAACAATAAACTACCTTTTTATTCAAGCAAGAGCTAGGGAAGGTCTAGGAATTCTGTCCAGGTAGTTGGGTCCAAAGGAACAAGGCAAAAGAAGGGTTCTGCCTTCCTGTCTTCAGAGTTTGAGGTGCAAGGTAGTGTAGGTAGTCCTGACCAATCTTCCCCAACATGGAGCCTCATATTGGACTATAGCCTGTCATTCCTCAATTGACATGCTCAATGGCCCCAGGAAAGGTTGGTCATGAATATAAAAGATGCCATGCCAGAGACCTCAGGTCCTTACCCCAGATGATCAAATAGCTCCAAGTGACTCTGTACATTTCATGGGGGTTTCTTCAGCAAGGAATATTCATAGGTGGTTTTGCCAGTTCCTTTGAGATATAGCCTACCTATAGTACCTGGTATTTGTTGGTGGTCTCCCATCTGAATACTAACTAGAGCCGACCTTGCTTAGCTGCCAAGATCAGATGGGATATGCTGACTTTATGGTATTTAGGATTATTTATTTATTAACTTTATTTCTACCCCGCCCTTCTCCCAGAAGGGGACTCAGGGCGACTTCACGTGTGCATCAATAATGCTATACAAAAATACATTCGATAAGAACAGTGGTATAAAATCATCAATAAAAAATCATCAACAGTCACATTAACATGCCGCTAAAACCAGAGTCCAGCCAATAATTCCAATATTGTCATGTCACAGTATTCAAGTCCAGCCGCCATTATCCTATACTCAATATCTTTAGTCAAACGCCTGGGCCCACAGCCAGGTCTTTAGTTGTCTCCTAAAGGACAGGACGGAGGTGGCTAGCCTAATGTTCTTAAGGAGGCCACTGCTGAGAAGGCCCTATCTCTCGTCCCCACCAACCGCATTTGTGAGAATGGCGGGATCAAGAGCAGGGCCTCTGCTGAAGATCTTAAGTTGCGAGATAGTTCATAGCAGGAGATAAGTTTGGAGAGGTAAACTGGACCAGAGCCATTTAGGGCTTTAAAGGTTAACACCAGCACTTTGAATGGTGCCCGGAAGCTCATTGGCAGCCAGTGAAGCTTATGTAACAAAGGAGTGGTTTGCTCCCTGTACACCACTCCTGTTAGCAACCTGGCTGCCGACCGTCAGACTAATTGAAGCTTCTGAGCAGTTTTCAAAGGCAGCCCCACGTAGAGAGCGTTGCAGTAGTCTAAATGGGATGTAACCAGAGTGTGGACCACTGTGGCCAAGTGAGACTTCCCAAGGAACGGGCGCAGCTGGTGCACAAGTTTTAATTGTGCAAAAGCTCCCCTGGCCACCGCCGAGACCTGGGGCTCCAGGCTCAGCAATGAGTCCAGGATCACTCCCAGACTGCGAACCTGTGTATTCAGGGGGAGTGTAACCATGTCATTCTTTGCCTCCAATGACACAGCAGCCAAGCATCGGTTCAAGACTTGCACAGCCTCCTTAGTTACAGGTAGGAAGAAGTGATAGAGCTGAACATCATCTGCGTACAGATGACATCTGACCCCAAAACTCCGGATGATCTCTCCCACCAGCTTCATGTAAATGTTAAATAACATGGGGGACAGTATGGAACCCTTCGGGACCCCACAAGTCAATGGTTGTGAGAATGAGCAGGTATCCCCCAGCAACACCTTCTGATACTGTCCCTCAAGGAAGGATTGGAGCCACTGCAAGGCAGTTCCCCCAAGTCCCATATTCCTGAGGCATCCCATGATCGACGGTATCGAAGGCCGCTGAGAGGTCCAGCAGAACCAACAGGGACACACTCCTCCTGTCCAGCTCCCGGCGTAGATCATCTACCAAGGCGACCAAGGCTGTTTCAGTACCATGTCCCGGTCTAAAGCCAGACTGTGCCGGATCTAGATAATCAGTGTCTACCAAGAATCTCTGGAGTTGCGAGGTTCCACAGGTTCCAAGACTTTGTCCAAGAATCATAATAGAAATTAAAACATCTGCAGTGGAATTGAGCTGAGACCATGGAGTACCTTTCCATTTGTATTTCTTTTCCTGCATTTCTTATTCTGGTAGATTTTTAATTAATGTGCGCATTTGAACAGATGGCTATTTGTTTGAAATACTAAGGCGCTGACAACTGATGAACGATAAGTATTTTGCATACCAGTCTGTTGTTCTCCAGCAGCTGCCTTTAAAAAAAAGTCTGAGATTAATTTGAGCAGAAATAAGTGTGAATTGCTGCTGGACATATCGTTGTTTAGTACTCTTACCTTCTAGATTTTCGATTGAACAATGTCAGATTTCAATGACTCCTGAGTATCGGAGAAAGAGTAAGCATTTCAGATATAATATCCAAGGATTTCATTTCATTTTGGTTTTGTTCTTCTGATTTCTACTAGGCCAACATGGCCAAAGTATGCTATCTTGTAGAAATGAATTTTTAAAAAATCTTTGGAAAATGTCATTTGGAAGATATCGAAAAAGGCCAGTCTAGTCTAATCCGTTCACATTTTTTCTTCCTTAGCCATAACTCCCCTTATATTTTTTTTGAACAGTCACTTGGAAACACATTTTTAAGAGGTGGACGAAATTCTCTTTATTTGTGATTTCAAAGGTGTGACTCAGCACATTCCTCTTTGTTGTGAAGCTGAAGAAATGAGAACGAAAAATAATGCTCTTATGAAAAATGCCCGTCGAATTTCACAGTTAATAATATATTTCTTTGTTAAAGATTTAAAGCCGCCTATCAAATGCAGTTGTGGATTATCTCACTTCAACTCAGAATTATTTAGGCCTGTGTGAATCTTAGAGTGGGAGGTGGGTCTGTCTTGGAAGGCATGAGCAATTAAACTGGGATCATGAACGTGGAAGGTTATTTAAGAAAATCATCAATTCCCTGTTAGAAAGTTGCAAAAGCAATGCATTATTGTTATTTAATGCAATAGTCAAATGTTACTAGCTGTGTTACTTTTGAAATAGAACTTCATTAGCTATCAGAATGAAGGTTGAGAGGAGACATGATAGCCATATATAAATATGTGAAAGGGTGTCATAAAGAAGAGGCACCAGGCTTGTTTTCTGCTGCCCTGGCAACTAGGACTTGGAGTAATGGGTTCAAATTACAGGAAAAGAGAGTCCACCCAAACATTAGGAAGAATTTCTGGATTGTAAGACCTATACAGCAGTGCAACTCTCTACCTTGGAGTGTGGTGGAAGCTGCTTCCTTGGAGGCTTATAAACAGAGGCCGGATGGCCATCTGTCGGGCACTTTGATTGTGTTTTTCCTGCATTGCAGGGGTTGGACTACATCAGTGGCTCCCAAACATTTTTGGCCTACCACCCCCCTTTCAGAGAAAAATTTACTCACCGCTCCACTAGAAATTATTTTTAAAAAAATTTAATAGCAATTAAACAGAAAGATATATGTATTAATGCAGTGGTTCTCAACCTTTCTAATGCCGTGACCCCTAAATAAGGTTCCTCATGTTGTGGTGACCCCCAACCATATTTTCGTTGCTACTTCATAAATAATTTTGCTACTCCTACGAATTCTAATGCAAATATCTAATATGCAGGATGTATTTTCATTGTTACAAATTGAACATAATTAAAGCATAGTGATTAATCACAAAAACAATATGTTTAGGGGAGTATGGACAACGGATGATGGGATTTGCAGTACCTTCAATCAATTCAGCGATGACTTCCAAAGACTATTGAGACCCCCACAAGTTACAGAACTGGACCAAACTTGGCACAGAGAACCCACATGACCAACAGAAAATATTGGAGGGGTTTGGGAGGAATTGCCAGTGATTTAGGGGACATGTAGTTCACCTACATTTGGAGAGCACTATGAACCCAAACAACTATGGGTTTGGATGAAATTTGGCACAAATACTCAATATGCCCAAATTTGAACACTGGTGAAGTTTTGAGAAAGTAGCCTTTCTTATTTGGGAGTTGTAGTTGCTGGGATTTATAGTTCACCTACAATCAAAGAGCATTTTAAACTCCACCAGCAATGGAATTGAGCCAAACTTGGCACACAGAACCCCAAATCATTCACCGCCCCCTTAAAGGGGTTCACCGCCGCCCAAATTCCCCTGAGCCTCCCACCGCCCCCTTGGATCACCTCATCGCCCATAAGGGGGTGGTACTGCCCACTTTGAGAATCAGTGGACTAGATGGGCCATGTGGTCTCTTCCAACTCTATGATTCTACCTTGTACTTTCTTCCATAAATACAAACCCCCCAACTTGCTATTGTTGGGAAGTACAGTAGATCCCAAAGTATAGAGCAGGAAGTAGTTATCTCGAAAAGTTGATTAATCACTAGGCCTTTGCTTAAAGTGTTTGCAGCATAAACCAGGTCCAGAAAGAAGCCTTAGGTTGTGCACATTGGCAAATAAAGTTCAGAGCATTTATCAAAGTAAACTAGAAGCAAAGATTGGAATTTGTGTATAATGGCTTAATACATTTTGTTAGCTGCCAGCAAGCTCAACCATCTAATCTATTTACATTAACTCTGGTAAGGTTTTTTAAAGCATGATAACATGCCATTATATTAATCCTTAATGTGGGAAAATGTAGGGCAGAGAGGATAAATGGCATATGGTACTCTTTCTTTGACATTTTCCTTAACATCTAAAAGCATATTATCTAAGATCCTGTGCAATATTTCCATGCTATAGAGAAGTAGTACTTGGATACCACTTTTAAGTTTTGTGGCTCCATGCTACAGAATTCTGGGATTTATAGTTTTGTTTTGTGTATTTTTACTTCTCTCTGTTCAATGGGTCTGATGCTCATCTACAGAAAACGCTACGTATTTCCTCCAAGTATAAATCTGGAAGATGCAACCATGGGAGTTGAACTGTTATAACTGTGTTGTGTGAACACCTACATTTTGGCCATTGGTCTATTGAATCTTCTTTCCATTCACATCAAACAACATTCTTGTTGTTCACTTACCTTTGAAAGTCTTGGACTGTTAAGAAGAGAATGACGTAAATTTGAAAAATACCTGTCTAAATGGCTCCAAAATCCATAAAAGTGCTCTTTAAGGATAAGTTGTGAAATTGTGTAGAGTGTCATTTTTTACATTAACAATATGATTATATTACCATTTGGGTTATTTTTGTAATTAACTTCACTGGTCCTTGCTACCTTAAATTTTAATTTCACACTGGTAACTTTATGGTCCTAATTTGTTTTTCCCAATGTCTTCCCAACTAATGGATAGTTCCCAACTATCCTGTATGCTATTTTAACATATTTTGCCTGACCAAAAAAACCCACAAAACCTATTGGAGCTTCAAACTATGTGTCAGGAATGGAATCTCTATGCCTTGGGCCAGAGTAGATTCCACTCTGCCATGAGTGGGATGATGTTCAGCTGAGCCAGAAGGATAGGACTGCAGCCATGAACTTTGCTCCACTTCTCTGCTGAGGATCACAATGGGGTTGTGAACTTTGCTCCAGTTACCAGGAGGATATGAAGTAATATCCAAGAGGACTCTGGGTGGGAAAAGGACTACTGGGTATGCTGAGTCAGGGTGGCTGATGTAATCTTTACAGGATGTTGCATAGGGAGGGGGTTGGTATTTAAGGATTGTGGTGGAGGGGCTCAGGTGTCTTAGCTTTACAAGTTTGCTGTACTACAATAAATCACCATTGGAAGACAGAGGACTTTTGGCATGTCTTTTCTGGTCGAATTGGAGTTCCTGACAGAAGCTAAGACCCCTGAAACTTTCCCAGGCGATGGAGAGGTTTTTGCATGAAGCGGAAGAATACCTGGAGAGCTGGGATTTCACTACGGATGCAGCCCAGCAGGCCCAGGATGGGGAGTGGAATACCATGGATGAGGTTGGCCTCCCTGATCGAATTGGAGACCCAACAGGGGCGTGGGGCGGCTCCTTTCCAGAGAGAAGTGATTTCTGCGGAGACCCAGCGATGGCATGGGGCGGCTCCGTTCCGGAAAGAAATACTCTCCGTTTTGGTGCTGGAGATGGAAGTTGGATGTTCCCATCCCAGCGTGTCGGTGGAGCGGGGCTCTCGGCTGCAGCGGCGGCGGTGCGCAGTAAGTCTAGAGATGCGGCGTATGGGAGTGAGACCACGGAGCCATGCTCTCCCACGGAAGTGGAGGTGTTGAAGGCCCAAATGGAGGCTATGGAGAAGACGCTCCAGAGGGTGTCACAGCGGTTGGCGAAGAACCCTAGCCAAGACTCCATGTGGGGCCCGGTCGGCGGAGGTGATTTTACCCGCTATTCTTGGATGGACGAGGAGAGGGTTGAAACCCGCCCTAGATCTCTTACGGGACTGTGGGGGGTGGACGCCCGGACTAGAGGCCCGAAGGGAGCGGTTGGAGGAACCCGGCCTAAAGTGACGAGTGAGGGGATTCCAGTCCAACCCAAAGCTGCAGGGCTAGGCCGAGGTATTCAGTTGCTGAGGAGGAATGGCGGAAGTGGTCATGTTCCTGTCCCAGCCCCAGCTGGTGCGGAAAGAAGACCCTTGTATGGTGAGAGAGAGCGGCCCCGGAAAGAACCACTTCGGGTGGAATTCGATGGCGAGGCTTGCAAAGTGGCCTTCTTTGTGGCGGCTGTGGGGGACCATATGGAGGACTACGGCCACCTGTACCCCAGTGAAGGCAGCAGGGTGCGAGCTGTTGGTGCGGTGTTAAAGGGAAGAGCGGCGGACTGGTACGTCCAGTGCCATGACCGACGAGATCCGTGTTTGGGTGATCTACGAGAATTCCTTCGAGCGGTGAGAACTCGTTTCCGTGATCCGTTGGAAAGAGTAAAGGCGAAGGAAGCGTTGAGGTGCTTGAAGCAAGGCAGCAAGTCGGTGACGGAGTATGCGGAGGAGTTCATGTGCCTGGCGGGGAAGGTGGTGGAATGGTCACAGGCAACTCTTTTGGAACTGTTCAAAGAGGGATTGCGGCGTGAACTACTGGAATGGTGTTTGCATCGTGGAGACCCAGTTAATGTTGATGGATGGATTCAGTTGGCTGGTGCTGTCGAAGGAATCCTGGCTCAGGTCCAGCGACGGAAGTCTGACCTTTGCGGAAACCACGGCCTACGCTGAGGCGGCCGGCTGGGAGTGAGAGCCAACTGAGAGGAACGGGAACTGGTGGCAAGTTAAAAGGGAAAGGCTTGTGCTACATTTGTTCTCAGTCTGGACATTTCGCAATTCAGTGTCCACAAAGAAGAGGCCCTGATGGCAGACCTGTGGCGGTGGCTAGAGGGGCTTTAGGAGAGAAGGTCGAGGAGAAGGAAGGGGTGAGCGAGAAAGCCCCAAGTATTATGTGTGATATTGAGTTAGAGAAGAGGGGACAATACCAATTACATCAAGCATTAATTGACTGTGGGTGTTCTGAAAATATTATATGTCCCACATTAGTTAAGAATCTAGAATGTGAAACTCAGGAGTTACCGATTCCGGTGCATTTTGCTCAATTAGATGGTACTTTTTGGGGGGGGCCCTTTTCCCTTAGGGACCAAATGTTTAAAGGGTAAGGTTGACAATTGGGAGGGAACACTGGATTGTGTAGTGGCCCCAATTAAGGAACATGAGATAATTTTAGGATTGCCATGGTTACAGCAGGCCGACCCAATTATTGACTGGAAAGCAGGTACCCTAAAGTGTCGGCCGGAATTGGATGTGAATGTGAGCATGACTGAGGGGGAAGGGGAAAAGGAAGAGCCGCTGATTCCGGAAGAGTATGCTGATTTAAGGGATGTATTTAATCCGGTATTAGCAGATAGTCTTCCCCCAGTCAGGAGGGTACAATGTAAGGTGGAATTAAAGGAAGGAGCTGTATTGCCCAAGCCCAAAATATACCCTATGACAGAGAAAGAGAAGCTAGCGTTAAGAGAACAAATCGATGACTATTTGAGGAAGGGATTTATCCAAAGGTCTGAGTCCCCTATAGCCGCTCCAGTCCTGTTTAGGGAAAAGAAGGATGGCAAATTAAGACTGTGTATTGATTACCGAGGGTTAAATGCCATCAGCACGATCAATTGTTATCCCTTGCCTCTGATTAAGGATCTATTGGGACAGATGGGAAAGGGAAAGTACTTTACTAAATTGGACATTATAAATGCCTTCCATATGGTTCAGGTGAAGGAAACGGATAGGTGGAAGACAGCTTTCTCGTGCCCACTCGGATTATTCGAGTGGTTAGTCATGCCCTTCGGATTATCTGGCGCCCCCGGCATTTTCATGCAGCTGATAAATGAGGTGCTGCACCCCTTTTGTATAAGGGGGTATATGTATATTTAGATGATATAGTTGTGATTTCGCAAACCAAGGAGGCGCATGTGCGGTTGGTCCGGGAAGTGTTAGAAAGATTGAAGGAGGCAAGGCTGTATGTGAAACTGAGCAAATGCGAATTTATGAGAAATGAGATTGACTTCCTGGGATATAGGATTAATAGAGAGGGGGTGAGTATGGACCCGGCCAAGGTGGCAGACGTATTAGCTTGGGAAGCTCCTCGAACCAGGAGGCAATTGCAGGCGTTTTTGGGTCTGGCCAATTTTTATAGATCGTTCATTTCGGGGTTCGCAACGATCGTATTGCCCCTTACCGAGTTGTTAAAGACAAAAGGTATGGGAGAGGGTAAGAAGGTGAAGGCACCTGGGGCTAAGTTGAGTTGGACACCAGGGTGCCAGAAGGCTTTTGAGTTACTGAAGAAGGCGTTTACTGGAGGGCCTTTATTGAGACATCCGGACCCCGCCAAACCTTTTGTAGTGCAAAGTGACGCCTCTGCTTGGGCGTATGGAGGGGCTCTATTGCAGAAAGATGAAGGTGGGGTGCTGAAGCCCTGTGCATTTTTTTCTAAAAAGTTTAATGAACAGCAGCGGAATTGGCCCATATGGGAGAAAGAGGCGTTTGCCATTAGATATGCTCTGCAGACGTGGCGGCAGTTTTTGGAGGGTGCTGTTCATCCCTTTGAGGTGTTGACGGACCACCGGAACTTGCAGTTCTTGAGGGAACCCCAAAAGGTGTCACCGGTTGTTGAGATGGGCTCAGTACTTGGCTCGATTTAATTTTGTGCTGAGGCATATCAGAGGCAAAGACAATGTGGTGGCTGATGCGTTGTCACGTTATCCGGTGATGGGGGAGATCCTCCTGCCGGGTAGGGAGGATGTTTACTAAGGATCAATGGGGTTTGAAAGTGCAGACCCGAGCCCAATGTAAACTGGAAGTGAAGCAGGAGAATGAGGGATTGGAAGACTGGATGAAGGAGTTCCAGCGATGTTATGAAGGGGATGAGTGGTTAAAGTCCCATGAGATTGAGTGCAAGAGAGCCAAGGGGTTGTGGCTAGTGCGGGATAAGTTGTATGTACCGGCAGTACTGAGGAATAAGATAATGAAGTTGTTTCACGATCATAAGTCTGCAGGGCATTGGGGATTCACCAAGACCTTCTTGGCGATTAGGAGTAGATATTGGTGGCCAGGAATGAGGTTGTTGGTGAAAGATTATATTAACCGCTGTGAGGCTTGTGCTAGGGGGAAGTTGTCTACTGCTAAGCCTCCAGGATTAATTCAAGTAGTAGCCGCTCCTGTTAGACCGTGGACCCATGTAAGCACTGATTTTGTGGGGGAGTTGCCCTCTAGTAGGGGATACAAATATATTTGGACGATCCTGGACATGTTTTCAAAGCAGGCTCATTTTGTTCCTTTAACAGGATTGCCGTCTCATGGAAAAGTTAGCCAGGCTATATGTGCAACATGTATATCGATTACATGGATGTCCCGAGCAGGTGCTCAGTGATAGAGGGGTGCAGTTTACTGCCAAGTTTTGGGAAAGGTTTTTAGAGACGCTGGGGCAGACCGGAAGTTGACCACCTCTTATCATCCATGTTGTAATGGAGGCGTTGAGAGAACGCAAAAATCATTAGCTAGCTACTTGCGGATCTTTGTGAATGAGCAGCAGAGTGACTGGGCGGATCTTTTGCCATATGCGGAAGTGGCGTATAATGGCTCTGTGCATTCCTCCACGGGAAGACTCCGTTCTTCGTGGTGGATGGGGCGGAGTTAGTCCCGTTGCCGGTTGGACTAGGTGCTTTCGTGAAAGATTCAGGGGAGTGGAGGAACAGAGCTCAGGAGGAGTGGAGGAGAGTGACGGAGTCTTTGCGGAAGGCTCAAAGTACATACAAGCGTTTCGGAGATAGGAAGCGACAGGAAGGGGAGGCGTATAAGGTGGGCGATCTAGTATGGTTGTCCACCCAAAATTTAAAGCTGGGGTTACCCTCTCGTAAGTTGGGTCCAAAGTTTATAGGGCCGTTCCGGTGAATGAGTGTGTGAATGAGGTTTCTTATCGGTTGGCTTTACCAAAGATTATGGGAAAGATTCATCCTGTGTTCCACTGTAACTTATTGAAACGGTATGTGAATCCCCTTGTACCACGACCTTGACCAGTGCTTTGTTTCCCGGGGGGGGGACGGACGAAGGAGGCATAATGTCAGGAATGGAATCTCTATGCCTTGGGCCAGAGTAGATTCCACTCTGCCATGAGTGGGATGATGTTCAGCTGAGCCAGAAGGATAGGACTGCAGCCATGAACTTTGCTCCACTTCTCTGCTGAGGATCACAATGGGGTTGTGAACTTTGCTCCAGTTACCAGGAGGATATGAAGTAATATCCAAGAGGACTCTGGGTGGGGAAAGGACTACTGGGTATGCTGAGTCAGGGTGGCTGATGTAATCTTTACAGGATGTTGCATAGGGAGGGGGTTGGTATTTAAGGATTGTGGTGGAGGGGTTCGGGTGTCTTAGCTTTACAAGTTTGCTGTACTACAATAAATCACCATTGGAAGACAGAGGACTTTTTGGCGTGTCTTTTCTGGTCGAATTGGAGTTCCTGACACTAGAGCCAGGAAAGACTAAGTACAAATCAAAGGAAAATAAAATCCCAGTTCTCACTGTAACTACTGTAAACATCAATTGTTGTTTTGTGGTAAAAATGATAGTTTCGCAAAATTAAGGGAAAATGCAGTAAAGTTTTGGACTGGCTTAATGGTAGCGGTGTTGAGAACATTGCCTTTGACTGCAAATGAACAAATGTATCTTCATTCTCTAGACAGGAAAATGTTGAATTCCTACTTACAAAAAATGATTAATATCCCCAAATATTATATGAGTGTGTGTGCACGTGCGTGTATAAAACATGGATTTTACACCAGCTGTTGATTTCCTTGTATACTATTTGTTTAATGCAAGGGTCCTCAAACTTTTTAACCAGAAGGCTGGATCACAATCCATCAGACTTTTTTGGGGGGGAGAGATTATAGTTTGAAAAATAAATATGAATGAAATCCTATGTACATTGCACATATCTTATTTGTTGTGTAAAAAACCCTAAACAAACATGAAAGAACAATACAATATTTGAAATAAAGAAACAATTTTAACCAACATAAACGCCTGAGTTTGGCTGGTGAGATAGTAAAATTAATTGTTGTTGTTATTGTTGTGTGCCTTCAAGTTGTTTCAGACGTGGAGTGACCCTAAGTCTAAAGTTTAGAGTGGAGTCCAGGTAAAAGACCTTGGAAGGCCATATCCAGCCCACAGGTCTTAATGTGGGGACCCTGGTTTAATGATTTATTGATTATAGATTTGGATAGTTCTCCTTGGGTTTGACCCTGTCTCTTCAGAAGTCTGGCTCTTCTTCAGTTGCCATCTGCAGGAAGAGAAGCAGTAAATTTGAGAGTGATTTTACTACTCCTGCAACACTGTGCAAACCATGCTTCCTTGGGTATCTGCTGTATTATAATCCCTTGTCAACTGGTGGCTTTCATTTCAGTGGAGGGCTGCTCCACTTAGTTTCAACTTGAACTATGAAGACTTTATCCAAGGTGCTGAACGTAATTTGGAGATACTGCGTGGCACCTTGCATATTCCTTTAAAAGTCTGGACTTTATTCATTGCCCCAATGCCATGTAAACCATTACCCACCATTGCCCTATTAGAAAACACATAAATTATTACAGTAGCCCAAAATATCTGTAGGATGCTAGCTAGGAATAACTAACTAACTTTGGCAAGTACTGGACTTCAATGATATTTTGAAACTTCATCCATATATTGCATTGCCATATACATTTAAAAGTTCACTGTGCCCTCTTTAAACACCTTCAGCACCTTTAGTTTCACACTGTGTTACTTCTGGTTGTTAAAGAAGGTTATCTAATGCAGCCAGAAAACTTTCCAACTGAGACTTCTCTTCCTCTGATGTAATTGACTTCAGTCAGAAGCGAAGGTGTTTCTTGAAGGAGAATCTTTTCATTGTTTAGACTCTCCCAGTGCCCCAAAGCTATTATGATACTGGTTTCTCAACCCAACCCTTACATAATGCAAAGTCAATGCCCAAAGAATGTGGGTGGAGAAGTCAGAGACACAAAGCATTTTGGAATCCTTGGTAGACCTGGCCAAAGTCTTCAAATAGAAGGAGAAGCCACAGGCAAAAACCCGGTGCTGTTACTTGCAGGTTATTAATGACAAACATTATCTCACATCAATAGAAACATTCTTGTCCACGTATAATAGAGTAAAAAGAGTTGGTTTCCATAGTTTTTAGTTACTCCAGTGAAAATATTCCATCCCATTCTTTAAATAGGCTTATTCTTTACACAAGAAGAACATTCACTGTAAGAACAAATTCACAGGAATGTCTAACCTGAGATTTTTCTTTCAAAAAGTGGGAAAGGAATAGAAGGCATCTGATGAGAAGGAGGCATCTATCTCCCCAGTGATATTTATTTCTCTGGCAAGTAAAGACCATTGGCTACAGCTCTCTTGGGCTCATCTCACTACAACAAATACATAAACTCCAGGTTGTATTCCTCTTATCCAAAAATGTGGAATAGTGGAAACATTGGTGGCTTTGCTTTCTAATGGTTTAACACACACACACACACACACACACACACGTCTCATGCACAAAATTATTTTAAAAATATTGCATGTAACATGTCCATTCAGGTACCAGCACTCTTTGACAAAGAAGACTAAAGATCTTCAGGTCCCCTGATTCCATGGCATCGAGCCATGGCAGTTAAAGTAGCGTCAAACTGGATTAATCCTACAGTGTAGATGCACCCTGAGTGGTGAAATAATGGGTCTCCAGTCTTGAATCTTTAATGCATATTGCTAAGGTCTGGATTCTTGACTGATTGGAACCTTGTAAGGACTCATCCGTCCTAAGCAGGCTGAATCCTGCTTGGAAGTCTGGATCCCTGTTTGGAAATTGCTGGCCTCCATTTTAGTAAGGGAGTTTCAGCTAGCAGCCATCAGGAGAAGGTCAGAGCCAGAGAAAGGGGGTGTGGCCTTAGAGTCACTCTGCTCAGATACAGTTTCTTCCCTGTGATTGGCTGGGTGCCAGAGGGGAGGAGTTGAGCTGACTAGGAGAAGGATTCCTG
Source organism: Anolis apletophallus (assembly GCA_030556195.1). NCBI lineage: Eukaryota > Metazoa > Chordata > Lepidosauria > Squamata > Anolidae > Anolis > Anolis apletophallus. The sequence goes on along the minus strand of JARBWK010000002.1, from coordinate 195,338,823 downwards.
TCAGAAAGATTTGAATCTTGTCTTGTGAGAGGCTTCAGATAAGACACATCTGAGCCTTCTCAGTCTGGTGCCAGGCTGCAGATAAGAAAGATCTGAGCCTGAGGAGTCTTGAGCGAGGTTTCTGGGGGAGTATCATCAGAGCCTCTGCAATAGAGACTGACAGTCTATGCTATAGCTAGGGAGAACCACCACAAGGGAATAGGCTGGACTAAGGGGTCAAGACCTCAGCACTGACAGCTCTTAGGGCCAGGAGAGATTCCAGTGGTGACGCTTTCCAGTTTAGAGCCAGAAGGACTGACTGGGAATAGTCAGTTAGATCACCTTGTCGTCTTTTCTTGTGATATGGGTTTAAAAAGACAGGTGGGGCTCTGAGACTGTGGTGCTAATCTAGTTATTAGCTACTGTTAACAAGACTCAGGAACTGTCTATGGTATAGAGGTTCCAGTTAGTTACATCAGCTACCCTCTAGTTTAATTATTAGTTGGGGAGTTGGGGAGACAAGTCTTAGTACTGTCTGTGGAACTGAATTTAAGATCTAAGAAGAAGCACTAGCCTTTATATAGAAACCACTATGCACCAGCACATTGTTTAGATCCAGTTAACCATTGCGCTATTAATTAACTATTCGTTTCTGTAACCCTATGCTCTAGTTGCCCCACTGAAGAACCAATACGATCTGTGCCTACTTGTTAGCCTGTTTTGTAGTTAATAAATTCTGTTCTTATTAACTTTCAAAAGCCTCCATCTTTCTATCTTTCCAGTTATCCTCACAGTGGGTGATTTGGTGTAAAGGGAGCCTAATTAAACATTTTAGTTATTAAATTAAATCCTGATCACAGATTAGGTTGGTGGCAGTAATTACCGGGAGTGTTAATGATTAATCTGCAGTGTCAAGTCGTGACAAACCTCAACCAAATCATTGAGAAAGCCGGAATATGATGCACTGTATGGATTATTCTTTGGGCGTTGCTTCCTTAATTGTGACAGTTAATATAGTAGTCACTATTACAGATGTATATTCTTGTCCCAGGCCAATTTCTCTTGGTGGGGGGAGGATGTAGCATTTTGCATGACAGCTGGGGATCTTATGATTAGGTACTGTTTCGTTATCTGGGCAGAGGCCACTAGGGGGTGCTAGAGGGAGAAGGATAGCCCATTTTATGGCGGTGGCAGGGAGTTGAAGGAAAGCAATTTCCCCCCTTTTTCCTGGTTATTCCCCTTTCCCACTTCCAATGCCATAAATGAGGGGTTTTTTTCATGACAGGAACATGGAAATAGGAAAACAGGAAAATGGTTTTCCTCCTTCAACTCACTCTCCACCACCATAAAATGGACTATCCTTCTGTCTCTAGCTCCCCCTAGCGTTCTCCATCTGGATAATGATACATTATTAAAGTGGCCCTTCTTGATGGAAAAAAATCCACTACGTACAAAATAAGATGGGGTACAAGCCCCTTCCGTGGTATCTGTTGTATTTTCTTTGGGATCCCTTGGTTTTGCAAATTTTTTTCCAAACACTAGACCAGGGGTGGGCAACTATTTTTTCCAAGGGGCCACACGAGAGCCAAAAAATATTATGGAGGGCCGCACCTAAAGGCGGAACTACATGGTAATCTACATATTTTTTTTATTTATTAATTTACTATATTTACTATATATTACACATCATTAATATTAACATATTAATATATCAAGATATATTCATATATTATTAGTATTAATATCATAATTATTATAATATAGTATATATATATATAAAATTATAATATATTGAAATTATAATATATAATATAACATTATATTATATTATTTATTATATTATTTTATTATTATTATAAAATTATTATACAATAATAATAAAAACCACTAAAATAAAATAATGCTTCCTTGTAGTCCCCTTCTCTGGAGAGTTTTATGCAGAGGTCAGGCAGGGGAGGCAAGCCAGGGGCCCTTAGGAGGGCCGGATAGAATCGGCCAAAGGGCCGCATCCGGCCCCAGGGCCACAGTTTGCCCACCCCTGCATTAGACAAATAATGATACTACCAAGAAACCCAAAGACATGAAACCCAACCAGGCTTCAGGATTATTTTGGATCCTAGTAATTTGAACCAGTTTATCCTTCCCATTTGTTAGCCCTGTTTCAGGTGCCCTAACTTCAGGTAGCAATTCCATGTCTACTGAAATTTGCCCGAAGTAACTACTAGTTCCTTAATGCAAAGGTATAAAGGCAGACACAAGTTCTTCCACTAAAGGGTGGGATTATGCACACATAACAATTTATTTATATCTGAGGGCTCACCCTGAAATTATATGTTAAGATTTGCTTTCAGCAGTCCTTAAAGTTTTCCCTCGGTGTGATATCTTTTGGCAAAGAGAAGCGATATAGCTGAAATCCCACTGCTGAACAATGATTATACTTAATTGCTTGTTGCTATATGTAATTATAGTGTTTGCTAAACCATTGGAATAGCAGCCAGTGGCATGAGCAATCCACTGAATATCTAAACAAATGACAGCCTATTAATTAGAAATCTTACTGCATTAGTATTTTTTATTAAAAAAAATAATGGCAATACTTCTGAAGAGGTTTAGGATGCATGGCTCTTTATTCAAGAAGCCAACCAATCTGCTCCTCCTCCCTATATTATTTACTTAGTTGCCACCTTTTAAAAGTCACATTTATAGCCGAATACCCTCAAAGAATCAGATCCCATCTGATCTTGGAAGCTAAGCAGGGTCAGACCTGATTAGGACTTGGATGGAAGATTGCCAATGAAGACTGAAACTGGATCTAGACTGCCATATAATACCGTTTCAAAATGTAGATTAATTGCTTTGAAATGGATTATCTAAGTCTACACTGCCATATAATCCAGTTCAGTGTAGAAGATCGACATTCAGAAATGGGATTATATGGCAGTGTAGATGGGGCCCAAGTGATGTAGGCTACATTTCAGGAAAAGGAAATGGCCAAAAAAAAATAATTGAACATTCATCCTCTAAGAAAACACCTTGAAATTCATGTGGTTGCCCTAAATTGACAGACAATTTGAAGGCACATAAACTTACATGTAGCCACAGTACTTGAAGACCAGGGAGTACAGAATTTTTCCAGCATGTCCAGTCCCACACTTTTCCTATGATCTAAATTAGGGCTCAGGTGCAGAGATTCTGTCCCTTTAATGATTGCATAGGAGGAGGAAATTCGGCAGCCTTATTATCTAGTTGCTTCCCTGCTGAAATTCTCTCTTCTCTCTCTCGGCATTACTTCGCGAACAAAGATTCTTAGGGAGGACTCATCCCACGCTTTTTACAAGCGCGTTGATGACTAAAAAGGCCAATCTGAGCGCGTTGATGACTAAAAAGGCCAATCTAGGCAAGTTAGGTTGCAGAAAACACAGTAGAAAGTCTCCTTGGGTGATGTTGTTTCCAAGTTGCGGTTCTTTCTGCGTTGTTGTTTCTCTTTGAGAACCGTTCGGCATGTCTTCTTGAAAGAGAGCGCAGCATTGTGGACAGTGCGTCTCCATGCCTCCCGATGTGAGGCCAGGGTGGACTATTTTTGGTGATCAATCTGGCCGAGCCTGAGATGTTGTTTCAGGGAGGCCTTATATCTCTTTTTTGGGGTGCCTATCTTGCGCTGAACCGTGGCGAGTTCACCGTAGAGTAGTTTCTTTGGGAGGCGGTGATCCTTCATCCTAAAGATGTGCCCTGCCCAGCGCAGCTGTGTTTTCAATAGCATGGCCTCAATGTTGGTGATCCCTGCTTGCTCAAGGACAGCGACATTCGTCCAGTGTATATTTAGGATTGTGCGAAGACGATGAAAGTGTTTGAGGAGTCGTAGGTGTTGGCGATAGGTGACCTATGTTTCTGACTCATAAAGGAGAATAGACAGTACGATAGCTCTGTACACACTGATTTTGGTGCTTTGCCTCAGGTGCTTGTTGCTCCAGACACTTTTGTGAAGCCTTCCGAATGCACTATATGCCTTTGCTAATCTGTGATCTATCTCTTTATCAATCTTGGCATCTGAAGAGATGATGCTTCCCAGGTAGGTGAACTGCTGAACGGACATAAGCACAGATTTGCCTATGCTGACGTGGGGATGATGGTAAAGGTATAAGAGTGATACCCACTTTTCAGTCTAGCAGCTCCACTCTGCATCTTTTCCCTGCCAGATGGTTCAAAACACGAAAGTGGAAGCCTAGGGTTGCCAGAAGGCAGAGATGTAGCATGTCCTGGTCTGCTTTAGTCCCTTTCATAGAGCTTCACTCTCCAGACATTAGTAGCTGATGCTTTCCATGACATAGAGAAAAACACTGTGACTGCTAGTTGCAGTAACAGTACAGCTGATCACTTGCATGCTGAAATTCACACTTCTCAGAACGTTATGATTTGGTTCCATGCTCAAAATATTTGCAGAAAAAATGTGTGTTATGTAAGAGTGCACTAAAAGTGTGTTGCATAGGGGGAAATGAATAAAATGTATTTATTCATAGGGAAAATTGCTGGCCAAAAATGTGTTACCGTGGAAGAGTGTATATAAAAATAGGGACAGGGGAAATGTGTCTGAAAATAGATACAGATTTACATACTAACATTTTTTGTATTAACAAACTGACATCGAAATGGTCTGAAATCAATTTGTGATCACAGTCTCCAAAGCTTTCTCTAGCTTGTCCCTGTGAACTAGACCTAACTCTTAATTTTGCAGAGGAGTGAGTAAAGTAGCTCAGTTGTGTATCATAGGTATGTTGTCCATTTCCGATTTCTTTGTGTAATGAATCAGTGTATGTAGCAAATGTTTAGTCTTCTCTAAGTTCAAAACATTACTTTATTTAAAAAGTAATTGCTAATTTCTCCATTGGGCCATGTGAAATTCAGACTTCAATACTAAAAACTGGGGAAAATTTCCCAAAAAGCTCTGCCTCAAAGAAAATGGGGAAACAAGCCCCAATGAATTGGAGAGGCACTAGCCTACTCTATGAGAAGACACGCTAAACGGGTCTAGAAGAGAAACGACAACACAGAAAAAACCACAACTTGGAAACAACATCACCCCAGGAGACTTTCTGCTGTGCTTTCTGCAACTGGACTTGCCTATCTCCGATTGGCCTTTTTAGTTATCAACGCGCTTGTAGAAAGCGTGGGATGAGTCCTTCTGAATCTTTGTTCGCGAAGAAAAGTCAAGAACCCTCCTTGAGTCATGAAGAGAGATGGGTAAGAAATAGCACCACCACCACCACCACCATCATTAGTATTATTGCTTTCTTGCTAGCAGAATGGCTTTCATTGGGGGAACAGATTCTTATCCCAAAAGGCTCAAGTACCTCTCAGGAACAGATGTGGATGGCAATGAATGGATCATTAAAACTTGTGTGCAAGTGGAAGTATATTTGAATGATCCTGGATGGAACCCACCCTCTCAATATCCTAGGAGTTTGCGTGAATGTGTCCATGCTAGTTAATCACCTGTAAACTTTATAGTTATATTTTGAAACTTTTCCAAGAATTAGTTCCAGGCATGAAACCGTCAAAAAGAGCAAAATATGTACATTTATCACCACCAATATCAAAGCAAGAATTAACAAAGACAGAGAGATAAATTTAGGATGCTGTATTGTAAGGCCGCTCCAATTCCACCAAGAATCACGCAGACTGCTCCGGTCGATCCAATGAGTTTTATTAGAGGTTCAATACTCGTAAAGCCAAAGCAACTTCACTTCACTCCCCATCACCTTATATACCAACACCCCCTCCTTCACACCACCCGCAATGTCCGGTCAGGGTTGCATCATTCCCTCCTGACTCAGCAATACCCAGTGCTACACCCGGTCAGCGTTTCATCATCTTCCGCTGACTCAGCAGTATGTCCAATAGAGCCACGTCATATCCCCATGACTCAGCACTCTCCTGGGCGATTGCGTCATCCCCAGGAATTCCCCACAGTTCGCAGGGCAATCTTTCATGTCAGACTCTGGGGTCCCTTAGCCTCACCCAGGCTGAGAACCTCGAGTTCTGACACTGTATTTGAGCTTTGGTTCTGGATTCTGGCAAGACAAGAAAAATGTCTCTTCTAACCCAGTTGGCAGGAGCAGTTCAGCCCTTTGGGGATTGGGTTTAGCACCTCAGACAACTTCTTTAAAGTTTAAATGGAGTGCATGCATTATCCCATTTACACCAGTGACTATCACTGCTTGTTAGACCCATCTAATACAGTGGAATTGAGTGCTACTTGAATACACACGGGACTTAACTGTAGGGCAAGGACAGCCAGGGGTCTTTTCATATACGCTTGACGCACATAGCCTGCAGGTAATTTCATATAATATTTTGAATAATTTTGTTCTTGAAACAACATTTGTATACATTAAACTATCAGAAAGCAGAGATATTCCAGGGTAAGGAATGCTCAACCTGTAGAATAGCACTTATGTGATGACAAACGTGATCAGTTGTACATTTGTCATTCACTCCATGATTCTGCTTTGTTTAAGAGGTTAGATATATTTGCCGGATTTGTTAACTGTTTAGTAAGTAATTGCCCTTGTTCCCCAGAAACAGAAGATGAAATGAGGCTTGAGCATTACTTCTTCTACTTCCTTTTATACATTTCAACTAGGAATGAAATAAGTTACCGTAATCAGTATGCATGTCTCCAGGGTCATTTCCAAAATATGGGCATGTTGCCGAGAGTAACATATAAAAAGAAGCAATAATTTTTATCATCCAAACCTGAGAAAACAACACTAAAGTCTTGATCAAAAAATTGTGTCAGTATGATTAAAACTTTTTTTTCCTTTTCAGCCCTGGAGCTCATAAAAACACCATAATTATACTTGTTATTCTCCCATAACCAGTTCTCTGAATGTTATCATTAAATACGATATGCTTGGAAGTAACACATTTAATGTTTTGGCTCCTCCTTCTGTGGTTTTGAGTATTTAGTGCTTAGTCATTAAAGGATCAAGCCGCTTGTACTATTTTAAGGTTTGAAGTTGAGTAAATTTACTTTGCCAATGCTGCACTGTAAAGGGTTTCTGGCTGACTTAGAAATTTTGGGAGCTGAAATATGGTCTTATGTTTGGAAACCTAATTCAGTAAATAGGAGTGCATTTTCAAGCAAAATTGCCTCCTTCGCAGGCCTTCCTTCACAAACCTTGAAGGTTGTATCAAGGTTGTTCAAAGTTTGCTATTAAATTAATTTGCCATTAAACTCATTCTGGGATGTGGGCCAGTCATTTTGTCTCTCCTGCAATCCTATCTCAAAGTGTTGTGTTATGGAAGTGAAGAGTAGTTAAATCATAGACCCTGCCTTGAGCAGACTGGCAAAAAGACGGGATAAAAACATGAACCAAATGGCAATCATGTGATTATTTGTAGGTATTAAATGAAACAACTTTTTGAAACAAGTATCAGCAAATGTACTCCCCACCACTATCACACCCTTTTTCTCTTACAATGAAAGAGAAAAACCCTTAAGGCGGAAATTCTCTTCAGGTATTTTCTTATAATCTATTGGAAATTTGTCAGCAACTAGGCAATTTAGATCCCTCCACCCTCACAATACTATTTTTTCCATAGCAGTTTCTTGGGTTGATAATTAAGAAGGAAGTCAGGTACTGTTCCATTATCTGGATGGACTCCAAAAGGCGGCCTAAACAGAGAAGGGTAGTCCATTTTATGGGGCGAGTTGAAGGAGGAAAAATATTTTCCCCGTTTTCGCTGGTTATTCCCCCCTTTTCATATTACAAATGACGACAACATGAGCAGGGGAACAGCAGGGGGAAATGGTCAAACTCCTTCAACCCCCGTCCCTCCTGAAAAATGGACTATCATTCTCTATCTAGCTCCCTCTTATGGCTTCCACCCAGATAATGGCACAGTACTAGAAGTTTTCCTCTCCATTGGTGCCCCCTTGTTGTGGGGGAGAGGCTTGCGTACCCAATGAAGTTGTGAGCTATGCTGGTGGTGGCATAATAGCCACTGGTAGGGCCTCCCATGTCAGACAGGTCACAATCGAAGGGTCTGACAAAGAGCATTAAAGGGCAGGATGGGCTCTCTAGCCTTTTGGCAACCATCCTAGGAGAAGGAAAACTCTGATTTCAAACCCGGGCAGATGGTGCTCGTTTAACCCTGTAAGGTCAACCATCTAGCGAAAGGAACTTGAACCAAACCTACGACCTGAGGATCCCAGCTTGCTAGGCCCTGGCAGATGAACCTTTGGTTTAAAGGGTGAGGCCAGTTATGTGCATGCTGTGCTCCACCAGAAAAATCCATTGCACAGGCCCAAAGGACACATCCAACCTCCAAATCATCAACGCGCTTGTAGAAAGTGTGGGGTGAGTCCTTCCTGAATCTTTGTTCGCGAAGAAGAGCCAAGAAGACCAGAAGTTTAGATGGTCTGTTCATGAATTAATTCACATTATGAACTAAAAGCTTGCATCCTGCAATTTCCACTTTCAGTCCAATACATGGACATTAATGTATCAAATATTGAGATGTCATTAGTTGTCCACAATAAAGCTTGAGAAGATGAAACATCTAATGCTTTTCATTATAGGTGAGGGCAATGACTTGAGGTCCAGTGGCCACATGCACTGGACAATATAACTCTATGTGATCTCTAAAAAGAAAATGAGAGAAAATTTCATCATGGGTTTTATTTTTGTCTTCTGAGAAGTTTCAGTCCCAGGCAATGCCTTCTATTCTTACCTGAACCAAGAAACGAATTGAAATCACTTTGGGTTTAAAATAGGTTTCCTCTGGACCTAAAATAGCCCAGGGGAAGACGGTAGGTTTTGTGAAGTATGTTGTATTTTCGTTAAACTAATGGCTGTTGCTAAACCCTTTCTAGATCATAGAAACAGTGTTGGGGAATCTATTATTTTGTTTTACTGTATATATTGAAATAAACATCAATACGGCTAGGCTGATTGAGAGATGATTATCTAAAAAAGGAAACATTGTGAGTTCTAGAAATTTATTTAGTTATTTATTTATTTGCAATATTTCTACCCTGCCTTTCTCACCCCCGGGCGGACGACAACTCAGGGCAGCTAACAAGGCAGCAATTCGATGCTTAAATATACAATGTTTAAAAAATCCTAAAACATACATCATTAAATAATAACAGTTAAAAACAAGCATATACTCAACATTCAAGTAAATTAAGTGAATTAAAACAAGGTTCCTCTATAACTATGTTATTAAACAGTTAGCCATCTTCTCATCAGTCAATTTGCCGTTCCTATTCCAGTCCACAGTGCTGCATTCTGCTATTATGTGAAGGCCTGGTCCCATAGCCAATATTTTACTTTTTCCCTAAATGCTAGGAGGGATGGGGTTGATCGTATTTCACTTGGTAGCGCATTCCACAGGTGGGGAGCCACAGCCGAGAAGGCCCTGTCTCTTGTCCCCACCAGCCGCATTTGAGATGTTGGTGGGAGTGAGAGCAGGGCCTCCCCAGATGATCTTAAGTTGTGAGGTGGGACGTAGAGGCAGATGTGTTCGGGCAAGTAAGCTGGGCCAGAACCGTATAGAGCTTTATAGAAGATATACTCTCAGATGATAGTTGGTGTGACAGTGCGGTGAGTGCCACCTGCATGGAAAACTTTGAGTTCTAAAGGGTTTATATTGTTGAATTGTGTTTTTGCAGCCTGCACAGTTTTGCAAAAGGTTTGGTTGCATGGATTGGTTCTTGGCACTTGCCAATCATTGTTTGCAGAGCTCAGTTGAGTTTGTTCCGCCCCCTTTCCCAAGGATCTGGGGAGCGAGCCATTTTACATTGCAGAGCTTTCCAGGACTTCTCCAGAAAGGACGTGTTTAGAAGGTTTGCCAGACCAGACCCTTGGTCAGGCCATCTTTCAATACCAGTCTGATATCCTTGGAATTCAAGCAGAAGGCTCAGCATATCGGAAGGCTGAGTAACTCTGAGGAGTTCCAAGTGCCTCCAAACCAGTCTTTTGGCTTCCAGAGGAAGACTTTGTGATGTTCTGCCATCTGACTGGGGCTGCGAGTGTCCCGACCTTAAGGCCAGAGAGCTCAGAGAGCTTTTCAGCTATAGCTTCTTGGACCAAAACAGCAAAGGAACTCTAAAGTAAGCCAGCTATTATTTTTGGAGGAAACTAAGCAATGTGCCTGAGTGAAGTTAACTCATGTTATGGACAATAAAATGTTTGAGTTAACTAAAGTGCCCAGTTTGGTCCTTGGAGGCCTGAGCTTTTAAAGGGAGGCAAAAAGCAATCCCCCGGGATAGAGAGATCACGTCCTTGCCCTTCCACAGGTATCCATAACCCGGGTGTGACGGCACAGTTGGTCTTGATGGAAAATATACTCTTTTGCTTTATTTTGCATAGCTTCGAAAGAAGGAGGATGGAGATAATTTTATAATCTTTCCCAGCACCCATGGCTGGATTATCCATAAGGCCACCCTAGTAAATCTCCGCGCGCATGTGCAGTGGCTGCGGAGCTCTAGTTGAGCTCCGTAACCACTGCGCATGCTTGCGAAACCTGCGAGGATGCCCAGAAGCTCCTGCAAGCGCTGTAGCCGAGGCCTCAACAGGCTTCAGCGCTTGCAGGAGCTTCTGGACATCCGCGCAGGCTTCGTGCGCATGCGCAGTGGCTGCGGAGCTCTACTTGAGCTCCGTAACCACGGCGCATGCTAACCACGCGCATGCTGCAAAATCTCCGCGCGTGCATGCGCAGTGGCTACACGGAGCTCAAGTTGTCAAGCAGAACCAGCCACTGCGCATGCTTGCGAAACCTGCACGGATGCCCAGAAGCTCCTGCAAGTGCTGTAGCCGAGGCAGCAGCAGGGAGCTTTGGAATGGCGGCGCAGCGCCCCATGATGGCACCCCACACTGGCACATTCAAGATGGCGCCCTAGGCAGCGGCCTAGTCCGCCTATACAAAAGACCTCCCCTGACAGGGCGGGCCACAGGCACAAATATAAAGTGTTAAAAACTCAGGGTGAGATAAATGGAATAGTACCCTTTACATGGGGGAGGGGGATAAACTCCATGAAGAGAGCAATGGTAGAAATTAAATAATTAGGGCAATATGGTTTGCTAGCATTTTTAGACTCACGAGATCTGTAGATCGAGTCCATAAATCAATATCACAGTATGAAACTCCTAGATATATACAGCTTTTAAATTGAGTTTGATCTCATCTTCTGTGTAGACTTATGAGTTAACGGCATGTTTTTTTCTGTATGATTAATGCATATGTTCCCCCAAGCAATTAGGTTTGTAGTATCTTTTAAAATCAAATTGTATAGGATTTTTTCTGCCTTTAAGCTGAATTACTGGGGTTTCCCCCTTTTCTCCGCTTGATAAGGAGGAGTAATTAGGGACCACATATGTCACAGTAAGAGTAAGTTTTTAAAAACCAATCTGCAACTGACATGTCTGAAGTACCAACCTTGATTGAATAATTCCGTACTGTTCCATTATCTGGGCGGAGGCCACTAGCTGGTACTAGAGAGAGGGAAATTGTCCATTTTTTGGCAGCGGCGGGGGGGGGGGGGGGGGGGGTTGAAGGAGGAAAACAATTTTCCCCATTTTCATTCGTTATTCCCCCTCCCCAATTCCCATATCATAAACGATGGTTTATTTATTTATTTATTTATTTATTTATTATTTCGCTTTATATACCACCATTCCCAAAGAGGCTCAGGGTGGTTGTTTCCATGACGGGGACATGGGTAGGGAGAATAACAGGAAATCAGGGGGAAATAGTATTCCTCCTTCAACCCACCCTCTACCCTTATAAAATGAACAATTCTTCTCTCTCTAGTGCCCCCTTGTGGCCTCTGTCTGGATAATTGAACAGTACCAACAGTTGTTTCTATAGATAATGTCTGCTTGGTGTGTGTGTGTGTGTGTGTGTGTGTGTCAGGAGTGACTTGAGAAACTGCAAGTCGCTTCTGGTGTGAAATAATTGGCCATCTGCAAGGACGTTGTCCAGGAAACGCCCGGATGTTTGATGTTTTACCATCCTTGTGGGAGGCTTCTCTCATGTCCCTGCATGGGGAGCTGGAGCTGACTGAGGGAGCTTAACCTTCTCTCCCCGGATTCGAACTGCTAACTTGTTGGTCAGCAGTCCTGCAGGCATAAAGGTTTAACCCATTGTGCCTGTGAAGACGTGTTCAGTTAGTATTTCATTTCAAACAAAATGAGATACTAACTGATCAAGTCTTCACAGGCCACATCTCAGCATGGACCATGAGATTACTATTGCAGTTTCTTTCATATTGTGTCTGAAGTTATGTCTAAAGCAGACCAGATTCTATTATGCCTCCCGATACAATCCTGAACTTGAAACTGGCAAATTGTTTGAACTCCCAAAGTAATCTTCCTCTTAAAAATATAGTAGTGGTGGTGTGGGAACTTTACACATTCAGTATTCTATGAGATCCTGGGATTGGCCATTGTGAATCCTCAGCAGGAGAATTCTTCTCTGGTACCTCTGAACAAACTGTGCAGCGGATGCAACCATGGCAGCTATCATAGCACTTTTTAGTCATGTCAGGAGCGACTTGAGAAACTGCAAGTCGCTTCTGGTGTGAGAGAATTGGCTGTCTGCAAGGATGTTGCCCAGGGGACGCCCGGATGTTTTGATGTTTTATCCTCCTTGTTGAAGGCTTCTCTCATGTCACCGCATGAGGAGCTGGAGCTGATCGAGGGAGCTCATCAGCTCCCCGGATTGGAACTTGCGACCTGTTGGTCTTTACTCCTTCTGGCACAGGGGTTTAACCCACTGCATCACTGGGGGCTCCTCATCATAGCACTAAATTGTGGAAAGTGAATGGGTCCCTGGAAAGCTGAAATTCCATAGATATTCAGGCCCAAACAAACTGAAACTTGTGGACTTTCTGAACATTTTCTCACATTATGATGATCAAAAAAAGAAAGGTTTCCTGAAGTTTAGACCAAGATCTAGCAAATAACATAACCCCCAGGAATATAGAAATTCATCCTAGATCTTGATTTTTCTTCTGCCTCCCAGAGTAAACAGTGAGGGGAAAGTTGGCATGAAGTTTTCTTGGTTCAGTCTTAAGCTTCGCCCACACGAGTTGCCAAAATTAGAGCAGGAAATATGAGTTAGAGCTCTTTCTCTTCGCCCCTAGCAATTTGGCTCTCCTTTCATTCAGCATTCATCAAAGTATGTATGGTTCACTCATTATTTATTGTGTGGGCCATTGGTGTGGGGCCTGGATTTCATACACACTTCATAGCAGCCCTGTCACATGAATGAGATTGCTCTGCGAACTGTTTGAATTAATGGGTTAACACTATGACTGGGTGTGACTGGGATAAGATGAACAATCAGATTTACCCAGCTGTTAAAGAGTTTCCAGTCAGATTCTACAAGGTTACCCAGCAGCAAAGATGGTAAAAATTAAAATAATACAAAGGCAATGCTGCTTTTGTGGGCCTTCAAATGCCATATATGTCATTTAGTACTTCTTCCTAAACCAACAGGGAATAAATGATTTTTTAAAAAGATACCCCCAACAATGATTTAAAATACTATTATGATTACTCACATGGCAAGTGTCGTGGAACTGTAGTGACAACTCTAGGCTAGAACAATGTCAAAAAACACAAGAAGAAGTGGAGTAGAAATTGTAGTGTATTATAAGTATAACAATCACTATCAAATTAACATATTAGGTTCATTCGTTCATACCAAAGACATCCAAAGGTGTCATGGAACAGCAGATTACAAGCCTCTAGGGCTGTTCGATCAAAAAAAAAGTTTCAAAACTTGTTTCGAATCTAGTCATAATTAGCGTTTTGGATTATTTAGACTTCCGAAAAAAATTCTGATAAATTTCGAAATTGATTTGGAAGTATTTCCAAAATTCGAAAGTCTTTGAAAATGGCTTCCCTTTCATAAAATGGGCAAAAAAATCAGCAGAAGGGAGAGTCAGCTGTTAGCCATCAGCCAATGAGCAATCAGCAAGAAAATTCGGAAATGACATCTGAAATTCAAAATTCGGAATTCCAATTTGGAATTTGGATTTCGGAATTCCTTTTGGAAGGGCTGCTCTCGAAATTGCTAAAAAAAGTCAGAAGTATCTGAAAAACTTCCGAAATTCGCGAGTATCCGAAATTTTAAAACAGCCCTATAAGCCTCCCTCAATCAAACTATAATATAAATCTATAGATTTTATTCTACTGTGTTTCCGATCATTAAAGTTTAGCTAATATGGCTGCACACAAAGAATTTGTAATATTTTCTGAATTGATTGGTTATCAGAAACAAATATTTTCTTGCAAATAAGATAACTGTGCAAGATGTATGCAATAAAATGTGTCAGATATTTTATATGCAAAGTATGAAATGCCTGGATTTTTTTTTTAAAGACCCATGAAATTGCAAATTATTTTATACTAGCTTGGGGACCCAGCAGTGCCCGGGTTATTTGACGAAGGCATTGCGTGCCATAGTTCGTCATTGGTGTGGGCCACAGTGCTCTAAGAAAGTGAATTAAAGTACTGCAAGTCCCATCATCCATGGTCCATCCTTCCTCAAACTGCACCAGGATGTAGGGTGCATCTTGGGGGGGGGGGGGGTCTGTGTGCCAAGTTTGGTCGTGTTCTGTCATTGTTGAGGGCCTAGTCAGGAAAATCAAGTTGAGGAAGCCTTGTTGTCAATTTTGGGCCTGGTCTGTGATTTATAGGGGCTACAGTGTTGTTTGGGAAGTGAATGAGGTGAAGGTACTGCAAATCCCATCATTCATGGCCCATCCTGCCCTAAACCACACCAGGTTGTGAAGTGGGCCATTGGTCCCTTGTTTGCCATGCTTGGTCCTGATCCGTCATTGCTGTGGGCCGCAGTGGCTGACTGCCTGAGGCCTTTTGCTTTCCCTCTGAAGTGTATTGGGTGAAGGTACTGAACATTCCATTTCAAACAGAAAAAACTGTCAACTGGATAACTTCAACTCCAGCCATTTATGCCTGCCTCAGGCCCTTTCCTTTCCTCTCTGTGCTATGTTGGAATGTTGGGTGGCTGGCCAGTCAGAGCCATTTATGCAAATAATCCCGGAGTGGCAGCCAATTGAAACGCTGCCACATATTCCTCCCACCGCTCAGCCGCAAACACTGACTTTTATTATATACATAGATATAAGAAAACATACAACATGTAGCAAAACAACAAGGATTTAAATAACTGACATACATATTTCCAAGAATGATGTGTTTGGGAGCTGATGGGAAGTGAGGGAGAGATTCCTAGCACCATTTAAAGAGTGTTAACATGACACAAAGTGTTTATAGGCACCACTTTTAAAAAAGAGCAGGGCATGCTGTTCCAGTGGGTGTTTAGCTGGCCCTAATCCATCAATCCCCATTATGGGTGAGAGTCTATCAGAGAGCATCAGATAAAGCAATGAATTAGGTAAGGTTTTTAAGGTAGACAGGATTCTTTCTTGTCAATGACATATAAATATGATGATTGCTTCCTGCGATCTACATCTTTAAGTATTCCACGAAGTAAGGATATAATATATTATTAGGTCAGTCATGTTTAATGGATTAATTGGCTAGATTTAGTTGTTAATCAGCTAAAAGGCCGCCTTTGCTTAATTCAGCATCAGATTCATATTTATCTCTTTCATTCTGTATGAAAGTAGAAAAACATTATAGCAGCCAAATATCACTGTTCTCTCCTGCCTCTTAGAGGAGCCCACCAAGAGATGTTAGAAAGAGAAGGATAGTCCATTTTATGGGGGGCGGAGGGTGGGTTGAACGAGAAAAACCATTTCCCCGCTGTCTTCCTGTTATTCCCTCTCCACCCATCCCATGTCCCCATTGTAGAAACAACCCTTGTTTATGATATGGGAAGTCGCAAAGGGGGAATAGCCAGTGAAAATGGGGGAAAGTGTTTTCCTTCTTCAACTCCCGCCCACCATAAAGTGGACGATCCTTCTTTCTCTAGTGCTCCCTTGATGGCTCTGCCCAGATAATAAAACAGTACCCAAATTTGAAATGGTTGAAGAGATATATTAAATACAAGGCATGCCTATTTTCTCTGAACCTGAGGACTCATACTGCTAGTGGACCCCATGGAATTATCTCCAGGGACGGCTCACAATCTATCCTGGTTGGCTTAAAGTTTTTGATTCATGCCTGATGTGACTTATGCAAGGCAGGGTGCTGGCTTTCTTGTAAGGCAGTGTTTTTCAACCTTTTTTGAGCTGTGGAAAAATTTTTACATTTACAAAATCCTGGGGCCAGGGGCGGTCTAAGGTAATTTTAAATGGTAGGCGAACATTATTTTGGTGCCCCAAAAAAAAACATTATTTTGCCGCCCCCATGTAAAACAAATATACAATTATTATATCACAATACCGTTAGTAGTATTATATTGTATCAATGTATATACAATATATTATACCATACTCATACTATATTATATCATAATTATATTATACTACATTACAATAGAATTATATTATAATATATTGACATTATAATATAATGTAACATTCTATTATATTATTATTATAAAATAATAAAATTATTTATTTAAATAAAATTATCCTCTACTAAATATTTTCATTACTCCTATAAAACTCACATAACCCAAAATAAAGTAAAATAAAATATTATATATTACTATTTTGTACAATACCACTATACTGCAATATTGTTTGTAATATTACATGTAATATAAAATATATCATTATTCTATTGTTATATTGTATTTGTATTATATTGTATGACAATATTAAGCAGAACTGTATAATAATCAACAAGAAATGCAATGTAAATGCATCAAAATCAGAATATATTACCTATCACCCGACTCATAATTCATAGGAGTCTCCCATAAGTCCAAAATTAGGATCCCAATGTAAATGTAAATAGAAAAACAGCCAAAATGTTCAAATGAGGTCGAATACAGGCAGTGCGGCCTGGGCAAACTTGGGCCCTCCCTCCCTCCCTCCTTCTAAGTGTTTTGGCCTTCAACTCCCACAACTCCTCATAGCCTCAGGCCCCTCAGGTCTAGACAGAAATAGAGCCGAAGAAAGGAAGGAGGGAGAGAAGAGGTCACAGAGGAGGAGGAGGAAAGCCCTTCATTCATTCCTTCACTTACACTTCCTTCACTGATTCTTTTCTCCTTCCCTGCAAACGCACGCGCGCGCGGCGGAGACAAAGGGAGAGGGGAAGCACTCCCTGCCTGCCCGATAGGGAGTGCTTTGCATACAGGCTTCTGCGCAAGGGAGCTACTGGGCATGCGCGGAGGTTTTCGCGCATGTGCAGTTGCTCCTGCGCTCAACTTCAGCTCCAGAGCAAGTACGCCTGCGTGAAAACTTCCGCGCGTGCCCAGAAGCGGCGTCGGAGCGCACAAGACCGGGGTCAAAAAGCAGGCAGCTGCAGCACTGTCTGAGGAACATCGGCAGGGCCAAGATGGCGCCCCATGCGGCCAGGATGGCGCCCCCTTCCCAGATGGCGCCCTAGGCGGCCGCCTACTTGGCCTATCTTGTAGGACCGCCCCTGCCTGGGGCACACCACCAACCAAAATGACACAAAATGACACTCTAACACAGTAATACATATACAGTAGTTAATATGTTTTTAAATGTATTTATACACTCAGTGTGAATCTGGGCCTGTTTCGATGAACACAACATATATATGACTTCCTCTCACATACTTATACATGGCTATCATGTCTTCTCTCAGCCTTCTCTTCTTCAGGCTAAACATGCCCAGCTCTTCAAGTCTCATAGGGCTTGTTCTCCAGACCCTTGTGAAATTTCACCCTGAGTAAAACTTGCTTCCAGTTAACTATGGATGTCATGAAGCTGTTATAAACAGTTCCTTGGGGCGGGGGGGAGGCAACTCTCAAAAATCCAGTATAATAGTAAAAAACATTTCCAAGCAGAGAGACTCAATTTGTTGCTTGGAAACCTGTGAATGCTTCAGCCTCCCGATGCTCCCAGGTTCGCTCACTGCCCAATTCACCGACGTGGAACTTCTGGCTTTGGCTGTTCTTGCGAGAAATCCAAGCCAACGTGAAAACGCCGACTTAATCACTTCCGCCCAGTGCTCTGCTTTTGAGGAGGGAGGCAGCGAAAGAGGCCACAAACCTATGAAACGTATAGAGTCTATACATTTCATAGATGTGTGGCCTCTTTCGCTGCCTCCCTCCTCCCTCCGCCCAGTGCTGAAAAAGGGAGAAAGAGCTGCTAGGAGGGGGAAGAGTGCCAATTTCCCACGGCACACCTGATGATCGCTCACGGCACACTAGTGTGCCGCGGCACACTGGTTGGGAAACACTGTTGTAAGGGCTACAGTTCTATTCTTTACTATGAAGTAACTATCCATGTCACTGAATCCTTCCATTTTGGATTTAGAACTTTGGACAGATAATTTAGTATCAGGAGTCCAGCTGAAATAGCAAATAGCAAATTTGTTGGACCACTGGTATGGAAGCCTTTGGCCACTGATCAGGCATGTAGCCAGGGGGGGGGGCTAAGGGGCTTCAGCCCCCTCCCCCGAAATTCTCAGGGCGGTCCGCGAAAAGGCCTTACTGGTACATTATTTAAACTGTTATGTTTATTCATATCATGATCTGATCACCATGCTCATTATATCCCACATCAATGGGGTTATTGGGATAACAATACAAAAGGTTTGCTAGGGTAGACCCTCGTCCACCCAGGCTCAGCCCCCCCCGAACCAAACTCAGCCCCCCCCCCCGAATCAAAATCCTGGCTACGGCCCTGCCACTGATGACTTGCAATCTTGATGTCCCTTTTTCAGGCAGGTACTCTGGCATAAACTGTAGCATTCATTTTCTTGCTTCCACATGGAAATGCTAGTCCACACAGCCATTACCTCTGTATGGTTCAAGTGAGTCATTTGAGTCCTCCAACATGCTCCTGGAAGTTAATGAGGGACACACAAGATGTGTGAATCACCAAGCCATAAATATTCTTTTAATCAAATTCATTTCAAGATGAAATATTTAGTTGGCAAGGCTGTACTTTCGCAAATGCTTTTAATTATAGCAGGATTTATCTGTGGACAAAGAGAGGAGGTCTTAAAGGTGCACAGACAATATTGAGGCAACATGGAATCAGAGTTAGGGTACAAGGGCCATCTGTAATCCAACTTCCTGCCATGCCCTCCATAATCAGTAACCATCTAATCTCTATTCAAAGTTTTCCAAAGAAGTAGTCTTCTTATTTTTGAGAACTTCGATCTAATGTTTAGATAATCATTTGAAATAATGACTTGTGACTTATTTTCGGCAGCACTATAAAATAAACTTGCATAGGATCCCTTCAGATATTTAAAATTGCAGTCTTTTCTCCAGGACTTAGTTTCTAGACTTTTCAGACATTTTGATCAGCATATTGATATCCTTCTTGAACTATGAGAAAGTGTTCTAAGAGAAATATGAGCAAAACAGTGTGGAATGGAACTATTCCCTTCCCTTTTCCTAGATGCCGTGTTCCTGTTAATGCATCCAATGTGTAGTTTTTGTGTTTGTGTTTGAAAGAACCAGAGTTAAAAGAACCAAAACACAGTGGGCCAACAGATTACTGTCTATGAACCTCTGATAGTACAGTCTCTTCACATCTTGAGTATGGTATCCCTGCATTCATTTTTTTTGTTTTAAGATCAAGGTAATACTCACAGTTGTATAGGTCCAAAATAATAGAGTTTTCTGCTCTCTTCAATACTTGGATGTGGTCATCATCATAGGTGATCACTCGTGTCCGAGTATGATTGCCTTCCAAGTGTAGAGTCTTGGTGGTTGGTCCATAGGTGACAATAGAGACCTATTCTTGACCTGCAAGTTCTTCTACAGTGGGGACATCGAGTTCCAGGTGGAAGGTGGTCCTGGTCAGGGTTGGCTTGATATGCCTTCATCTTTTTATTAAGGTTTTCATATAACAATAAAAAGAGGGGGAACAATTTAAGGTATAGGAAAGTATGAATATGGAAAGAAAAAGAAAAAAATAGAAGGTAACAGTTGGGGGTAGTGGGGTTGGGTAGTGCTGTGTTATGGGGAAGGGGAAGGGCTTCCAATCTTCTTCAGGTGTATCTTTCTTTCTTTTGTTGTTTCCACTCTCCCGATCCATGGCAAGCTCCTTGTTGTGGTCTATCTTAAGAGCACTTCCTGATTAAATTTATCTAATGAATGTGGGCATTCATTGCCATATGTGCACCCCCTCAAGATGCCTTCGGGCTGAGAGGGGGCTGAGAGGGGCGGTATAAAAATATAGTAAATAAAATAAAATAAATAAATAAGGTCTATCAACCATTTCAGGTTTTCTTGCAATATGAAATTCTTTATGGGTGTCCAGTCTGTTTTGCCTTCATCTTGACACATTTCTCCCTTTCGCCCTCCATTCATGCCTCTTTGAATTTCACAGCACTGTTGGTAATGGCTGTCATCCAGTTAGACTGCTCAAGGGCCAGGGCTTCCCAGTTCTTAGTGTCTATGCCACAGTTTTTAAGGTTGGATTTAAGCCCATCTTTAAATCTCTTTTCCTGTCCACCAACATTCTGTTTTACGTTCTTGAGTTGAGAGTAGATTAACTGCTTTGGGAGATGGTGATCGGGCATTTGGACAACATGGCCAGTCCATCAAAGTTGATGTCAAAGGATCATCGCTTCAGTGCTGCTGGTCTTTGCTTCTTCCAGCACGCTGACATTTGTCTACTTGTTTTCCCAAAAGATTTGCATCTCTTATATTATCATTTCAGACGTTGAGTGTGATGTCTGTAGATGGTACACGCTTCACAGGCGTATAACGGGGTTGGGAGGACAATCGCTTTATAAACAGATGGGCTCTGCTGATGTTATATTTCAGTGTCAACGTTGGCTTTTGTGGAAAGTTGGTTTTGCTTTATTTTTGTTGGAAGATGCCTGTGTATTAATTCGATTTATGTGTGGAGATTGATGCACAGCCAATCAGCACACAGTCTTCACAGAATGCGGGTCTCAGCCAGTGGCATGGTTAACATCATGACAGTGGCTTCTCATCTGTTGCAGCCTTTTTCTGCCTTCACAGCCATTGTAATATGTACCATGTTTTTGTCTGCTTGTTCCGCCATCGAGTTCTTCAGATGGTTCTTGGCCTGGATTCTCTCCCCTGTGACCCCTCCTGGGAGTACATGACTCTGGTGGTTATGCCCAGAGGTTCATTGCAACGCACAAGCCTCCTCACCATGACAAGGTGAGAATCCATTGGGGGGATGGATGTGGGATTCTCTTACATCTCCGTAATGATATGTTTAGTGGTAACACAGGATGATGGAAAATTGTTCTTGAAAAAGAAACAGCAATGCCACTAAGCATTCCATTCAAAGGAGGATCCATACTGAGGCAGGTCTCCTCATGCTCTGGTGCTGTGGATTGTCCTCACAACTCTCTTTCTAGTAACATGAGCTGAAAGCACTGAGTAATCATTCTCAGCACGTTCAGCCTGGATATTCAGGGACACGCTAACAATAGGAAGAATCAATGTCACAGCGCAGCAGTAGTGGCTTGTAAACATTAATTTGAACAAAATATCCCATCATTTTGATTCAAGGAAACAGCTTCCTTTTCTGCTGAGCATTCAAAACAATTTCCTATTTAGGAACCAAGCAATAATGCAGCAAAGGTTATACCTTGTGAGGATGTTTTGAAATTAGGATAAAATCTGGATGGATGTTTATTCTGTGAAAGAGTGTGGTTTGTTGCTGAAGTTGTCATTCTGGAAGCTGGGAAATAAGCTGCACCAGGAACATCATTCACCTGTGACTTCTCGGAAAAATTGTCTCTCTCTCAGCATTACTTCGCGAATGAAGATTCAGGAAGGACTCATCCCACGCTTTTTACAAGCGCGTTGATGACTAAAAAGGCCAATCTGAGATAGGCAAGTTCGGTTGCAGAAAGCACAGCAGAAAGTCTCCTTGGGCGATGTTGTTTCCAAGTTGCGGTTCTTTCTGCGTTGTTGTTTCTCTTCGAGACCCATTCGGCATGTCTTCTCGAAAGAGGCCGCAGCATTGTGGATAGTGCATCTCCATGCCGCCCGATGTGAGGCCAGGGTGGACCATTGTTGGTGATCAATCTGGCCGAGTCTGAGATGTTGTTTCAGAGAGTCCTTGTATCTCTTTTTGGGGGCACCTCTCTTGCGCTGACCCGTGGCGAGTTCACCATAGAGTAGTATCTTTGGGAGGCGGTGGTCCTCCATCCTAGGGACACGCCCTGCCCAGTGCAGCTGTGTCCTCAATAGCATGGCCTCAATTCTGGTGATCCCTGCTTGCTTGCTTGGTGATCTCGGAAAAATTGTAGTTCACATTGAAAGGAACAGTGCTGGTCCAGGTAGAGAAAGTGTCTTGTCTTGTTGGCATCTTATAATAGAATGGGCTGAAGCATGGAAACATGTGAATCAACTCTCTTTCTCCCTCCCAGAGTCTTTTGAAAGGGAGAGGATTAAGCCCAGTTGTGTGGATGGGGACGGAGGATGTTTAATTATTTTCCTTCATTCAGCTTTTATGTCCCAAACCCTCCCCAGAGCTGAAATCACCTTCTCAACTTTCTTTGTATAGTTCCAAATAGATTTTTGTTTTCTCAAACAAACATGAGTAACTGCACATGAAAACTGGGCAGAATATTTTGAAGAAGTTTTAAATAATTTTGTGCATGACACAAAGTTTGTGTACGTTGAACTATTGAAAACATAGGTGCCACCCATACATAAGAACAGTTTTGGATTTTGGAATATTCCAATTTCTTGGATGCACAAGATGTAGTAAGCTGAGAGAGGATGCCATCGCCAAGATTCCATGTTGAAATCGCAATCACATTGAATTGTAAAAAGATAACTAAAGATGCATCATTTGAAAAGTATAAATAACATTATAATAATTGTTCATTCTAATATTTAGGGTTCATGCCTGAAATAGGCCTAAGAAAATTGGACAATTCCTGATTAAATGCAATTTTTAAATTAATAAGAATGTTAGGAAAACAACTAATTACAATCCATTTTATCTTTGATGCACCCATTTTCATTAGAAGATTCTTTGAACCATACAATACAATTAATTATTTTTTTACTATTAGTGCCAAGTAACACCAAAAGAAATTGGAATGGGAAGGATTCATTTGTGATAAAAAAAATGAGACATACTGGATTTCTGTATGCATTTAAGATTATACTTTATTCTATTCAGATATAACCAAAGACTTCTAAAAGCCTGGGAAAAACTGTAAAAAAACAAACAAAATAATATTCCTCCACACACTTTTCCAAAACTCCCCAGGGGGAAAATGGAAAAAAAAGAATAGGGATATTTTATTTTAGAATATTGAATAAACTGTTTATGACAGGACAGTGCTGTATCTGCTCTCACAACATCTATATATATATAAAGGAGACACGGTCGTGCATTGACGATCATAGACAACTAAACCATGCCATGCAGAAGCACAAAACTAGACAGCCCATAGAACCATAACCCCTCGGTACCAACTAGGCCCAAAAACCAGACCCTAGGTACCTCCCAACACCCCCAAAACGAGCCCCAAAAAACCGCCAAGGGAATTCCCATCCTCGCTTAGAACGCTGCCAGCGAACGCTCCTAGAACGTTCGCGCATGGCAGCCAACACTCACCCTCGCCTCCCTCCTCCTCAGGAACAGCGGCGGGACAGCAGCGGGGCGCCGTGGATGGAGGGGGGCCGGGCTAAGGAGAAACCGAGCCGGCTTCTCCTTAGCCCCTCCTCCTCCCCTCCTCCATCCACGGCACGGCCGCTTTCCGGGACAGCGGGGGCCGTGCCGTGGATGCAGCAAGGGGCTAAGGAGAAGCCGAGCCGGCTTCTCCTTAGCCCCCTCCTCCTCCCTCCTCCATCCACGGCACGGCCGCCGCTGTCCCGGAACAGCGGGGGCCGTGCCGTGGATGCAGCAGGGGGCCAAGGAGAAGTCGAGCCGGCTTCTCCTTAACCCCTCCTCCTCCCTCCCTCCATCCACGGCACGGCCGCCGCTGTCCCGGAACAGCGGGGGCGTGCCGTGATGCAGCAGGGGGCAAGGAGAAGCCGAGCCGGCTTCTCCTTAGCCCTCCTCCTCCCCTCCCTCCATCCACGGCACGGCCGCCGCTGTCCCGGAACAGCGGGGGCCGTGCCGTGATGCAGCAAGGGGGGCAAGGAGAAGTCGAGCCGCTTCTCCTTAGCCCCTCCTCCTCCCTCCCTCCATCCACGGCACGGCCGCCGCTGTCCCGGAACAGCGGGGCCGTGCCGTGATGCAGCAAGGGGGGCCAAGGAGAAGTCGAGCCGGCTTCTCCTTAAGAGAAGTCGAGCCGGCTTCTCCTTAGCCCCTCCTCCTCCCTCCATCCACGGCACGGCCGCCGCTGTTCCGGAACAGCGGGGGCCGTGCCGTGGATGCAGCAAGGGGGGGGCAAGGAGAAGTCGAGCCGGCTTCTCCTTAGCCCCTCCTCCTCCCTCCCTCCATCCACAGCACGGCCCCCGCTGTTCCAAAAACACGTCACAATACCCACCCTACAATCCAGAACCCGCCCCGTGCCACCGCCGCAATGCCCACCTCCTCCGCCGCTTCCACGCCGCAACGCCCCGCACATCCTCCTCCTCCAACCCACCCTCCCACCCCGGCTCCCCTTGCCCCGGCCCTCCTCCTCCCTCCCACCCCACCCGCGCCGCCGACTCCTTACCCACCTCCTCCGCCGCAAGGAGAGGGCAGAAGGCCAACGACGGCGCCGCGGCCCGGGACCCAAAAACTAAGGCAGCCGCAAAGAGAGAAGCCGTGAACTACATCTCCCAGAAGGCACCGCGCCGGCCCGTTTCTCAGCAACCGGCGCCGAGCCTTCTGGGAGCTGTAGTTCACTTACCATGAAGCCGCCCGGAAACAGCGCCGGAAGGAGCCCACAATGCCCACACAGAGCATTGTGGGCCTCCCGAAGTCCACGCCTTCTCCGCAGTGCCCGCTTCCTCGGCCCCCTACGCAGCCTCCTCCCGTCCTCCCCCGGGCCGGGGGGCCGGAGACGGAGAGCGCCGCGCTCTCTCTCCCTTCCGCATCGTCCCCCGCCCAGCGGAATGGAGGCGGCGGTCGCGGCAAAGACCCCTTTGCCGCCTCTCCTCCGGTGGCCGAAGAAAAGGACGAAGGGGAACCGGCCAACCCCTCTCCCTGCGGCCTCCCTGCTGGTATGGTGACTACCGGTGCTTTTCCCTCCACACATACACACACACACACATAAAAACAAAACAAAATAAAAAAACCCACATACAAACACAAATAAAAACACAACCTCATACAAAAACAAATATCTCTACAAAACAAAATAAACACATCCAAAATAATAAATACTCAAATCTACACACACATATCCCCACCTCTCCATATATATACACACACAAAAACACATATATACACACGTAAACAAACACAAAACACACAGATAACTACACACAAATACATACACACATACCAAGAACTATACACACACTCACATATATATGCACACACACACAAAAACAAATAACCCCAAAATCACCACACACACAAGCAAACTATACCCCCAAAAACTACAAACACATTCAACTACACACACATACACACACATACAAATACACACCACTAACATGATCACAACACTACAACAACATACATACCCTGACATTCACACATCACCAACATAGGGCACAGCAACGCGTGCCGGGATCAGCCGGCTTCTCCTTAGCCCCTCCTCCTCCCTCCCTCCATCCACGGCACGGCCGCCTTTCTCCGGGACAGCGGGGCCGTGCCGTGGATGCAGCGAGGAGGGGCTAAGGAGAAGCCGGCTCCTCTCCTTAGCCCCCTCCTCCTCCCTCCATCCACGGCACGGTCGCCGCTTTCCGGGACAGCGGGGCCGTGCCGTGGATGGAGGAAGGGAGGAGGGGCTAAGGAGAAGCCGGCCGGCTTCTCCTTAGCCCCCTTCGCTGCATCCACGGCACGGCCCCCGCTGTCCCGGAAAAGGGCACAACAACGTGTGCCGGGCTCAGCTAGTTATTTCTAAAAACTATAAAGCAGACTTTTATGTAAGGCTATGTAGAATATTTCTCATCATTAGAATTTCTGGTATTTTTGCTCCCTTCTTTCCCAACCTTTTTGTCAACAATGGAGGACTAGTCTAGAAGAGTCCAAATAGTTGTCATTATTTTATTAATGCTGATGGTTTCATCTGCTTTTATTGTTTATTTTTTCCTCATAAAATGGCAAAGCCAAAATCATTCTTTACAGCTTAGACATTCTTTGTAGTTCAGGATCTTTTAAAATTTATTTGTCATTATTTTCTAAATAAACTTCTTTTAATATATCAGACACAATCATTTCATTAAAATAAAGTGTGCTGAGTGTTGAACGACAACTCTGGTGACCATGTTTCAAATCACTGCTTGGCCATGAAACCATTTTGTGAGCAAATCACACTTGAAGCCTCAGAAGAGAGCAATGTAAACTTTCTTTTGAACAAATATTGCCAAGAAAACCATGTGATAGGTTTTCCTTAGGGTTGGTGTGGGTTGAAAATGACTTTAGGGCATATAACAGCAGCATTTGCTGTGATACCCATAGCTAGATCAGCATGGAGATATAAAAAGACTGAATTTTGTGGAGCATCAAGGCCCTGGTTAAAGTTCTGGAGAACCTTGTGAATTGGAACTCTATTTGTGTTTTGATTAAACGTCGCTTTGGTTCATTTGAAAGGGAGGGTACTGTTCCATGAATTGGGTGGACTCCACAAGGGACATTAGCGAGAGAAGGATAGTCCATTTTATGTGGGGGAATTGAAGAAAGAAAACAATTTCCCCCATTTTTGCTGATTTTTTAGAAAAAAAATTATTGAAAAGAAACATATTTGAACAGATAATCATTATCCATTGTAAACATGCATTATCATAAACATTTTTCTATATTTTCTATTCCCATTCTTTACAGATTCATTCATATTTCATTTATTATTTTCTCCCAACTCCTCCCCCCTTCCCTACCCCCCCTTTCCTCTTTATATCTTTATTTTTAACCACGTACACAACTTTTGAAGTCTTTGTGCAATATCTGTATTGGCTTCACCTTCTTCTACCTTCTATATGTTGCCCATTTCTCTTTAATTACTTCTGCTTTGTCCTCCTGTGAGTCTTCTTAGGTTGTACATGCGATAATATCTGATTGGACTTGTTCAAATAGATAGTTATTCCAATTTTCCAAATTCCATTTTTTTACATCTCTCCACCCCCAGGCTATTACTGCCTTTCCTGCTAAAATCATTGCTTTGAATAAGTCCTGGTTCTTCACCGCAATGTTTTTATTCCCTGTGGTTGCCATTAACATAAATTCCATGTTGACTTGGATTGTTATTTTGAAAGGTTTCCCCAATTTCCTAGTTATCTTATTCCAAAACGTTTTTGCATTTAAACAGTCCCACCACATATGTGCATGCCAGTCTTTCCCTGCTTTGCAGTGCCAACATATTGGACTTAGTCCTGTACCCATGTTTGCTAATTGAGCTGGTGTCCTATACCATTTCCAGAGAAATTTCCTTTCTAAATCTTTATATTTTTCCATTTTAATTTTGTTTACCCCCTTCTTTAATTCCTCAATTATTTGTTTTGTGAGTATCCCTTCATTCTGCCATTTATTTTGTAATGTTCTAACTACATATTCCTCATCTTTTATTATTTTATATAATTCTCCTACTAAACCTTTCAATATCTTCTGTCCTTTCATAAGTATGTTCTCAAATTTATTTTCTTTGCTTAAACATTCTCCATATTTCCCTTGTTTGAGTTTTTGCTGGTTATTCTCCCTTCCTCCTTCACATATCATAAACGAGCATTATTTCCACAACAGTGACATGGATGAGGGGAATCAAAGGAAAATTGGGAAATGGTTTTACTTCTTCAACCTCCCTCCCCACCTAAAATGCACTATCCTTCTTTGTGGAATTTGTGCAGGTGTAAACACTTCTCCCCTGACCATATTTGTGAGTGCGCAAATGATCACTCCCTGAACCACAGTTTGAGGCAAGCAGTCTGTTCTGATGTTCTGAGTGTTGAGGTTCCCCATGAATGTCTGTTATTAGCTGACTCAGTACTTAGGAAGAGAGCACTAGTCAGAACTAACCTGTTTGCTTTCTTTCTCTCAACCAATCTTGAGTCCACCCTTAAGCCATCGAATTGTTTAAAATATTTAAGGACATCAAGCTAGTTGCTTCTGAGATAGAAGCTTGTTTGCTTTCTCTTTACACCTCCTGTCACAACCCTGAGAATGAACTTGAGGATGACCTAGATCCTGGTGGACCTTACTGAGAGGTTTCTGCTCCTCGTTGATGCTGCATGTTCCTTTGCTTGTTTATGCTTGAACAAACTTTCCTTTTCTACTGTCTGTTTCTTCTCCCAGAGTCTGCTGTATCATCAGCAAAATGTGCCTTCCCTAGTTGTTCTCTTATTTTCATAGCTCTACTTTGTTCAACACATTTTCTCCTTTCCTCCCTCCCATTCTCTCCCTCCGCCAAATTTGCTAATTCTGTATACAGGTTGAGTATCCCTTATCTGAAATGGAGCCAGATGTGTTTTGGATTTTGGAAAACATGTTCAGTATAACACTTGTATCCCTGGGATACATGAAAACTATGGAATATTTAACCATATTGGCGATGGATGCTCCTTCTTTGGAAGCTTTAAAACAAAGGCTGGATGGCTACCTGTTAAGGGTGCTTTGACTATACTTGGCTAGAAGCATATCATGACATAGCACTAGAGGATGTAAAGAGGACTACATAGACTTTTTGGGATCATGAATATTTTTTGGAGCATCGGTACATAAAACTGAATATTGACTCTGTGGATAAGGGAATCATACTTTATTTGTGTATGCACACACACACACACACACACACACACACACACACACACGAGGTATCTGAGAGATGGAATCCATATCTAAACTTGAAATTTATGTTTAATATATGCTCTTTACACATAGCCTGAAGGTAATTTTACACACAATATTTTTTAAAGAATTTTGTGCAGAAAAGTTTGTCTACAGAGTTGTTCCCAACCTTTTATTTTACAGGGACCACTTTGACCAGGACCATTCTCCAACATTGCCCTGGCACTATAAAAGAGTTTTGAGAGACCAGTCGCTCTCATTGCAATGGTGAGGCTGTGGACCATATTTTAGTTCTTGGGGACCACAGGATGGGAATCACTGGTCTACAATGAGCCACTGCAAAGGAAGGGCATCACTATTTCAGTCACACCTGCAGACAATTTTGGATTTTGGAGTATTTCGGATTTCAGATTCCAGATAAGAGGTGCTCAGCCTATACTTCCTCATATCCTAGTTGGTTGCGTATATTCATCCAACTTCACTTTCTGCGATGAATGCAAATGTTCAACCATTTGTTACAATAAATGAATAAGTTGGGACTTCTTATTTATTCATTCACTTACTATATTTATATTTAGCTTTCTCTCCACCCTGCAGGGGACTCAGAGTGGCTTCTGAATTAATAGCTTATTATTTATGGTTTTACATCTTTTGTGTAATGCATCCCTATTCCTTGGCTTCTGATACTTTTTACCAGCTGTTTTACAAAGAATGAAGAGTTTGTACTTTGAATCCCTTGGCTTAAATTTCATCTTTTAATTTTTTGGGATTGCTGGTTTCTTTGCCCCATTTTTTTAATTTCAAAAAAAGCTTCAATTTTTCCCCTCCTGCTCACCTTTTATGGCTTCTGTGGCTATGCTATTTTACTACAATGAAATCCTTTGGGTCTTACTTGGGCCTTTCATAATCTGCTGTATACATTTTCTTTCATCCTTTATTATAGCTTTTCACAATATCCTCCAAGCTTTCAGAATAGATTTGACCACTCCTAACTGTGCTTTTAGCCTCCTTTCTACAAATCCTCTCATGTTTGTGATATCTCCCTCCTTGAAATTAAATGTGGCTGTGATGGCTTTTCAGGGCCATTTCCCACTTGTATATATACCAGATTTGAGAACACTGCCGTATCTCTCTTTCCCTTTAGCCATTGAAAGGAAAGGCCCATAGAACACACATGGATCAGTCCTGTAGGATTGACACCTCCTTGTTCTTTCCAACACTAGATACTGCTTCTCCCTTTAAGACTAATGTGGGTTGGATTGGCCCCTCTCACTCATATAAGGTAAAACTGTGATGAGTCTGGGAAAGCAACATTTTGGCACTGGAACTGCTAGACTCCCTCAACCAGTATCATCATTGCAATAAAAATAATTATATTTCCTAGCACTGCACCAGAGAGAATTTTTTTCTTTTAAAAATGCTCTAACCAATGTGCTCCATTGTGTAAGGCCATTGAACTGATTTCTTTGACTTTTAAATTCTGTTCTTTAAAAAGAAAATTTCCATATAGTTAAGTAATATGTCAAAGGTCCACAGAAGAATTGGCTGACTAATTATGCTTGGGCTACAACTATCAAAATACTTTCAAATTCCTTTGAATTGTGACTTATTTTTGGCACTCTTCCATTATACGGGCAGAGGCCACTAGGAGGTGCTCGACAGAGAAGGATAGTGCATTTTTTGGGGGTGGAGGGTGGGTTGAAGGAGTAAAACGATCTTCCCCTGTTTTCCTATTATTCCCCTCACCAATGTCCCTATTTCTTGTTGAGGAAACAACCTTTTTATGAAATGGGAAGTTGGGAGGGACATAGAGGGTGCTAGAGAGAAAAGGAATTATAATTTTCTCTCTAGCACCTCCTAGTGGCCTCTGCCCAGATAATGAAATAGTGCCCTTATTTTTAAAAGAGTAACCCTTTGTAAATGTAGCTAAAGTAGCTTGGGTTTTTCACAACGGAAAGGTGTTGGAGTAACAAGTTACAAGTAATGTGTTTATTTATAATGTGTTATTTTTGAGACAATGGAGTTATAAGTAAGCCACATTCCAACCCCCAAAAATCTAATGAGCAAAAAGAACATTATTTGTTATAGTTATAGTTTGGGAGGACCACTGCCTCCCAAAGATACTACTCTATGGTGAACTCGCCATGGGTCAGCGCAAGAGAGGCGCCCCATAAAAGAGATATAAGGACTCACTAAAACTACATCTCAGGCTTGGCCAGATTGACCACCAAAAATGGTCCACCCGGGCCTAAGGTTGCCAACTGTCCCTTATTCTAAGGGACGTCCCTTATTTCGGCCCCAAATTTCATTTCCCTTATTTTCAGCTCCTGTATTGTCAGGACAGGTGGCAGCAGGCGGGCTGGGGAGGCATCTTGCAAATGTATTGATTTAAGGCTGGAGCCAGTACATATTGCATTGAATGATTACACACTTGACTATTGTACTATTATTGTCTAAGCAACCTTATATGGGGTCCTCCTCATGTTTTGATATAACCTCCATCTTTATATGATTGAATTTTGACACCAACTTATGTTAGTTTAAGTCCAGTACATATACACACATACTTCCTTCCTCCTCGTCCTCCATCCTTTCCTCTTGCCTCCCTGCACGTGGCCGGGAATTGTAGTCCAAGGCTGCCTCCTCTTGATTGAGAGGCACGCACGGCCCTTTCCCCAAGAGCCCTTGCTCCCGGGGGGAGGAGAAGGAAGAGGAAGAAAAGGAAGAGGGAGTAGAGGACCTGCCAGTCTTCATGGCGGTGCCAGTGAGCGGTCTGAGGGAGCTGCAGGCGCAGCGTGGGGAGATGCGGCCCCGCATGGAGCTGCTGATCATGGAGACCCAGAGCCAGGTCTGCCATGCCCTCAGCTGCGGGGCCGCCTTCACTGTTGACCACTGGGAGAGGAAGGAAGGCGAACCCCTGCCAGGCACACAAATCACAGCCACACCGGGGCTGAGTGGCGGGTGGGAGTCTCTGGAGGGCTTTTGAGCCAGACGGGCATCTGTCAGGAGGGCTTGGGTGGTGCCTTCTTGCAGAATGGCCCAAGTAGATGCTATTGCCCTGAATGCATGCGAAAGGAGACTTCTGTTAGACCCCAGTCCAAAGATCAGTCAACAGTGTGATGCCGCAGCTGAAAAAGCCAAGGCTACATCAAAAGGAGTATAGTTAGGGTCGCCGAACGTTTGATTATCAAATTTTTATGAAGTGTCCCTTATTTTTGCAAAAAAAATCCCGTATTTTTAGGTAAATGTCCCTTATTTCTTATATCAAAAAGTGGCAACCCTTCCCGGGCCTCACATTGGGAGGCATGGAGATACACTATCCATAATGCTGTGGTCTCTTTTGAGAAAACACGCTGAATGAGTCTCGTAGAGAAACGGCAACGCAGAAAAAACCACAACTGTGAAACAACATCACCCAAGGAGACTTTCAGCTGTGCTTTCTGCAACCGGACTTGCCTATCTCGGATTGGCCTTCATAGTCATCAATGAGGTTGTAGAAAGCATGGAATGAGTCCTTCCTGAATCTCAATCTTCGTTCGTGAAGAAAAGCCACCCCCAGTTTCTACTTTCAAAAGTTTTGAAGGACTTTTTCATAGACAAATGTTTGTTATTCTCTTATCTATTTCGAAAAATAAAGTGCAATGAGTAGTGCAACAAATAAAGTAGCACATCATACTTTTGTTATTATAATGAGTATCAGCAATGGCCCAACTTTTCTAATTCTGTAATGGGTAACAGAAATTCATTATTTTTAAAAAGTAAACTTCAGGGCTCTGCAATAGTGGTTTATATTGCAGTGTAGATGGGGCTGCAGCATATTTTTCACTTTTGGAGACATCAGAGGTAACAGAGTTGAGGGCAGTTTTGACTTTCAGGGGGGATAAAATAGTGAGAGTTGCCTCCTTGCAGTAGCGTATTTACTGTATCTGAAAGAAGAGCTCTTGGGACTTAATTTGGTCGAGAGGAATGAATATTGTAGGATTATACAACTCCTCATTAAGTGCTTTCAGCCATGTTAGCTCTTGCAGACTAATAAAACATTTATTAGTGCTGTATCTGCTATAAAGAGACATGCATTACAGCTACAGCCTTGAACACACTCAGTTTTCAATGGAACGCACAAGTCTTTAGAAGTCATTCACTTGGGAACGGAAGAACACTTTTTTAAGTTGTACTGGACGTTTCCCTAGTGGTGCATGTAAGAATGATTTCTTCTCTCAAAGCTTTGTTTCAGATGTCCACTTTTTTGGAACGATGCTTTTGTGGATACATTTTATCCTCAAACCATTTTGAGTTTCAGATAAACCCATTTCCTACTGTTCTTCTCTACGCATCTACAGAGTGTCTATGTGTTTAATAGCTAAAGCTTAAACCAAATAATTTATATCCTAGGGTGGTTCCACATTGCGATAAAATCTGCTTTGATCCTGGTTTAAGAAGCTCAGGTCAAGGTGGACTATAGCCTGCACAGCAGCTACAGAAGTCCGTGCTTTTGTGGCTGGGTGTCCAGATGCATTCCCAGAACCTTCCAAGAGAACACCCGGACACCAAAACCCCCTTCCCCAAACCCTGTCAACACCCCCTCTTTTTATTAAAAAAAAGAACTCATTTGTTCAGCATTAGCATGGTGCCAGAACTTTCCTGGTTCGTAGGAATGATTCGCCATAAGAAAGGGGAGGGGGGCAGGAGTGATTTTCCTCCTCCCCATCTTTCTCCTGGTGCATCATTCCTATGCGCCAGGAGAGCTCTGGCACCACGCTAATGGAGGCCAGGTCAGTTCTTTTATTTTTAAAGGAGGGGTGGGGTGGGGGTTGGGGAGGAGGTAAGAGTCCTCTCATGTTTCCAAGGTCTGATTCAGCCTGTAAAACTTGAGACAGCTGTGCGGACAGCCCCTTTGGAAGTCCCAGGACTTCTAAAAAGACAGTCCATACACTGCCCATAGCAGGAAAGACGTGGGTCTTTCAAGAAGACCTGCTTTTTTCCTTCGAACAAATAATCTCACTACAGAGCAGAGTTTTCCTGCTTTGTGGCAAAAGCATTTTGTGGGGTGACATTTGCATGTCCTCCACGAATACCTGGGAGCTTGCGTGCTTTCTACCCTTTGTGGATGCACCCCTAATTAGAATAGATTTCCTTGTTGCTCAAAATATGGTGAACTAAGGCCCCTGCTACACTGCCATATAATCCAGTTCAAAGCAGATAATCTGGATTTGATATGGCAATGTAGATGGGACCTAAGAATCTGGTGGTCTAAGTGCAATCTTCCTGGGTTTTTTTAAAAATAGGATTTCAATAGTTATCCAATTCAGTCATTAGGAAAAACTGTGTCGCTGGGCTCCAGACATGCTAGTGAAATATTAGAAACATAGAACTGGTCCTTTATGGGTTCAGAAGGTGCTGCATTTCATCGTGGTATTTATAAATGCATTTAGAGACCCAGAAACAGTAGCTAGGAATGGTTTTCAGTAGGAAGTTCAATTTAAGAAATAATTAAATTTATTCTATTGTCCTGCTCAAGCATTGTTTTGTTATACTCTCATCCTCCGTTTGCCACATTTGCAGTTGCAGCTCAAAAAATCCGAGCCAAAATAGTAAACTCCACTGCAGAAGCGAAAAAAAAGGAAATGGAGATATATTGGGATGATGCGAATCAGACATTGTAATTGTTGTCATGTCACTACTGCTGTATTTTTTAAAAGCCAGTATATGGAACATGTTTTAATGTTTATATTGGAAAGTGCTTGTTGTACTTTTGGAAGTTGTATATTTTATGTCATGGCCTATGGCTAGTACAATAAAAAAATTCATTCATTCACTATCCTGCTCAGGGTGAGTGCTTTTGGAAAAAAAAAACCCTCTCCCTTGCAAGCTTATAAGAAATTCTGAGGACTAGTGCCAAATACAGTATTACAGTAGTTCAGTATGAAGATACAGGCATTCTATAGGGAAGTGAATACTTAATTATGGTAATTCTTTTTCAAACTGATAGGGTATTTACAGCGATCTTCAAAAATAGAGGAATGAAAAGTAGAATTTAGCAGGGAATTTATCAGGAAAACAGGGCTGTCAAATAAAGTTAGTTAAATATTCATATAACCCAAGGTGCTTTCCACAGTGTTTTCTTGTTATAGAAAAACTACATTTTACAGGCCTTATTCTTTCTATCCTTGTTAAAAGGCAAAGTTGATTGCTTCCCACTATTTTTGTAAAGCAGTGGACCATACCTCAGTTACTAGGTGTGGAGAAGTCACGTGATCGTAGACTTCCACAATTTTGAGTTGATGTTGTTGTTTTAAACTAACATTAGCTAGATTTTTATGCCTCTTTTCAAACTCCAGTGTGCTCCATTATTTTCTTGTTTGGATTTAGAGACGAAGAGCATGAGAACCAATTAAGTTGGGTGTGTCTTTCTGTAACACCTGTAATTCATTTAAATGCTAAACGGATTTGTAAAAATGCCACCTTAATTTGAGAGACTATAATTCTTTTGTGAGTCAGAAGTGCCGGGAGGGATTGTATTTATTGTAGTTTTGTGTTGGGTGTGGGATTCAGGATGACTAAGTCATCAGTATGATGCTTACTGCCACAGAACGCAAGTACTGCCAAAGTTTCTGGGACAGAAAGAAAAGTTGCAACTCTGTTTCTGTTTGGTACACTTTCCCTCTCCATGTTTTATTTTCCAGGTTAAAGATGAAATACAAAGGATTTTGTCCAACAGTTTTTCATGGATAAAATATAGAAGATATCACCATAATGTGTAGTATGAAAACAGGGACTGTATTTCTTTCAGTTCTAACATGCCATTGGTGCTAAATGAATATTATATCACCGTATTACCTTGGCCTTTAAAGTATCACATTTTCAATGTATTTTTGGGTACTTTTATAGACTTACGACTCTCTGTTTTAAGTAAGCTGATTTTTCAAAAACTGTCTATGTCTCGTAGCAAGCAACTGCGCCGGAGGACAATGTAATTCACCGGTCTACTCTGGAGCAACTTTCCTTATTTTTTCGTTGAAAATAGTGATTTTCTTTGTAAGTTCTTCATTATCTTTATTTGTTTAGCACTAGACTTGTAATAGCCCAGAACTGGAAAGCAAATTGTAGACTATCCATTCCAATGTGGAGAGGTTTCTGGTGCTCCAAAGAGATTGAGTTACTTTTTGTAATGGAAAAAAAGGTAACTCGGTATGTTTGGGACACAAAATCTAAGCATAACTGATAGTTTTCTACATTCGTGTAATTAAGTATGCAGTTATGGATGAGTAATTTATTTCAGGATTTTACCCCGCTCTTCTCAACCCCCAAGGGGGGACTCAGAGCGGCTTACAGTACGGCACAATTCGATGCTCACATAGTCACAATATAAAACCCCAAAACCCTTCAACAATTAAAATACATTAAAATACAACTACATTAGCACCATTCACTCTGGATTAAAACAATGTTCAGTCCATAAAAACATTGGCCATAATCACCCACTTCCATTAAAAACCAATCTAAAATGCTGCCTTGTGCTGGTGTACAAATGCCTGGTCCCACAGCCAGGATTTTACTTTTTTCCTGAAGGCCAGGAGGGATGTGGTGGATCGTACATCAATAGGAAGCGCATTCCACAGGCGGGGAGCCACCACCGAGAAGGCCCTATCCCTCGTCCCCACCAGCCTCATCTGAGACGTAGGCGGGAGCGAGAGCAGGGCCTCTCTGGATGATCTTAGATTACGAGGTGGGACATAGCGGCTGATGCGTTCGGACAAGTAGGCTGGGCCAGAACCGTATAGAGCTTTAATGGTCAAAACCAGCACTTTGAATTGAGCCGGAATTGGACCGGCAGCCAGTGGAGCTGACACAACAGGGGTGGTATGCTCCCCTGTATGTAGCTCCCGTTAGTAATCTGGCTGCTGCCCGCTGGACTAATTGCAATTTCGAACTGTCTTCAAAGGCAGCCCACGTAGAGTGCGTTGCAGTAATCTATTCGGGATGTGACCAGAGCGTGGACGACCGTAGCCAGATCAGACTTCCCAAGGTACGGGCGCAGCTGGCGCACGAGTCTTAACTGTGCAAAAGCTCCCCGGCCACCGCTGAGACCTGGGGTTCCAGGCTCAGCGATGAATCCAGGATCACTCCCAAGCTGCGAACCTGCGTCTTCAGGGGAGTGTAACCCCATCCAACACAGGCTGTAACCCTATGCCCTGTTCGGCCTTTCGACTGACTAGGAGGACCTCTGTCTTGTCTGGATTTAGTTTCAATTTGCTAGCCCTCATCCAGTCCGACACAGCGGCCAGGCACCGGTTCAAGGTCTGGACAGCCTCCTTGGTGACAGGTGGGAAGGAGTGACAGATCTGGACGTCATCTGCGTACAGATAACACCTTACTCCGAAACTCCGAATGATCTCTCCCAGCGGTTTCATGTAGATGTTGAATAACATCGGGGACAGAACTGAACCCTGAGGGACTCCACAGGACAACGGCTGTGGAGCCGAACAGGTGTCACCCAATGACACCTTCTGGGTACGACCTTCCAGGAAGGATTGGAGCCACTGCAGAGCAGTACCCCAAGCCCCATGTCTGCAAGGCGACCCAGAAGGATACTGTGGTCAACGGTATCGAAAGCCGCTGAGAGGTCCAGCAGAACCAACAAGGACACACTCCCCCTGTCGAGTTCCCGGCGTAGATCATCTACCAAGGCGACCAAGGCTGTTTCAGTACCATGTCCCGGCCTAAAGCCAGACTGTGCCGGATCAAGATAATCAGTGTCTACCAAGAACCCCTGGAGTTGCGAAGCCACCACACGTTCCATGACTTTGCCCAAATAGGGAGATTGGAAACTGGCCGATAGTTCACTAATTGAGTGGGATCCAGTGATGGTTTTTTCAACAGCGGTTTTATCACAGCTTGCTTTAAGCTGGCTGGAATTTTGCCCTCCTGTAAGGAGGCATTAACCACCACCTTCACCCACTCTGCCAAACCCCCTCTGGCTTCCTTGATCAGCCAGGATGGGCAGGGGTCTAGGATGCATGTAGTGGGCCTCGCCTCTCCAAGGATCTTGTCCACATCCTCGAGCTGAACCAATTGAAACGAATCCATTAAACCGGACAAGCAGATGCTCGTGTCACATCCTCAGAGACTGCCGTTAAAGTGGTATCGAAATCGGAACGGATCAGCGCCACTTTATCCATGAAGGCCTTAGCAAATTCTTCACAGCGTACCACCGAGCCGTCAGGGATCTCGCACTGTGGCGGATTTAAAAGACCCCTAACGACTCGGAACAGTTCCGCTGGACGGTTCTTCGCGGCGGCCACCTTGGCCGCGATAGATGTTTTTTGTGCGGCTTTTGTTGCTGCGTCATAAGTCCTCAAAAAGGGGACCAGGCGCGCACGAGCTGATCTGCTCCGCTAAATCTAGGTAACTGTTCTATATTCATGATAGTTACTTAGTTACAATTGTTCAGTATCCCGCAAGTGACGTTACCAGACATCAGATAGATGGAAGAGGAAACCCTATTGAGCTGGCAGTCAGAACATGAGCGAATGATGTTTCCATCTAGTTTGAAGAAGTTGGGAGAGGAAAGTTTGCCTAATTAAGTATATTGAATTAAGTAGCTGAAGTAGAGAGCCATGGTGGCCCAATGGGTTAAACCCTTGTGCTGGCTGAACTGCTGACCTGAAGGTTGGCAGCTCAGATCCATGAGATGGGGCGAGCTCCCATCTGTCAGCTCCAGCTTCCCATGAGGGAACATGAGAGAAGCCTCCCAGAGAATGGTAAAATATCTGGGCATCCCCTGGGCAACATCCTTGCAGACAGCCAATTCTCTCACACCAGAAGTGACTTGCAATTTCTCAAGTTGCTTCTGACACACACACACACACACACACACACACACACAAAACTGAAGTAAAATACAACCCAACTTCCATAACATTTATCAGAAACATTGTTTTGTTTTATTATTTATTCTAACTACAATACACTCAGCTATTTGCTTTATAATCTGCATATAAACATTTGGGAAATTTCTTAGCAATATTCTCCGTATGATTTACTTTGGTTAACATATAATCTTTGTATTTTTTTTAATCCTCATTAAATGCTATTGTGTTGAAAAATGTTAAAGGCCCAAAATTCATAGATGTAATTGATACAGCAGGTGATTTTTCCTTAGCTGTCTGTGCATTTTGCATTGCGTTCCTTTTTTTCTTACAGTAACTAGGCAGCATGTAAACACAGCAGAAATCTTTAGTCATCCTCTCCTAAGGCAACATTTAATTATTCTGACACTCGTTAAGAATAGATGGAAATGCAGCTTCACAGGCAACATCTCAAAAAGTTAGAATGGTTGAAGGTTTCATTTAACAAGAAATTGTTTTAAAACATTTGACTTACCTGATATGGCTGTGTTGCCATTATCACAAGATTAGGAAAGATGGGTGCTCGACAATTTAAAAAAATGTAACTTCACAGAGAGAGAGAGAGAGAGAGTTTTGTTTGTTATCTGTGACCCTTTTCAGAAGATTTAACCTCACTTATCTGTAATTTTTTTTCCAGATTCTTGCCCAATGGTGTAATTAAAATACTAGCTGTGTAAAGGAAGATCTGTGTGACTTTATTAACATAATCAACTATGTAAGCATCTGGAAAACATGAAATTAAGCTTTTGTAGAACTTTTGTAGAATTCTTGAGAAGTAGTTGCTACTAGATTTTGCTTTACCCATCTTAAAATTGAACTTCATGTGTATGTACAGTTTCAAACTTTGATGCAAAATTTCTTCTTTTTCTTCTAGATTGTAGAAAATCTGAGCTGAGATTATCACTGCCTGAGAGTTCCACCAAAAGGTGAGTATTATGACTTGTGACATGCTAAGCTTCACTGCTGACACACACAAAACTATTGTATGGAATCCTTGATTGGCCTACCACAGAGGTAGCCGAAGTGGGACCATATAGGTGAACTGTAGTTTCTATCAGCCTTTGCCACCAGTTTTGGACAGCCACTTGGTTGGCCCATTTCAAATCAGCTTCAGAGCAGGATACATAGTTGAGACTGATGGTCGCCTTAGTGGATGATCTCCATTTTAACATTGATGGGGGAAAGTGTCCCTGTTGGTGCGTCCCAATCTTTCAGTGGCATTTGATAACATCAACCATGGTATCTTTCAGGAATGGCCTATGGGGTTTGGGAATTGGAGGCATTGTGTGGCACTGGTTGCAGTTGTTCCTTTCAGGCAGGTTTCAAATAGCTGCTCCTCAAAAAAGCTGGCATCCCACAGGGTACCATTCTATCCCCAATGCTTTTAAATGTTTACACGAAACCTCCGGGAGAGATCATTCAGAGGCATGGGACGGGGTTTATGCTGATAACACACAAATATATTTCTCCATGCCTTCAAAAACAGTATCAGCTAAGGATAGTACATCTCCTCTAAATGATTGCCTAGTGGAGGAGGTAAGGGCTGTTGAGGAAAACTGAACGGAAGGGTCCTAACTTAGAGATAGCACTTCTTAATGGAGTTGCACTTCCCCCAGAAGGTTGTGTTAGCATATTGCGAGTGCTCCCGGATCTGTCTCTGTAAATGTCAGCTCAAGTAGATGTGATGGGCAGGAGCTTTGACTGATATGCCAACTGCAGCCCTTCCTAGAATTTGGTAACCTCAAGGTTGGACTTGTGCAATGCACTTTGCATTGGGCTACCTCTATACCAAGTTTGGAAACTTCAATTAGTTCAAAACACACCACTTTGACTAGTTACAGGAACTAATGTCTTGTATTTACAGTATTTTAATATTTTTTGTGTATTTTAATATATGTATTTCATAGAAATACGTTTCAATATATATATATATTACACAATGTTTTATAATTATGTGTTTGTACCTTGTTGCAACCTGCCTCAAGGAGAGGCGTGTATGAAATAATACTAATACTACTACCATCCTTGTGGGAGGCTTCTCCCATGCCCCTGCATTGGGACATGGAGCTGATAGAGGGAGCTCATCTGCACTCTTCCCGGATTTGAACCCTGACTGACAGGGAGAATGCAAATGACCTTCCTCTATCAGCTCCAGTTCCCCATGCAGGGACATGAGAGAAGCCTCTCACAAGGATGGTAAAATATCAAAACATCCAGGTGTCCTTGAAGATGGCCAATTCTCTCACACCAAAAGCAACTTGCAGTTTCTCAAGCCACTCCCCCCTTAACACAAACTAATAATAATAATAATTGTCAATGGTGAATATGCTGGGTGTTGTAGTCCAACAGATGGAGGATCACCCTATGTTTCTACCTCCTCTATCCCATTCCATGTAGGTGACTTAAGAGATGGCATAAAGTTAATTTATATATGCAGGTCAACACTCCTGGAAAGAGGGTTCTAGTCAAATACTTGGTTCATGTTGTTCATATATACTGAAATCATAAGGAAGTCCTCTAGTACAATTTTTCGCATTTCATACTAGGGATGGAAAAATATTCAAAAATATCTGGGAAAGGGTTGAAAAACAGGTTTCTCAGTGTTGAGAAAAGCTGATGAGAAGAATCTTGGATTGATGAGACTACAAAATTCACATGAAGTTGACTTCCTTAGCCAAAACCATATTTTGTGCAAAGAACATTTTCTATGGAAAATAGTATTTCAACACAGAAATACTAATTCCTGTTCAGAAAATACTATAATTGGGATTTTACTTGTTGTACTTGGCTGACTTACATATAAACATCATTGTCTGTGTTCATTACAATATCATATTCCATGCAGAAATAATTGCTTTCTGTGGAGAACGTGCAGTTCCCTGCATAAAACAATTATGTACAAATTTTGCACATCATGTGTTCCAAATTGCTAATAACCTTTGAAAACTGAGGAATTTTCAAATATTTTCTCTCACTTGGGAGGAAGATTTCTGAAGTCACACATTATTACAATCAAGAACTAACCTTTAGTGATGAATTACATCCACTCATGCACACAGACACACACCATCCTATTGCACAGAAAGTTTATAAAGACATAATCTAGGCAGTTTTACAGCAGTTTGTTGAAATAAGCCTAATCATTGATAATAATGTAATGTAAACTCATATTGAAGATGAATGGGATAGCAATTTTTTGGTCATTGTTGGGGATTGGAAGAATTGTAAAGCTGTGTATAGAGGCAAAATAAACACTTTACTCTTGTTTATTTACAGCTAACTGTCCCTTATTACTAATGGATGCTTTAAGTAGATTTGGGTCTTTCCTTCTTAGAAGATATATTCTAAGGTTGCAGAGGAGGGTGTATATATTTAACGTGCCTAGTAAGGGTAGATCCAATTTCAGCCTAAATTAAGTAAAAGGGCCCACAGAGGTGGCACATACACAAATGTAAAAGAGGATATAGCAACTAGTGAGAATAGTGAAAGCTGTGAAGATACATTTTTACAAGGATTTTACAAACACTCCCATTGGCCTTTTCCCAAGCACAAGTGTACCAGTTGAAAGAGGGAACAGTTCCTGAAAATGAGAGTTGTCCAGGAAAATACCACATTGATTCCCCTTTCCATGCTGGATTCAAAACTGCAGGTCTGAAATATCCTCTCCTTAAAATTGGGGCATTCCTTGTACAAGGCTACAGATGGTGAGGAAATGCATAATGGAAACCAACATGGTTTAGTGTTTTGAGCATTGGGCTGGGATTCTGAAGACCAGAGTATGAATCTCCACCTGGTCATGGGAACGTACTTTGGGCAAAGTTACTTTCTCTCAGTCTCAAAGGAAGTCAATGTCACTCTGAAAAAATCTTGCCAAGAGAGCTCCATGGTAGATTTGCCAAAGGGCAGGCATGAAGTCAGAAGACAATAAACCATATTTTAACTTGTTTCTATCTTCAGTGGCAAGGTGACTTTCTTACATTTGAATGTGGTTGCTAGAGGAAATGGTTTTTTGAGCACTTCTGCTCATGACTAGATCTATCTGTGCCGCCTTATGAGTTGCTGCTCCTGAGCTGCCAAAGTGGAGAGAAATATCAAGGGATGGAACAAAGCCAATAGAAGGGTCTCAGAATGTCCTTTCGGACATGTGGGAGACTTGTGCAGCAGTTAAGACTCCAAAAAAAAGTCACACATATAACTAGTGACATTTATGACCAAATAGGCCTACGGCTTATTGAACTGGTGCCCAGAAAAGTCACAAACAATGAGAGCTGTAGACGATTACATTATTTTTTTTTGAATCAGAATGGAAAATAAAATCACTTGAGAAGGAAAGTCTTGTGTTAAAGCAATAAAAATAGACAAGGTGCACAGTGCTATAGTATTATGTGTATATATGTGTGGGTCAATTTTATGCCCTTCAAATAGTAGCAGCCTTTGGAGCTCTCTATGGCAGAGCTTTCCAAATTGTATGTCATGGCACATTAGTGTGTTGCTGGCAATGTGTAGTTGTGTCACGCCCACTTTATGAGAAACCTCTCGAGTCTATGGGAAATAAGCAATGCATCATATATTTTAAAAATATATAAATGAAAGGTTTTCAGGAGATATGTTGTGTTGCCATATATTTCATTATAGCAATTTATGTATTTGTCCGTATTTCTTGTAAGGGGTGGATTTAACCTATGGTTTGCTAGTAAATCTGAATGACTGTGTCGCAAAATTATGCATGTCTAAAAAGGTGTGTCACCAACATGAAATGTTTGGAAAGCTCTGCTTTATGAGATGAACACCAGAGAATAACCACAATGCCAACCAGGTTGACAAAACACTGAAAGGAAAATCTGTAACTGCTTCATTATATTTTAGTTCTGAACATTTGTTTTCTTTTTGGTGCCAAAACCTAAAATATTTTGAAATTATTTTTTTAAAAAAATGTAATACAGAAGTTCTCTAGGGAAATATAGTACTTTTCTAGCTTTGTCCTTCTTGTGTCCTAGCTATATTTTGGTCTTCTTTTGGGTATCCCACATAGACAGAAGTTTTCATAAATCTTCTGGGGAGATGTTGAATTTTCATTCTATCAAGCTTACAAGCGTCACAGCAGAAACCCACACCAGGCAGAAGAAATGGGATAATCTGACAGGAAGACAAGTGCTTTTTATGTTTCTTGTCAGCTGCTAACTGTTGCAATAATGAATATAAATGGCTTCCCAAAAATGTGGGGATTTAAGAGGTTTTGTGTTGGTAGTGAACAGGCCCGTAGCCAGGATTTTTATTCGGGGGGGCTGAGTTTGGGGGGCTGAGTCTGATTGAGAGAGGATCTACCCTAGCAAACCTTTTGTATTGTTATCCCAGTACCCCCATGCATATGGGATATATTGAGCATAGTGATCAGATCATGATATGAATAAACACAACAGGTTAAATAATGCACCAGTAAGGCCTTCTCGTGGACCACCCTGATAATTTCAGGGGAGGGGGGCAGAAGCCCCTCAAGCCTCCCTGGCTACGGACCTGGTAGTGAATAAATTCGAGAAGTTAAGGTGATCTTTATAATACATATCCTTGTGATTTTAAAAATGACCCGATTTCATACACAATCTGATCTAAGCATTATTAATAAATATATTGACATCACAGTATATAGGATACATACACAGGATTCCAATCAGACTCCAGGCACTAGGATCCTTGCTTTTCATGTAAAACCCCCCAATCATAAGCCATTTACTGGGAAGTAAGTCTAACTTTAGTCCTGAATAAACATCCTAGGATCAGCTCTCTGCAGGTTGTCATTTCTACCCACATTCACACATATGTGCATTCATCAGTTGATGCATTTGAAGTATTTTGCAGCCTACCTCTTCTTTACACCATCTCGTTTCTTTTGTTTCCAAAAGGAATACAGGGTCAAAGTGGAAGTGATGCTATTCATGCAACTTGCAGTTGAATGAATGGCTTTGAAGAAATAAAGAACAGAAATGTGGTAGGGATTTTCAAGACCTTTGTCTCTTTCTGTGGTCCTGATTTGGAACAAGGTACTTACACGTGCTATTTGCAGTGGAAGAAAAGCTCCATTCACATACTGTCTGCCTGTCAAAATTTGGCAAGGACTGC
The DNA here is from genome assembly GCA_030556195.1 of Anolis apletophallus. Lineage (NCBI taxonomy): Eukaryota > Metazoa > Chordata > Lepidosauria > Squamata > Anolidae > Anolis > Anolis apletophallus. The sequence continues at coordinate 195,293,898 of JARBWK010000002.1, read as the reverse complement.
TGTCCCAATTAATCTTCTGTCATCCCACTTTTTATCTGCTTTTCAAAGGTTTCATTTTCTCTCATTTTTGGCGTTATCCTCAGCTTACTTCAATTTCTACTTGCGGAGTCCAAAGTTCCAAAAGTATACTCAATTAACTCATCAAGTGGGAGAGAAGAGAGAAAACTAAAATTATGGTGTTTGCTAAACGACCCAATGTTGGCCATTTGTGTACAAGTTTTCATCTTTGAAATCTTGTATGGGGGGTATGCATTCATTTCGTGGCCTAAGTACTCTAAAGGAACATGTGATCTTGGAAGTGAAGCATGGTCAGCTCTAGATACAGTGGCATAATTAGGAGTGTTCTCACCCAATGCAGGAAAGGGAGGCAGCCCAAACAATCCCAGAATTTTGAACCCCCCTAAATGCCCTGGGGACTCCTTCCATACCCCCACCTCGAGTATCCCCATCACTAGTCAACTATCCACTACTGATACTGTACAAATAGGAAGAGAGATGAGGTGCTTGTCCAAAATGGAAATATCCCTCCTCTCCTACTGCCATTTCAATACCAGGTGCCCCCTCCTGATCCATAGCTTTTGTTTTGAGCAGCTACAGGGCCAGGGAGAGCACCCACAATTTGGTAACAGTTGTATGGTCCACAGACACACACACACACACACACACACACACACACACACCGCTGCCCAGTGATACCATTGCTTGGTTAGTACTTGAATGGGAGATTACCAATGGGTATAGACACTGGCATCTATACTTCACAGGAATGAACTGACAAAACTATTACAGAATATTCCTTTCTTCAGAAAGCTCTATGATGTCCATAGATTCACCATAAATCGACAGGCAAGATGAATGCACATGCACGCGCGCACACACACACACACACACACAAATACATTCATTTGCAGCATGAATGTTATTAATGTGTTTTGGGTCTTGGAGACTGAACTTTATGTTCTGCAAATACTTCTGGAGGCAAGTAAACGTCATCTGTTGTTTAATTCCTCTGCCTATGGACTAAAACACCAACATATTACTCCTGAAGGCTAGCAGCAGGGGGCCTTTTGCTTTATAACCTTTGTTTCCTGGTGATATATAAAAACTCATAAAATGTTATTGACTCAGGAATGTTTTCTCTGCTTTTGATGAGCATATAAATAAATAAGCAGGAGCAATTTTAGCTTCCAGGTAGTCTTCTTTTTTAATGAACCCATGGACTTTTAAAGCTTTGGAATGTGACAGCTCTTCCTTAGAGGCAGCCTTGAATCATGGCAAAAAGAAAGTGAGTCCAGAATAAGACCCCCATTTATCATGGACCTACATTCAACAATTGTTTCATACCAATACTTATTAAATAAAAATGATTAATTAGTAGGTTGTTAATAGGCCTGGTTGATTTTAAAAAATGGTTCAAAACTCATTACGGATGAAGAGGGCGCTGGCGTTTAATATCTTGTGGAGTTCCAAAATTTTCCGTGGAAATTTCAAAATTATTTCGTAAAAACTAACGAAATTCATTAGTAATTTCTTTAATGGTGGACGCGCATGCACAATGTGCGTACACCTGCCAAAACTGGGTTTGACAACCCAGGTCTTCCCTCCACCGCCACCTCCTCCTCCTGGGCAGCGTTAGCTGTAAGGCACATTGGCTCCTTCCCAGGTGGCGAGGAGTGGAAAGATGCCCTCAACTCCTTGCCGCCTGGGGAGGAATCAACACGCGTTAAGGCTAACGCACGTTGGTTCCATCCCAGGCAGTGAGGAGTGGAAAGATGCCCTCCACTCCTCGATGCCTGGGAAGGAATCAACGCATGTTAAGGCTAACATGCATTGGCTCCTTCCCAGGCAGCGAGGAGTGAAAAGATGCCCTCCACTCCTCGCCGCCTGGGAAGGAATCAACGCATGTTAGCTTTAACGCGCATTGGTTTCCAGGCGCCGAGCAGTGGAGGGAATGCCCTCCACTCCTTGGCGCCTGGGAACCAATGCGTGTTAGCTTTAACACGCGTTGGTTCCCAGGCATATGCAGATTTCCTCCCGATCAGCCAGGCTTTCCCTCCACTTGGGAAGGAAAGTCTGGGCGATCGGCAGGAGATCTCCTGCAGATCTCAGCCCAGGATTGGAAGCCCATGCTCCACCCCCCCAGATCAGAAAGGCATGTAGAGGAGTGTGCGTCTTGCAAAATGCCCTGCCCCTGGGCAGCTAGTGGAGGCCTCAGCTCCGGCTGAGGAAGAGGATGCGCCTGGCAGTGGCCCAGGGAAGGGAAAAACCTTTTCAAACATGGCGATTTAAAAAAAAAAAAAGAGGCAGCGGTGGAGTCTACTTTCGTAATTCACTTCTGGGTTGCTTACAGCGGTTAAAAAACGCATCGTAAGTACTTTAGAAACGAATTTCATATGAATTTGATCAAGAAAACGAAAAACCTAACCAGGTCTAGTTGTTAAATAAATTCAACACAGCTTGCATTAAATAACACAATCCATTAACTGTTTGCTTATGTTTCAACACCATTTTGAATGCCAGCATGATGTCGTAGTGGTGAATCATCTTTATAGTGAATGGTCCTTGGAGTATTAATGCTATTCTGTTGACGACATGGTCAAGTGCATCTGCCCTGCTTCTCAGAAGATCCTCCATCTTTCTGTTTTGGCCATTGCAATTTGTGGCTGTGATAGCCTTTGGCTGGGAAACAACTCAGTGGCCTTCTTCATTTTGCCAAAGCAGTGAATGGCTGAGCCTTAAGCTATATATCAAGGTGACATTGAAAATTTCCTTTTGAACAAAACATGTAAGGGAATTCAAAGAAAACAAAAAGAAATGCAGTAGACCAGCAAAACCCAAATGGGTTATACGCTGCGTAATACGCTGCGGGTATTACGGAGTCCTCACTGGATTATAACCTTCAATTTGATTCTAAGAATGAAACACTGCTTTCATTTTTTAAATCGATTTTCTTCTTGAAGGAAACAATTAGTAATTTTAGCAATTTCCTTCTTGCAGCAAGAAAAGCTTTGAAAAACTTCACACGAGACTATCTGCAGTTTGAGACTTATTCCTGGGAAAAAAACATCTCACAAGGCAATTTTGCACAGCAAACAGCATATGCTCTGCAGAAAAATAGCATTTGTATGTAGAATACACTGCCATAAATCTGTGCAAAATAACCACATGAAAATTTTGTGTAGATTTTTTTCACAAACTGCAAAAATTCCCATCAGGCCAAAATTGTTATCTTCAGGGTTTCCAACATATCTCAATTATTTAAAAAATACTTTAGACTATTCTTCCCATCCAAAATGCTGTAGCCCATAGGGCTAGGTCGATCACCAGAGTTTCTTTTATTTATTTCTTGACATTTCTATATAAAACAAGAAAGGGATTCACTAAAAACAATTCCCAGGTATTTGAACAGGTTTGTTCTATGGCATGTTGATTTAAAATAACAACAACAACAACACATTATTTATTTATTTACCACATTTATATCCTGCCGTTCTCACCTCGAAGGAAACTCAGGGCGGCTCACAGCAAAGGCACAATTTGATGCCTATAAAAATAAAACAACATATACTTTAAAATTATATAATTAAAACATATCACTTCAAATCATTACTTAAAATCACACAGTCCAAAAGCACGTATATTCCACCCTTCTCCCCTAGGGAACTCAGAGCAAATTACAGTAGATAAAGGCAAACTTTCAATGTCTTGATTACCATCACATACAATGAGACACACAAACACAGATAAAGGCAAAGACTTCATTCATTTCTGGATTCTGGAGGTGGTGTTTATCTCTGGCTCTGGGGGAGGTGCTTTCCTCCATTTCCAAGCCAAAGAATGTGGCGCAGCTGGCTAAGTGTCAGCTGCATAAGATCTCTCTCTGGTCATGAGTTCGAGGCCTGCCCGGGTCAAGGTGGGTCGACATTTGCAGCCCGAAAGACAGTTGCATCTGTCAAGTAGGAGATAAAGGTACCACATTAAGTGGGGAGGCAAATTTTGACTGAATTATGAGGCCATTAAAGAACTCCAGGTACGTAGAAGAATGCAGAAGGAACAACAAGGGACGATGGGAATGCTGAGAGATGAGTGCGTCAGCTCCCCCTGGTGGCCAGAGTTTGCCTCTGTTCGTCTATATGTGTGTATGTGGAAAATGGCAGGGATTGTCTGCTAAGTATGCTGTATGTACCTGTAATCTGCTCTGAGTCCCCTTCGGGGTGAGAAGAGTGGAATATAAATAAAGTAAATAAATAAGGAGTCTATGTTGTCACCTCCTGCTTGTGTGACCAGCAAGACTGCTTGGAACCTTCTTTTTTGCCTTTTCCTGCCAAAGTGGTACCTATTTATCTGCTCACATTTGCATGTTTTTAAACTGCTAGGTTAGCAGGAGCTAGGCTAACAGCGGGACCTCACCCTTTCCCGCAGATTCAAACTGCCAACCTACATGTCAGCAGTTCAGCAGCACAAGGGTTTAACGCATTGTGCCACCGTGCCTCCTTTATATAATCCATTTATACCTGGGACTACGTTTACTATAAACCATAATCTTAGCCTTGGAGTAGTTTATTGACAGGTATTCCAGATGAAAGAGGGAAATGAGCACTGAAGCATCTGCATACATCAGGATAAAATATTTGTGTTTCTAATTACTGGAGAAGGATAATCTGCCTGTCCTTCATGTATACGTACATACAATGTGTTGCACATATAGCATTGAAGCAATGTTGAACAAGTTGATTGAGCAATAATTTTGTGAATCGTTCCTATGACCTTTCTCGTAGATAAGAAATACAATATTTGTTTCCTATCTATTCATCCAGTGTGGCTTATTATCATGGTAAATAGGCTAGCAAGAAAGAGGCTCCACCATTCAACATAGATTTTAAAGATTCAGTTAGCAACCATACTTCATTGCCAGAGACTGGTTGCCACTCAAGAAAATTAAAGAAATTGTTATGCAACTCTGCTTCTTCCAGAATGCTTGGCTGGCTGCAAAAGATATTGGAGAAATATTTATCCCATATGGAGGTAGTGATAAAGGTTTCTGATGTGTATCTTATTCCTTTTAGTTCTCTGATAACAAGTTCCCAAAAATGGCCGCCTTTCCATTCTGTTACTTTCTGGTCCAGTTTATGTGTTCATCATTCTTATAGTTGAGTATACTTTTATATTTCACCCTATATTGAGTTAAATTTTCCATGTGTTTTCCAGAAGGATTTTTGCAAGATTCCTCCCTTTTTTCTGGGCCAGTGGGTTTTTTTTGGTTCTGCATCAAATCAGTCATATTCAGCAGACTGGATATTTTTTTATCTGTAGATGTTATGAAATAAAGTCTAAGCTTACAACTTATTGATAGACATCTGAAACCCTTGCTGATAAATGAAACACTCTTGTAGAATTTGCTTGGTTTTTGTTGAGTGAATATGTGAAATACGAGAGGGGACTCAGAGCGGCCTAACAACGGCAACAATTCGATGCCAAAAACACAGTATACATATAATAGAAAACCAATAATAGTCAGAATTAAAATACATTAAAATACAGTTAGCATTAAAATGCATTAAAATACAATTAGTATTAAAATACATCATATACATTCACATAAGTTAAAAACAGTATTCCGTCCATAATAGAAGCATTGGGCCATGTCCACCAGCTTGCCATTACAATCCAAGTGCTGCATCGTGCTAATGTGCAAACGCCTGGTCCCATAGCCAGGATGTCACTTTTTTCCTGAATGCCAGGAGGGATGGGGTTGATCGTATATCAATTGGGAGTGCGTTCCACAGACGGGGAGCCACCACCGAGAAGCCCCTCTCTCTTGTCCCCACCAACCACATTTGAGAAGTAGGCGGGAGCGAGAGCAGGGATGATCTTAAATTACGAGGTGGGACGTAGCGGCTGATGCGTTCGGAAAAGTAAGCTTATTATTGACAACTATGACTTAAAATACAGACAAAGGGTGCATCTATACTGTACAATTAATTCAGTTTCATGCCATGGCTCAAAGGTATGTAATCCTGAAAGCAGTTTTACAAGGTTTCTCTGCCTCACCAAACTCCAAATCTCCATAGCATTGAGCAGTGGCAGTTAAAGTAATGTCAAGTTGTGTTGATTCTATAGTATAGATACCCCCATGGATTATAAAATGATTACATTTTTTCAAGATCCAAGTGTTTACTTTAGTTTTTCTTTAAATAGCTTGAATTAGGAGCCAGAATGGTTTGAGCGTTAGACTACAACCCTGAACATCAGGGGTTGAATCTCCACTTGACCACAGAAAGCTTCTCAACCACAGGCAGGACACTTATTCTCAGCCTCAATGGGATACAAAGTCAAGACCATATCAAGAGGAAAAAAGAATCTTTACTATTTTATTCACTGTTACTGTTCAGATTTGGGTTGGATATGTTACACTCTACATTTTGGGGGAATCAAGGACCTTCCATTTTTAAAATATGGGAGCTTTGACTCTCCCTACGTCAATAAACTGTAGACTCTAGTAGGGAGCAAAGGGTTAAACCTCCTATCCATCCTGTGCTAGATTGGGGGGAAATGGAGTATTTATGCAAAAGGGAAAAGAAAGTGATATGATGATTACTTATGTACTTAAGAGAAAGCCATATGATGATTACTTAGTTTTTTCCTCAAACATATGTATAAGAGGCTGAACATGGATAGGTGAAATATTGCTTTGTCAGAATATACATATGGCTGAAGAATGTTGCCTTTACCATCATTTGGGATCATTCTCCATGAAAGTATTCATTATTAAATATAATGCACTTTCACTTTAAAAGTATTAGTAGCCATGTTTTTAAAAAGTCAGGAAGTGGCATGTTCTGAGTAAGTATTTTTTACAACCACAAAACTGCCACCTAAGGAGTTAAGGACAGATAACGGATTTGAGAATTGAGGACAGAGCGTTCTTTGTAGAATTAGGGCTTTAAAGCTTTGGATTTGCTTCAGTGAAGCACTTTGAGAAGCAGAGTTTCAGGGATTTGAAGCAAATTTCATAACGGTAAAAACTTTCAGAGCAAAGCCAAAAAGTGGCTGTATAACTACCATAGAAAGAATTGTCCTATACCAGGTCATTAGTTCATCTAATCTGAACTGTATTATTCCGGGGGAGGTGGTGTCTACATGCCATCTCAATAACAATCGGGATGGCATAAAAAAAAAAAACCTCAAGAAAATAAGCAAAACTTACCCGGCCACCATTATCTTCCTCCTTGCACCCTCCTGGCACAAGGAATTAGTGTGCCAGGACACCGGGGTGGTGGGTGGGGTGGTGTACCCTCTTGGTTTTTCATGCTCCTTGTCATGTAATGTTCTGCAGTTGATGGTAGTTGGTGATGGAAGGCTTAATGTAAGTTTTAGTTCTAAAGGGTTCAGTAATCTCTAAGTGTTTATGGGTGAAAGCAATTAAGGGTGGAGGCATGCAAGAGATAGCTTGCAGCTGGGTGTTTCTGGATATAAGGAGGAAGCCTTGAAACTGAATTTTGGGAGAAAAGTATTATTTATTTTTATTTATTTGCAGTACTTTTACCCTGCCCTTCTTACCCCCGAAGGAGGACTCAGGGCGGCAACAAGGCAACAATGTGATGCCTAATATAAAAACCATAAAAATAACATTTACAACATTTAAACAACATCTCAGTACTCAGTAGTACTCAGTTAAGTTAAAAACAATGTTCCGTCCACAAGTCAGGTTAAAAACAAGACGTCATATTTCATCGGTCAACTTGCCAATCCTATATTAATCCACATGCTGCATTCTGCTACTGTGCAAAGCCCTGGTCCCATAACCAGGATTTCACTTTTTTCCTAAATGCTAGGAGGGATGGGGTCGATCGTATTTTGCTTGGTAGCGCATTCCACAGGCGGGGAGCCACAGCCGAGAAGGCCCTGTCCCTCATCCCCACCAGCCGCATTTGATCTTAAATTATGAGGTGGGGCGTAGAGGCAGATGCGTTCAGACAAGTAAGCTGGGCGAGAACCGTATAGAGCTTTATAGGTCAAAAGCAGCACTATTTCTCTTATCTTGGTGGTGGATGCTGCTGGTTTTCCCCCAGGTTTGTTGGATTTTCGGTATTCTGACCTGTCTCCTGAACCGTTGGAACCCTGGAACCTTGAACCTCTGGACTGGCTTTTGACTACAGTATAGACTCTTGATCTCTGGACTTTGTTTGCTGAACTCTCGGCATTTGACCACTGGACTGGACCTTTTGACTATGGTATAGCGTTTGCTATCAGTTTTTGTTGATTTTCTGGCTGAATGCTATCCTTATGTTTTATATTTTGGACTATTAAAACAGCCAGAAAGTAAGTGCTGTTTTAATAAAATTGTTTAACACAAACTGGGTGTTTGTTTGATTCATCTCTGCCAAGATAGCAGAGCCCTGACATCGTGACACCTCTGAAGCCTGAAAAACTGAGATGGTTGTGTGGAGATGGGCCCGGGGATTATGACACGGTCCCCAGGCCCAAACCACACAGGGCCCACATCTGGTAGGTCCCAGATCATACCTAAGCACTGAATCTTACCAGGTGTTTAATTAATTCAGAACAAAGCAGGGAAACACTGCTTTGTTCTGAATTAATTTGGTTTTTCTGGAGGCATTGTTTAAATGCCTCCGGTAAAACCAAGACAGATCTCAGTTTTAAGGCCTGTCTGGATGGGCCCTAAGACATTATCACTGTTATATCATAACTATTGAAAACCCTGTGTTGTAATAGTTTTGTGCAATTCTGTCTCAAAGATGTACCAGTTGAAAGAGGGCTAGAAATACAGTTGGTATTTACTAGGATCTGGTTCCAGGACCCTGCTGATACTCAAATCCCATTATATGCAATGGTGTAATACACTGGTGTCCCTTGTATAAAGTAGCAAATTCACGTTTTGATTTTTGGAAGTCTTTCTTCCTTTTTAGTATGGAATATTTTCTAACCATGGATGCTTTTACTGGTGAATTCAGAATCCATGGATACAAAGGGGCAATGATAGTAATAAGCTTACTTATTTAGCTGAAATTAGTTTTTGCAAGAAGATATACAACGTGATATGCTTTTGATAGATGCTTTCAAATTGACTCTGATGTATGGTGACGTAAGATAAACACATTGTTATTTTTTCTTGGCAAGATTCGTTCATTGGAAGTTTGCCATTGTCATCCTCTGAGGCTAAGAGAATGTGATTCAACCAAGGTGACCCAGTGGGTTTCTTTCCATAGCTTTGTGGAGTGCTCCAGTTCAGCACTCAAACTATTACACCAGGTTTTCTCAACCTGGGGGTCAGGACCCCTGGGGGGCACAAGGGGGTGTCAGAAAGGTCGCCAAAGACCATCAGGAAACACAGCATTTTCTGTTGGTCCTGGGGGTTCTGTGTGGAAAGTTTGACCCAATTCTATTGTTGGTGGGATTCAGAATGCTCTTTGAGTGTATGTGAACTATAAATCCCAGCAACTGCAACTCCCAAATGTCAAGTCTATTTTCCCCAAACTCCACCAGTGTTCACATTTGGACATATGAGTACTCATGCCAGGTTTGGTCCAGATCGATTATTGTTTGAGTCCACAGTGCCCTCTGGATATAGGTGAACTACAACTCCAAAACTCAAGATCAGTGCCCACCAAACCCTTCTGGTATTTTCTATTGGTCATGGGAGTTCTGTGTGCCAAGTTTGATTCGATTCCATCATTGGTGGTGTTCAGAATGCTCCTTGATTGTAACTTAACTATAAATCTCAAATGACAAAATCAAATACTCCCTCCCAACCCCACCAGTATTCAAATTTGGGTGAATTGGGTATTTGTGCAAAATTTGGTCCAGTGAATGCATATCCTGCATGTACGATATTTACATTACGATTCATAACAGTAGCAACATTCCAGTTATGAAGTAGCAACAAAAATAATTTTATGGCTGGGCGTCACCATGAGATGAGGAACTGTATTAAAGGGTCACGGCCTTAGGAAGGTTGAGAAACACTGCACTACAACATCCAGGCGCTTTTAACTGATATGCCAACAGAACAATCTTCTGGAAGAACTGGTATGGTGATCAGTCTGCTTGAATGGATGTAGCATGTTGTGGATACAAACTCCTCTATCCCTGGACACAAGCACAATGCCAGCTCAATGCTAGTCTAGTGGAGTTTAGTCCTAAATAATTTCCAACATTCTTAGACTAGAGATGGGTTGGATTCATCACAGTTTTAGCTGGCCTATTTGTCATCTAAATTGGTCCTTCCCTGTTGTTACTGTACTCCTTTCTGTCTTTTAAAATAAAAATAACGCTGATAACATGTTTACATTTGGGATCATAAAGATTTATGGCAATTTTACCATGCGAGAAGAGGGGAAAAGAAGAAAAACTTGGATGAGTAGATCCCAGGTTAAAACAACAGTGAAAGCATATAGGATTTTCATGGTAAAGGTTTAGCACAAGAGTTTTAAAGGAGTCCCACTTTACATCATGACAAAACCTCAAATTCATTGTAACAGAAATACCATTGTTTTGAAATAAAGTCTGACTATAAGTGAAGGTATCACTAAATTGGCAATATCTTGTAAAATTGATTAGTGCCAATAGATGGTGCTATAGATAATAAAATATAAATATTGGGATTTTGTAGCAATTGACTTACAACACTAATCTTCCATAACAAGAACAGTGTGGGCATATATACAAATCTCCAGCTCATCAGATGTCCATATTTTCCTTAAGGAATGAGCAACTATGATTTGAAACTTATAGAAACTACTGTATTGGTAAATCCTGTTATTTATGCTTTTAGAAAAAAAAAGTGTGAAACAATTGTGCTTTACATTTTGTTGTTCTGTGTATTTCAGATGATTTTTCTCAATAATGTTGATTAGAATGATGCATTCATTGTGCTAAAAATGAATTGGGTATGAATCTTAGAGGTCCAACATCATCTTTCTATCAGTAGGTAGTCATATATTGCTCCTGAAACTTGTGGCCCCCTCTATAGATGCTATGAATATTATGGTATATACTTATGTATAAGTGTTTTTATGTTAATACCTGGGCAGAGAAATTGCAGCAGTGGCCAGGGGCAGGTAGTTCCCGAAGGCAACATTGATATTTTTCTACTTGATAGAATGACCATTGACTTGTCTAAGGCAGTGTTTCCCAACCAGTGTGCCGTGAGAGAGCATCAGGTTTGCCGTGGGAAATTACAGTGTACACACAGAGAGAGAGAGAGAGAGAGCCTAGCAGGAAACTTCAGGCAGCAGAAATGAGGCTTTCCTGGTCAAAGCAGCAATGCCAGCCAGCATGGCTGTAGTCAGGAGAGCCCTCAGCGTCCAGAACATTCCTCCCTCCCTCCTCTCTCTCTCTCCTTCCCTTCCTTCCTTCACTCCCTCTGCGCGCCAAGGGCTACCTGGTTGGGCGGCGGCTCCTCCTGCCCTTAGCGCGCAGAGGGAGGGAAGGAAGGAAGGAAGGAAGGGAAGGAGAGAGAGAGGAGGGAGGGAGGAAAGTTCTGGACGCCGAGGGCTCTCCCTGACTGCAGCCAGGAAGGCTGGGATTGCTGCTTCAGCCAGGAAAGCGCTGCCTGAAGTCTAGCCGCTTCACGCCGGGGAAGGGAAGCAACCCCTCATTTCTTGGCCTATCCTGGCTGGGCTCCAGGTTCGATGCAGAGCAAAGCAGAGGCCGGGATGTGCAGCTCCACGGCCTAGCTTAGTTCCTTCCTGATCTGGCCCCAAGGCGACAGCAGGGAAGCCGAAGGGATGTGTGTGTGTGGGGGGCACTCCTGGAGGGCCTGAACCCTTTCAGGAAGGATAGCTGGGGGTGGCGATGGCTGCGAGCCTCCGTCGCAATTTGTTCCAAGGCTCGGAGCCACCCCGTGTGCTCAATTCCTATTTGTCCTGCTCAGCCAAGTCCGCGTGCGCTTCGGCCACTCAGCGTAGGCTTCCTGCGTGTGGCCTCCGGGGGGGTTGGCGGAAGCAGCGGCGTCACGAGGGGGGAAGGTGACAGTTAGTAAAATGACAGTTAGAGTGTCATTTTGGTTGGTGGTGTGCCCCAGGATTTTGTAAATGTAAAAAATGTGCCGTTGCTCAAAAAAGGTTGAAAATCACTGGTCTAAGGTCATATCAAAATCCATAATTTTGGCCCTAAAACCAGTCCTCGACGAGGTCAACTTCTGCATGAGTATATCAGGCATGGGCAAACTTTAGTCCTCCAGGTGTTTTGGACTTCAACTCCCAGAAATCCCAGCCAGCTTACCGGCTGTTAGGAATGGTGGGGTTGAAGTTCAGATCTCCTGGTGGGCCGAAGTTTGCTCATGCCTGATATATATGGTATCTTTCAATAGACTTATCTGCTATCAACATGTTTAATTCCCTTTTAAAATGGCAGAACTCAGTGGTCATTATTGTATAGCACTAAATTCTATGAGTTAGTTTTGAGTTGCATGAGGAAACGCTTTCATTTCATACCTAGATTGGTCACTGTCTGGATTAAACAGGCCTTTGACTTGATGAAGGACAACTTTTTCTATGTATTTTTTTTACTTACATTATGTTATTGATTTTCCTTCCAACAGGGGACTCAATATTTGTTAAAATATAGTTAAAACAGTGGTAATATAAAAGATAAAATCAATTACACGAATAGACATAGTAAAACTGTCACACATGCTATTTATTCTTTTCACCCATAATCTTATAAAACATCTCTACTCACATATTTTTGGGAGTAGAAATTAAATCTAACTCCCTCCCTCCCATATCAAACTAGCTAGCAAACTAAATAAAATGTCTTGGCCATTTGTATTTCCCTTTTCTTGGTCTACTGCAGGGATTCTAAAACTTTTTCAAACGCGGAGCCCTTTTTGAAGAAAAAGTTTCTTGTGTAGCCCTAAGAAATATGTCTGTCTATCTATCTATCTATCTATCTATCTATCTATCTATCTATCATCAGTATCAATATCAGGCATGGAAAAACTTCTTGATGGATTTAAAAATTTGACCAGATGGGCCAGGCTAGTGGCACATGAATGGAGAATGTTTGCGTGAACTAACTAAAAAATAAATGAACAAATTCCTATGCGCACTGCACATATCTTGTTTGTAGTGTGCAAAAAAGGAAAAGAAAGAACAATACAATATTTAAAGTGAAGAACAATTTTAATCAGCATAGATTTAACAGTATTTCAGGGGAAAACCCCAGGGGCCATCCAGCCCAACCCTCTTCTGCCATGCAGTGTTGCGTCTCAGAACTGGAATGTACCCTCCTAGATCACACACAGAGGCAAGCTCTATAAACTACTTTTATTTAGAATAAGATAGTCCCAAAAGGTAAAGATATAAGGCAAAAAGTGAGTCCCAAAGTTCAAAGCCCAACAAAAACCACGGGCAAACAGGATACTTGATTCAGCAGGGCAAGCCGCTCCTGCAGTCACTTGAACTTGGAGGCTTGGACCAAGAAACGTTCAATTCAAAAGTAGCTTCGGGTCTGTCAAAATCTTCCCAGAGCCAGTCTTAAAAGGAATCTATTTTCTGTGAGTCCACTGAATCCCACGTCTTAAATTCCAATCTCTCCTCATAGATCTGATATTAGCTCTTCTATCAAAACCAGCCAGCTCGTTAGCCGGGCCAGGTGGACTCATATCTTGGTGGGAAGGCTCATCCTCCCTATTTTCCTGGGCTTCAGCTGGCAAGGGAGATGGGTTCCCATGAGATTCAAGGTTGCAGGAATTCTCGCTGGCAGTCTTGAAACTTACTTCCATAGAATCTTCATTAACCCCTTCCTCGGGCCAATACCCATGCAACCAATCGTTATCCCACGATAGATCTGCATCTACAGAAGTGTCCACCTCAGGCCATTCATCCTCCTCATTCTGGCCCTGCTCCACTGGCACCATTGGTACCTGGCTTGGACCACTAGGCTGGGGCACCACACCACTAGGCTGGAACACCACATGAAGTAAAAGTACACTCAAAACACCCCCAATAGATGACCATCCAGCCTTTGTAATAATAACGATAATGATGATGATAATAATAATAGCAGAAACCCCCATGTGCCATTCCAGATTACCCCTTTCTGCCATGTAGGAAAAGCACAAAGTACCCCCTGAGCGGTGGAAAGAAATAGGGTTTTGGAAGCAAGAAGATACAGGGAAAAGGATCTGAGTGGTGAGGAAGGTGAGGAAAAAAGTATTTTGGGGGCAAGGGAGGTGTGGGTGGAGGAGGAGCAGGATACAGGAGGTAAAGTTTGAAGGGAGAGGGGGAGGAAGGAGTAGGAAAGTGCGGAACTCCTCAGTATTATTCACAGAGCCCCAAGTGCTCTCCAAAGCACACTTTAAGAACCCCTGGTCTATAGTATCCTTTCTGAACAGCAGTCACTGGAATTATATACCATATATCACATTCATTTTTTAAAGATACTGCTAAACAATGTATTATTGTTTTGTTTGAGCTATCTATCTTGATCCTAAAATCAATTTCATGGTAGATTACTGCTCATTCAGACATCAATTAATAATATGCAGAGTTAAGGCTTATCTTCTTTATATTTTATATCAGTGTAGATTACATTCATTTTTATTAAATAGTGTGTACACACAGCAGTACAATTTTGCAAGCGAAGAACTAAAAATGATTTGATAACATTATTATTAGAAAGCAGTGGATTAGGGCTTCTATCACTGTTTGATAATCTGGGTTGTATGTTTTTATAAAATGCCCCATGACTGCTTCACACACATTGATAGAAACTTCATATTGATCTTCCTTGTAGTGATGAAAATAATAATAATAAAATAATAATAATCTATATAAATAAAAATGTAATGTTTATTTGTGGGATTAACATAACACAAAAACCACTGGACGGATTGACACCAAATTTGGACACAATACACCTATCAAGCCAATGAGTGACCAACACTGAAAAACACAGCAGAAGAGACTTAGAAAGCCAAAAAATTAAAAAAATACATTACAACGCATGTGCAAACCCACATATATATGCAAACCCACATATATACATACACAAACACACACACACACACACACAGAGACTGGGACACAGCAATGCGTGGCAGGGGACAGCTACTAATAATAATAATAACTTTATTTGTATTCTGCCCTACTTTTTTCTTATTTGATTTCATAATTGTTAGAGGGCAGAGGAACTGATATTAATGTGGTAACTCTGGTCTGTAATTAAACAGCATGTAGTCCTGCTGGGATACTTTTCCAGCTTGGGATTCATCAGCTGCCTTGCCTGCATGGAGAGCAAGATGTCAAATATGTCCCAGTATTACTAATATAAAGATGAAATTATTGGAATAAAGGGTGTTTTTAAAAGGGTTTTGTCATTCTGCAGCTAAACATTATGCACATTACTAAAAAAAAGAGCCACTAGCTTGTATTACTGTGCTCATCAGGCAGTGGATTTGATGCCACCTTTGGGACTGATTCATCCTCTTCCCCACAGTTCTCTTTGCAAGTCCCAGGTCTGCTTCTAAAGCTTGGGACCTTAGGAGCACATACGTATGTATCTGTGTATGTGTACGAGTGTGTGGGGGCACAGAGACTATTATTGTGGAAAGGAGGTGACAGAGAAATTGTATTCTGCAAGAAGACAGAAACTTGCAATACTATCTTGGGTGGAACCCGCATTATTCCTGTATAAAATTGTACATGATTTTAGGTCCTGTGCCCAGGAAAATTTCTCCTGACACAATCTAGTTATATAATTTGAAAACAACCCTTATGCTAACTCTCTTCTGCTTCCCCCAACCCCTGATTTTGCTTAAAAATGAAAGATTGATTCATGAATTTTAACTCTATTTGTTTCCTTTGTTTGAAATCTTTGCGGTTGTATCTACTTAATTTGTATTTATAGCCTAATTTGGTTTTATGGTGTGTACGATATGTGTGTAAGTGACAGGAGCCATTAAGACACTGTCATTTTCTATCACTGGGACCCAGGAGTCAATTATTCATCATGTCTGGAGACCAAAGGGTGAACTCATTTGTTCGTTTGTACATTATGGGTCTTATAATTTCTGTCTGCAACATGGACTCCATGACATGGAGTGGTGAGTATGAGTGCACATACACATTTGCACATTTATATCCCCCCAACAATATTTTAGATTAAATTTTTAGACAAAAAAAACAGAAATAAAAAAGAACAATACTTATCTATACATAAACATAGTTATATTTAAGCAACAATTGCATGTTAACTGCACACTGTATATCTCTAATCTAAATACAGTGTTTCCTCACTTATTGCTGGGGTTAGGTTCCAGGACCTCCCGCAATAAGTGAAAAACCGCAATGTAGAGACGAAATATTTATTTTAATATTTATACATTATTTTAATAGTTATACACTATTTTTTAGTCTTTATAAACTTAAAATAAAGTGAAGGAAAGGAAGGAAAGGCCCTTCAAGGCTGGACGGAGGGAGGACTGAGGAGGGAAAGCGCCTTGGAGATCAGCGGTGGCAAAACCCCACAAAACAGCAAGAATACCATGATATATCTTTTAAATTAATATTTTTTGAAATCTGCGAAACAGTGAGTCTGCAATAAGCGAACCACGAAATGGCGAGGGGACACTGTACATGTAACTGTAACCTACCAAAAAATACATACCTTAGTTTTAAAAGAGTATTTTTTGCTTCCCTTTTGTCAAGTTTTTCCATAATGTACTATTTTTTGATTCAATTTTGTATCTAACAAGTTGTTTACTTCTTGTTTTAATCTTAACATAGGGCCCTTCCAGACAGGCCCATATTCTGGGATCTCTCTGGGTTTTTATTAGAGATGTCCAAACAATGCCTCTGGTAAAAATGAATTAATTTGGAAGAACCTAAGCTATTCCAAATTAATAAGATACCCCAGATCTGGGCCTTCCTGAAAGGCCTGGGTCTAATGGGATATTGATCCAAAGGTACAGGTGAAGCAGCAAATTAGGGAGTTATGGAACTCCGGATTGGCAAAGGACCTCTTACCAACAGGTGCGCGGACGTGCGGGCGGCAGGGATGAGGAAAAGATGCAACAACTTCACTGCTCGTGTGAAATCAAAGAGATTTATTGTTAACACCAGCTGGTGGAGATTGCCAAACAGAACAAGCTGTTGATCAGGGGCAAACGGCCCTGGTCACTCTCAGTACAAAGCATATATACCCCCATGGCGGCATCTCGGAAAAGCCCGCCCTCCTTCATGGATTTTACACAATCATAATTGGCTGGTGTTACATGGCATTTCATTAATCCAATAAAACATTACATTTCCATTAGCATCACATCTCAAAACCCCACCTATGGGTTAGAACAATGGATATTTCTAAGTTAGTTCTTTCTCACAGTACATATCAGTGGCCTGGGACGCTCATGTACTCGATTTGCAACATTTCACATTCTGCCTTTCCTTGCCAGCAAAGGATGGGGCTGAATCCTCTGTACATGCACAGTTCTCCCTTTGGCACTAACGTCTCCCAATAGCCCATCTTGTACTGTTAGACCAATCTAAGCCTACGTTATCTCACGCTAGGCACGGGGGTGTACTTTTAACAAATCATAGCATTGATTAGAAGCACCAATCACAGTGTTACATTCACGGAGCAAGTGCCTGCCTGATTCTTGGCACAGAAACCCACTTTTCAAAGCTCTACACGTGTGCAGCATCACTCTCTGACCTTTCTCCTCCACAGAAAGTACCAAAAACTGCTTTATTGGATGGCACCCATCTCCTCCCCAAGCCCAAAAATTACCTGTAAAATTAAAGTAAAACTTGCCTGGCTGTTTTCCTCCTCAAGGGATTTTCCTCCTCGTTCACCCCCTCCCCAAATTTCCTAATCCTAGTCAAGCTTTCTGAGGGAATTCTAGTTCCATGTCTTTGCTCCTGTTTCATGCTTCCAAGTTTGGAGGATTGTTCCGGGATTTTTGTACTGGATTCTATACTGCCTTGTACTTCCTGATTTCTTTGTATCCCTGTACTGGGTATCCTGTTGCTTTGGGATTTGGATTACTCTTGTACGTTGAACCTTGTGGACTATTTTATATGTATAGACTTTGAAGCTTTTACTGTTTTTGCTACAGTACTTTTTATATAGTCTTTAATAAACTGCTTTGATGATTTAACTTGGACTGGAGTGTGGTGGTTAAGTACAGAGGTGTTTCCTGGCCTGGAGTAGAATACCCTTCCTATCTGCATGGAAGGTTAGCACTCAGAAGGTGGGACTGACCTGTTCCACTTCAGGCTGAGGATGAACAAATCTGTTTCTAGTGTTTTGCCACTTTCAAATGTGTCTTCTTTCTTCCCACGTTCCAATTGGATTGAGAAAGGAACTAGTTGCTTTTACACCAGTTCTTCTGTGTATCTGGGCTCTGGAGGGAGAAATACACAAGTCTAGTAGTCTCGCATTTCAGATCTTTGACCTGGAGAGTTGTGGTGTTCCAGCCTAGTGGTCATAGACAGACACCGGGGGTTCCAGCTGCCCAGGGTCAGAACGGGGATGATGGGTGGCCAGATGGGTACGAGACTGCAGATGAAGATTTAGCCTGGGATGATGGATGGTTACATGGGTATGGGCCTGAAGATGGGGATAATGATGACTCCATGGAAGTTAGTTCTGAGTTAGACAGTGAGAGGCCCAGCGACCTTGATTCTCACGAGAACTTCTCTACTCCCTTGCCGGGCGAGCATTCCGAGGATAGGGAGGATCGAGTTTCCCAGCATGATAGCGATGCACCTGGGGCTGTTAATGAGGAGGAATTTGACAGGAGGGTCAGCATCCGATCCTCCTGGAGAGATTGGAGTTTGAGAAAGGAGGTGCATTGGTCACATAGAAAATAGATTCTTTTATTAGACTGGGCTGGGAGGCTTTTCGCCAGACCTGAAGCTACGTTCAGCTTGGAAGGACTCATGCTCAAGACTCTAAGTTTCCGTTTGACCGCAGGAGCGGTTTGCCTTGTTATCGTATCTTGTTCCTTGGGATTTAAGTCAGCTTGACTTCCCAGCTACAGAACTTTCTTGGACTATCCTTGGATTTATTTAAGTTGCCTGGCATCTTTCTACTTTTGGACTATTACTTATTCTAAATAAACATACATTTATTGCATCTGCCTGGTGCATGTGATCTAGGGGGGCTGTCTGCGATCTGGGGTACAACAAGAGTAGAGGCATAGAGCAGGCCAGAAATGCTGTGTTTGTGGTGCAAGAAAGGATCCTCGAGAAATTTCACCTGTGCCAGTCCTATGTAAACTGACATAATGAACCACATGCCAGATTTTGAAAGGCCATTGCCAAATAAAAGTTGTTACTCATTGAGATTTCATGAGAAAATTGTTGTTTTTGTAGGCAACACTTACTTACCTGGGTATTGAGCTAAAGGCAGGGATAAGTTCGAATTCCCTGACCATCATTCTTTCTAGAAATCTGTAACACAGTGTTTTAACTCCTTTGGAGAATTTTAATTCTCCTCTCCGCAAATTACTATTCTCCCCTCCGGTTTTTCCATTATGGTTGCCTTGACAACTAGCAGCTTCCTATCTTTATGGTTACCTATAGAAACAGAAAATTTGCTTTTCAAGAGCAAAACAGCATTGATAGTGTCAGTGTAAGATTCAAGCAGCAGCTTATATAGATTTATTAAAATGGCTCTATTAAGTCAGCGATTTTTTGTGGGAGAAAATTATATCAGCTTTGGGCACTTATAGGGCCCTTATACCACCCCCCCTCCCTCCACTCATCTCAATAGCAAACTTCATGGTCTTATTCAGATGCTAATATATAAAGCCATCTGCAGCCTTAGCTGAAGCCTGCCCCTAAGCCACAGGGGGACCTCCGTTATTACCATCCCCCTCTTCTTGAGAACTCATTCATTGTTAACACAGCAAAAATTATCAGATGGATAATAAAATTTGAATAGTACATGATTTTTTTAAGGATTTCAGTGGAACCTCCTTTCCCCAAAATATATTATTAAGCACAGATCAATTACAAAAAATGGCCATGGGGAGAAGGGAATTAATTTTGATTGTGTTTATTTTTGTTACTTTTCTACAGATGTTAATAGAGTAAGATATACTCCATATGGTAATGTACAAACCATTTTTTATTTTTAATTCTGCCATTTTTAGCGGTGTATTAAGCATTCATGATGAATTTCAATAAGATTCCTTTGCACATACTACCTTCTTATTAGCAAGCAGGGTATGAAAGATGGGAAAAATGTTTACTCCTGCTCATTGATAGGTATGAACATCGTGCAAATTTCCTTCAGCCTAGAAAATGTCTGCTTAATTGAGGCTTATTAATGCTTGCCTTTGTGGTAACACTCCAGATGTAATGTTGTAGATGTGAAGATGAATATTCACATATGATGTGCACAGTTATAAACCCCCTTTCCAGGGCCGTAGCCAGGATTTTGATTCGGGGGGGCTGAGTTTGGTTTGGGGGGGGGGGCTGAGACTGGGTGGAAGAGGGTCTACCCTAGTAAACCTTTTGTATTGTTATCTCAATAACCCCATTAATGTGGGATATAATGAGCATGATGATCAGATCATGATTTAAATGCACATAACAGTTTAAATAATGTACCAGTAAGGCCTTTTCGCAGACCACCCTGAGAATTTCCGGGGGCTGAGGCCCTTAGCCCCCTGGCTACATGCCTGCCCCTTTCTGACAATTACTGTGAAATGTGAGGACTTGCACCCTGATTGACATGCTGTAGTTAACCAGAATTATGAGTGTCATTCATTTGTGACCTTTTCACAAATGAATCACTATTAAAAATGTGTTGATCACCCATGATCTAAAATATACTTGCACACAGTATCTAGGAAAATATGTTTTCTCTATGTCTGAAATATTGTTGTATTCCTTATTTGTTTATTTAGCTCATTTATATTCCAGCACAAGAATCAAATTATTACAAATTAATATTACTTTTAATGTATTTTTTCATGTAAATATGGAGTATTTATATTTACATGAAAACCAAGTGTAATGCAGTTGGCCCTCCCCAATAGTGTGCTTAACTTTTACGAATTTAATAATTTGCCGATCTGATTAATATTGTTTCTCTAGGAATCTCTACGTCCTTTAGTATGACACAGCAATCACTTTTGGCTGGAAGTTAAACAGAGTTGCCATTTAGGGCCTAGATACTCTTGCAAAGGTGTCATCTTGGTAAAAATAAATGTACGTTTTTGCAGGTTTCCCATTTTTTGCCAGGCTCCTGTGCCCCAAACTTTAACAAATGTGGAGGACTGTATACATCAATTTACCTTTGTGGAAAAACAGAGATGCTTTACATGATTTACACCAACATTCCTTCTTGATTATTATAAATATTGATTGAAATTAAAATACCCCTTCCCGCATGAGGTACAATTCTGTTCTGTATATAACTGTGATTCCTTTCTAGAACTCTCTTATATGGCTTTTTGACTGTTAGTTAAGCATTTTCTTTTCCTTAGATTAGTTTGAGTCTATTTTTAAACTGATTAGTGTGCATTCTCTGGGAATATATTTCAATGAGTATCACTTTATTCCTGTTTTTAGGCATCTAGAACTCAGCTGGGAGAAGAGCTGTTTTTAACGTTGTCAACTAATCCAGAGGACCGTGTGATTTCACACTACAACCAGGTCAGTGTATTTGAGTTTCTCTAGTAAGGATAAGAAATGATTAACTTATAATTATTTGTAACACTCTCAGATGCAGAAATCCTCAACACTAGATAGGATTAGCAGCATGTATTTGCTGGCCAGAAAAAAGACTTACAGTGGTTTCTTTCTTTCTTTCTTTCTGCTTTTCTTTGGTAAAGGATTGTGGGGGTGGAATTGTGTGTATTTCTCAACATGTAGAGCAGGGGTCTCCAAACTAAGGCCCAGGGGATGGATGTGGCCCTCCAGGGTCATTTACCAGGCCCTCACTCAGGGTCAACCTAAGTCTGAAACTACTTGAAAGCAAACAACAACAACAACAACAACAACAATCCTATCTCATCAGCCAAAAGCAGGCCCACACTTCCCATTGAAATACTAATAAGTTTATATTTGTTAATATTGTTCTTCATTTTAATTATTATATTGTTTTAAAGTATTTTTGGACTACAAATAAGGTGTGTGCAATCAGCATCGCAATTCATTCAAGGGTTTTTTTCAAATTAGAATCCGGCCCTTCAATAGTTTGAGGGACTGTGACCTGGCCCTCTGTATAAAAAGTTTGAGGACCCCTGATGTAGAGAATGGTGGAAGTGATTAGAAGACTGGTCAGGAGACCTGATACGGGTGGAATGGCAGTCGCTAGTTGGATTGTTCTGGAGAGAAGATGATGTTTTGGTGGGTAGGATTTCCCCATTAATTATATATATATACATGAAGTGCAAAAGAGCTGCTTTATGCAATGGTAGCATCCACATAAGAGAAAGCGGGAAACTGTGGGAACTATGTTTTATCAGGAATAAGTTGTACGTTTGTGCACACTGCTTGAAGAACACTACCCCTAGGACCTCATTACATGAATGGAGGAGATGGATATGGGGAAAAGCACATGGAACTGTATTTTTTCATTCCCTACTGTCAAGATCCCATTTCTGTCTACAGTTATGGCAACAGTTCATTGCCATCACATGTTCTTTTTCTGCCTTTCCCCACTTCTGTTCAGCTTCTTCTGTTTTATCTCATACCAGGTTCCTGAAAATGCAGTCTTATTTCTGTTTCCCCACACTTCTGCAATGGAGTCACATGGGCAACCACTGGAAGTGTCCTTTGTGGGATTCGATTTCGGCAGTGTAGAGAAACAGAGAGAATACTGCATGGGATGAACTACCTTAATGGCAATAGCTAAAGAGCTAAATAGGGTATGAGCAACTTCTCAAGATGTAGTGGAAGCTGCCCTCACCGGATCTTGGCGGGCTAAGTTTTGAATGTGAAGACGAACTTTGGGATGTTATTATTTTAGGCTTAAGATATGCCTTTTTGCTTCCAGTTTTATAAAAATATCTTGGTGGCAGTGAAGGACAGTAGAATAGCCCACAACTCATAGTTTCCCCACAACCCTCTGAAAAACATTTAGAAATTGGAATATTTGGGGGTACAAACTTGTAGGCTTACTTTCCCCAATTGAGGAGATTCATTATTTTGGATCACCTGGCAGCAGTTGACTTGTCTACTCTGATTTGTTTACTCCCAACAAACCTGAGAAAGAAGGGAAGAAACAATACTGCATACTGTTATTTTGGCCCTGGGATGTTTGATGATATCAGAGGGAAAGGATGTCCTCATACATGTAGTGGTAACATCTTGGTCACTCTGCTAAAATGGGGTGCTGACTTTGAAATCACTTTAAAGGCATCGGCTGACCAAATATAGCAACCTGACTTTCATCTCTCTGTATATCCAGATACGTATAACACTGGCCAAAGAACCAAATTCTCTGGTTGCCAACTTTTGTGAGTGTGTTGTGTGTTTTGTTTTGAGCAACTTCAAAATAAAAGCACTTTGTAGGAAGCAACTGAGGATATGTTCCTCCTTTAATAGCTTTCTTGGTTTGCTTGCTTGAGGTAAGAAAAGGTCCATGTACACTGTTACCTATGAAGATTCCCTACAGTATAATTTTACTGTGTGCTAGACAATAGGTGCCTTATAAGTCATCAAGAAAGGATTAGCTGGAGTTAAAGGAGAGATGCACAAGACTTCCTAACCCCCCTGATGTGGCCATCATGATGTAAATTCATGAATGAACTAAGTGGGGTGGGTTGTGTGCTTAATTGGGACATCTGGATCCCCCAGATACAAAGACTTTATTCATAGTGCAAGAGGGGAAGATCATTTTACCTTTCATTGATTTTTAGACCTTTGAAATAAAGTCATCTGTTTGTATCTGACTGCATGAGAATCATATGTGACTGTAGGTTCTTAAAACAAATACAGGCAGCAGAACTAACACATTTTCACATGGCTGTATGCCCAGATGCTTCCTCCCTGACAAAATGTCATGTATGTAGCAGATTTCAGTGGAAAATAACACAGTGTTGTTAAACAAATTGCTATGTCATTACTTCTTTTCTTTTGCCCAGAAAGCATCTTCTGCTTTATTAAGATGTCGTGGTAGTACAGGGAGAATATTCTCAAGTACTTTGTTATGACATGGCTGGTTTCTGAATGATGTCTTTTTTTGTGGTTTCTGGTTTTCAGCCAACCTCTTGTATCTATATTCCATATTCTCTGTTGTCTTGCTTAAGGCAGTGTTTCTCAACCAGTGTGCCGTGGAACACTAGTGTGCCGTGACGGACCTCCTGCTGTGCCGCGAGAAAAGCTCTCTGCCCCCCTTCCTTCCCCCCCTCCTGCCGAACTCCTGCTGCTTGGGGGAGGAGGAGGAAGGGCCGGGCGGTGGCGAAGAAAAAAAAGGGGCCAGGGCGCCGCCTCCTTCAGCCGTTTTTCCAGCCAGCCTCCAATCCGCCATGACTCTCACCTCTCGCTCGCTGAAGCCGCGTGGAGGAGCCCCACCCACAGAAGCCAATCCACCGCTCATGCTCCTCTGTGGGAGAGCTGAAGCTGGGGGGAGGGGGCAGGGCATGGTGTGGCCTGGCTCCGCCCCCTCCCCCAGCTTTGGCACTCCCAGCAGCTGCTCCAGCCTTGAGGGGACAGTGCGAAGCCACCATTGTCCTGGCTCTGGCACCACTGGCTTGGCAGTGCCCCCTCAAGGCTGGAGCAGCTACTGAGAGAGGTGAAGATGGGGGGCGGGGCGGGGCATGGCAAGGCCTGGCTCCACCCCCTCCCCTGGCTTTGGCACTCCCAGCAGCTCCAGCCTTGGGGACCGAAGCCACCATTGTCCTGGCTCTGGCACCGCTGGCTTGGCAGTGCCCCCCAGGCTGGAGCAGCTACTGAGAGAGGTGAAGATGGGGGGGGGGGGGCATGGCAAGGCCTGGTGGCTTTAGAGTGTCGTTACTGTGTTGTGTCATTTTGTGTCATTTTGGTTGGTGGTGTGTCCCCGGATTTTTTTAATGTTAAAAGTGTGCCGCGGCTCAAAAAAGGTTGGGAAACACTGGCTTAAGGTGCCTCTTTGTTTCTTCCTTTCTTATTATATATTATATTTTCATATGCCTTTAGCTTTTTAAAAAAGTCACCAACAAAAGTTACGTGTACTCTAGTGGTATCTGTCATCTAAGGCACAAGGACTTTCTTTAATTCCTGTGCATAGGATGGAGAAGTGGGGACAGATTGTGTCTACAGTTAGTCCTCCACATTTGTGAGTTTACCTTTTGCTGATTTGATTAATATGTTCTCACTAGGAATTTCTAGTTCTTCCAGTGTAACTCTATGGTCAACTACTAATTGAAGTTGATTGTACGAGTAGCACTAGAGAAGAGGTGTTCTCTCAAATAATGTATACACAGCATTTTTAATTTGCGTTTTTTCTACTTTAAAATGTGGAGGGACTATTATACTAGTCCCAGTTTCTAACATCCAACCTCCTGATTGTATGGCTCTACGCTAGGATTCTACATGCATTACTGAGGGCCCATCTACGCAGCCACACAATGCAGTTTCAGACTGCATTATATGGGCATATAATACAATTTAACTGTATTGACTGTAACTGAGTACTAACTCATGGCCTAAATCTTCCCTCCTCAGCCTCGGTTGTATGAAGAAAAAGAAGTCAATTCTACTTGTGATTGGTACATGAGGGGGAGGGATGATGTTTCTCCCCACTTCTGCCACCCAGGGAGGCAGTGACAATAATAATAATACTGTTTATTTCTATTCCGCTCTTTTCACCCCGAAGGGGACTCAGTGCGGATTACAATACACATACAACAGACAGTCCCTGTCGGAAAGACATACAATTACACATAGACAAATACAATGCAGTTTTTAGAAGAACTTCTTCTTTCCTGGCTGTGTCATACAGGTGGGTGTCATCAGGTGTGAATGGTCCATTACATCATTGTTGTTATGTCCCTGCATCATTGCGCCATCACATCACAAGGGGGTGCTGTTGTTCCATCCTCATGACAGGAGCCTCTTGTTTCCACCACTTCCGCCTCTCCCTTCTCCGTCAGTCTATTTCAGACAAGTCTGTGCAAAAGTCCTTTCCCACTTTTTCCATGGTCCCCAATTTGTTGTTAATTCACAGCTGGGCTGTTGAACTGCTTGGGTAAACAGTAGACAGGGCTTACAGCTGGCGTCTAACTCAGCCCGGGATTCGATCCTGCAATCTTCAGATCTTCAGATTGCCAGCACAGCTGTTGTTACCGCTGTGCTATCTTTCCGAAAAGAAAATGTCATAGGAGTCCTGCATCTGACTATCGCAGCCTTTCTGGCTTGTTGAGAAGAGGGGTGTCATTTGGCCATGCTTGAGACACAAGCAGATAGTGTCCCCAGTAAAGTAGGTCTGGGAGGGCATTTAGAATGTGGAAGTAGTGCCAGGATCATGATAATATAGGGACTGTGTATCCATGTAACTATGTAACTCCAGGTTATGCATGCAAAAGTCTGATCCTGAATTCCAGGCTTAATTCTTTGCTAATTTCATTATTGAATGAAATAATGAGTCATTTTAGCAATTTTCTTCCTGTTGTGAGAAAATCCTTTAAAACATTATTGTTTTCAAAACCTATTTGCACATAAGGACTTATTCTGTAGAAAATGTACATATCATTCTTTTTTGTGTTTTTCTACACAGAAAATGTTATTTTCTGCCAAAAGACCATGTGCAAATTTTCCACTAGTGAGAAGATTCTCAGTGGTCAAACATTCTTATCATCTGGGTTTCCTGATACTTAGAAGGCATATTATTTAATGTATTGTCGAAGGCTTTCATGGCTGAAATAACTGGGTTGTTATAGGTTTTTCGGGCTATATGGCCATGTTTTAAAAGCATTCTCTCCTGATGTTTCGACTGCATCTATGGCAAGCATCCTCAGAGGTTGTGAGATCTGTTGGAACTAGGAAACTTCTGAGGATGCTTGCCATAGATGCAGGAGAAACATCAGGAGAGAATGCTTTTAGAACATGGCCATATAGCCCAAAAGACCTTTAACTTAAAAAATTCAAATACTATTTCTAGCTTTTTATTAGAGGTTATAAACGAGAAGATATGGACATTATGCACCATTTTTTTGGGTGGGAGCAACTACTGTAAAGTTGACTTCTTCAGGACCTGTGTGTTTGGATGCATGTATTCTTTTTAGTCTGTGGAAGTACTTGAATTTAGGTAGTAATTTCTCTTTCCCCTCTCCCATTTCCCTTCTCGTCCATTTATTCTATATCTTCATTGTTCAGCTTTAAGAGTATTAAGAAAATCTACAGTTGGTCATCATCAAGGGCAAGCTTCAGTTTTTGCCCTTCAAACAAATATTTATGTGCATGCAAATATATCTCTTCTATTATAATGTTTGAGATGTATATCTATGCACTATTTACCACATTTGTACCCAACTCTTCTCACCCCGTAGTTCCCCGACTCCCAGAATGCTTTACTGGGCACATCCAAGGCACACCACCACCTGGGGCTACTGGACGTCATCGTCCGGAGGCACTTCCTTGGGCCTAGGCGAGCCTGGTGGTCTTGGGAGGAGGAGAGTGGGGAGATCGGTGGGGCGGAGGAGGGCCTTGAAAATAGAACAGGGAGAGCAGTGGGGGGGGGGGGAACAGCCCAGTGGGCCACCAGCCCAGTGGCAATGTGGCCTGCTGCTTCTCCTCTCCATGCCCTTCCTCCCTCTGCCCTCCTCCCTCCCTTGCCCCGAATCGACAAGGTTTGCACTTGGGAGTTCATGTGACTAGATGGGCATAGCATTTGAAGAGGGTAGTCTTATATGGCGAGTATATCCCTAACTCTGTATTTTATCTTGAAAAGTTGGAGGTCGTCTTATACGAGAGTTAGAAAAAACAATGGGCTACACCGTAGTAAACACGTAGGAGCGAATAGGGTAGCAATGAAAACAATCAAAATTAGAAAAATAATTCATTTGCAATATCAGTAGACATAAAGACAGTCAACATATTCATAATAGTGTGCTTACAATAGCAATAATCACATACATAGTAGTAATACACAGAGCAAGTATTGATGTAGATGTATAACCTTCCACACACGTGGAGCCGCTACTCACAGTATTGCAAAAATCAAGAAGGCAAATGCCTATACAATTTATCCGGGGGAAATGGTCCGTCCTCCGTGTAACTTGGAAGACACTATATGATTGCTCATCTGAGTGCGAGGACGCCACCTTGTTATTAATTACACAGCCTCTGAGGAAGTCTTTGACGAAACGGCCCGTAGCCGGCCTCTGGAAAGAGCTCACGCCATCAGGCAACCCATACGGAACGCCCCTACTGGGGCCCCATTTGGGGGGACTGTGTTCGCTGTAACGCAGCCCTCTCCTGCCTCCAGATTGATCTCCCGCCATCATTCGCCAACACACCAGCGACTACATTTACCAGAACCCACAGCGAGACGCCATTGTGCGCAGCCTGGTGTTGTAGATGGGCCCTTGCTTGCGCCATTAGCGGGATCTCTTTATGTGATTCTCCCGATTCGGGCTTCCCATCATCTCTTCCCTCCTTCCACTGGACTATTTCCCCACCCCAGCATCTTCGTGAGCCAGCCTCCATCCCTTACTCAGTGCACCTCCAGGATTATCCTTCGGGGACTCTTATAGGCATTTCCCTTCTTGATTTTTGCAATACTGTGAGTAGCGGCTCCATGTGTGTGGAAGGTTATACATCTACATCAATACTTGCTCTGTGTATTACTACTATGTATGTGATTATTGCTATTGTAAGCACACTATTATGAATATGTTGACTGTCTTTATGTCTACTGATATTGCAAATGAATTATTTTTCTAATTTTGATTGTTTTCATTGCTACCCTATTTGCTCCTACGTGGTCGTCTTATACGCCCAGTCATCTTGTATGGTGGAAAATATGGTACCTTGATTTTGTTTTAAACAAGGTATGCTATACCAAAGACCCACTGTAATTCACTACCATTCAGAAAGGAACATAATTTTCCTGCCTCTCTGGTACTTTCCACCCTGCTACCACTTTAACTGGAGTTTAACAGGGATTCAACCTATCTAAAACCTATCTAAAGTAGCACTCCATCTCTAACCAACCATATTTTCTTCACTCATACATTGATCTGCTGTTCACATATTTGGAAGCAACCCTTTAAAATATTTCAGTAAATTCCCAGCCAGAAGTAATGAAAAGTGTTATGAATTTCCTTCTTTTTCCCTTACCCAATTTTAACATGGAATACTGATCGATAAATGAAGAATAACAAGTAAACTATCACAGTTAGGAAAGCATCCTTTGTGATTTCTCTTAATGCCTTTCATACACCAGAAAACCAGGAATGAATGTAAACCTTTGTTACACTCTTTTTGTACAAACATTCAATTGAAAAACAAAAGTCAAGTCTTTTGATTTGTCATTTACTTTACGTGTCAAATGTAGAAAAATATGATTATTCAAAAAGCATGCTTCATAGCTTCCAAGAAATGATTAATAGAAGGTCACAACACAACTATACAACAGGTAGTGCTGCATAATGATCCATTTTCTCTGGGACTTTTGAGTGGGTAGCAGAATGACTAATTTTTTTTAAAAAAAAACAAACCAATGTTTTCATACTGATGAATCAGTCAGCTAACTATCATTTGCTCATCTGAAAATCACAAATAGACTGTCATGCATATCGATGATGTGGGATATTGTTTCTTTGAAGAAAGTCACCCACAGAATTCTGTAGGAAGGGAGTATCGTAGTTAAGGTAGTATTCAGTTCCTATAATGATGGGACATCTAAACTGTAGAACCTCTCCGTTGGTGCCCCCTTGTTGTGGGGGAGAGGCTTGCGTGCCCTAATGAAGTGAGCTATGCTGGTGGTGGCATAATAGCCACCGGTAGGGCCTCCCATGCCAGACAGGTCACAACCGAAGGGTCTGACAAAGAGCGTCAAAGGGCAGAATGGGCTCTCTAGCCTTTTGGCAATCATCCTAGGAGAAGGAAAACTCTGATTTCAAACCCAGGCAGATGGTGCTCGTTCAACCCTGTAAGGTCAACCATCTAAGAGAAGGAAACTCGAATCAAAAACCTATGACCTGAGGAACTCGCGGCCACCATCCCCGCTTGCTAGGAGTGCCTCCAGTGGGCAGACGAACCTTTGGTTTAAAGGGTGAGGCCAGTTCTGTGCACGCTGCGCTCCACCAGAAAATTTCATTGCACAGGCTCGAAGGACATATCCAACCAGCGTGGGATGAGTCCTTCCTGAATCTTCATTCGCGAAGAAAAGCCAATAATAAACTGTAGAATTAATGCAGTTTGACATCATCATATCCTCATCCTAGGCACGGCTAAGTATGATTGCCTTCTAAGTGTAGAGTCTTGGGTGTAGGGTGGGTCCGTGGGTGACTGTAGAGACCTACTCTTAATCTGCATATTCTTTCACATCGAGGACATCGATTTCCAGATGGAAGGCAATCCTTGCAACGATTGGCTTGATGTGCCTTCCTCTTGAACGTTTCTCCCTCTTGCCCTCCATTCATGCCTCTTCGAATTCATTGTCGGTGGGAAGCTTCCTACTGGCATGGAAATCATCTATCAGAGAGATTGCAAACTATTTAACCCCAGCAAACTGAAAGCCAAAACCAAGGTCATAACAATGCCTATTATAAACTCCAGTATACTGATGATAATGTAGTCTGTGTTCATTCAGAAGAAGACGTACAAGCCACTCTAAGCACCTTTGCAGAAGCATACAAAAAGCTTGGCCTCTCACTGAATATCGAGAAAACCAAAGTACTCTTTCAGCAGGCACCAGCCAATCCCTTTGCAATGCCTGAAATATAGCTTAATGGTGTAACATTCAAAAATGTTGACAATTTCTGTTACTTTGGCAGCCACCTCTCCACAAAAGCCAACATTGACACTGAAATACTACACTGTTGGATCTCTGTGAGTGCAGTATTTTTTTGAATGAAACAGAGTGTTTGAGGATTGGGACATTTGTAGGGATACAAAGATGCTTGTTTATAAAGCTATTGTCCTCCCAACCCTGTTATATGTCTGGGAAATGTGGACCATCTACAGACATCACACTCAACTTTTGGAACAATTCCATCAGTTATGTTTATCAGATGGAACCAAACTTAAGAAGGATAAAAAATCCATTGCAGTATATTGGAAAAAGCACTACCGTAAACTCTTTAATGGGATTTCCAATGTTGCTGAAGAGGTTCTTGTGCAAATCCCGCAATAACAAAGCAGGGCTGAGCTTGCAGCACTGCCTAGCTTGGAGGAAGACAGCAAAACCATCAGCCAACTAAAAATAACAAAGCCAGTAGACCTGATGGGATCTCTACTGAAATCTTTAAAAAGTTTGACACTACTTTAACTGTGATGGCTTAACACTATGTGATCATGGAAATTGCAGTTTTACAAAGCCCCAGACCCACTTTTGTGTAGGCAAGTATTACTGCATCATCTGCATATAAAGGCAGAGGTATGCTCACTGTCGATAGTTTGGGAGGGTGCAAATTCTTAAAACTTAAATATCCCTAAATATCGACAAAGCCTGAATCAACGCTATTCCCTCAGCTATCTTAGAAGAATGTTGTCAACATAAAGATTACAATGATCGGCTTTGCCTGTGTGGGGCGGGCTTAGTAGAGTCTCTACTGCATGTCATGTTTAAATGTTCCTTTTATAGGGATGAAAAAAGGAAGGTAATAATGCCTCTTATCTGTCATTGGCCAGGAAGATCTTTACAATGCTATTTAAAGTATCTTTTGGGGGACTCAAATAAAAAAGTTACAGAGGAGATAGCAAAATATTTTGCTCATGCCTCAAAGACCCGAAAGAGCATTTTATCTAAAGAAAAGTAACCGAAGAGAAACTGAGAAATTTAACTACAGTCTTTATACGATTATAACTGTAGTACACTAAATAGTAGAAAACTACACAGCCCTAGATACGTATTATTAGCTTCAAATAAATATAAATTTTTAAGGCCAGCGATCTTAATATGTGTACATTTGATAACCTGTATTGTGCTTTATATGTGACTTTTATCTGTATTATATTTTTCTGTATCTGCCTAAGGTTTGTTAACTGAAAGTTTTACAAAGCCTTAAGCCTTCTTGTCCCAAAGTGCCCCGCCAAAGTACAAATTCCAGTTGCATTGAGCAATGGCAGTTAAAGTGATGTCAAACTACATTAATTTTGCAGCATAGTATGCCCTTTTGGTTTGATGGTTGTAGGGTTGCATTTTAAAGGCAAACATGAGTTTGTGATAGATATGAATGGAACCAGGGTACCCATTAAAGGATTTGAAGTACGTGGAAAGCAAGTGATGACGTGAGCTATAAGTATGCTTAGAATAAAACTGAGAATACTGCGATGCAAGAAGAGGGTGAAAAAAAGCAGTTCAGAGTTTTAATAAGAATTTTAGCCAAGAGAATAGGAAGAGGAAGGGACAGGTTTCTGCACTGTTGTGTAGGAAGCAGTATAGCTGGAGACACAGACTGACTGTGGGGAGCAAAGAGGGCAGACTGTGTGTCAGAGTCACGGTTGTGTGCCTGGTCAACAGAGTGAACGCTGATGTTGTTGACAGACAGGGAGAGCAACTGAGGAGAGTAAAGCTTGGGAGGAAGGATAAATAGGCCAAGCTGTATTATGCCACAGTCTAATTAACAGCAGAGGTTAAAGTGTCCCATATTCAAAATTAGGGAAGCTTATCTAGCTTGGGTAGCAATGGATGAGGGGAATCTCTAATTGGAGGAATGCTAAGTAATAGCATATTGTTTTGTAGTACTGAATAATATAATATTTCCTACATCACAGAGCTCATAGAGATCCAATGCACTTCAGAGTAAGCCTCTGAAACACGAAGACATTCTATCCAAAGACCTCTTTCACTAGAAGGATGGAGGAATACAATTTTGAGGAAGAGAAAAAAACTACCTTTGCATCTCTTGTCATCTCATTAGAAAGAATGTGCTTAGTAATAATCCATCTTTTTGACAAGAATAAGGTGCATATACAGTACATTGTAGAACTAATGCAGTTCAATACCACTTTAACTGCTATGGTTCAGTGTTGTGAAATCATGGGTTGTAGTTTTTCAAAGTCTTTATTCTTTTCAGCCCAAGAAGTCTGGTTCCTCACCAAACTACAAATCCAAGGTTTCCATCGCATTCAGCCGTGGTAGTTAAATGCTGTCAAACTCTCCTAATTCTATGGTGTAGATGTAACCTAAGATCCAACATTGCAGGTGAAATTTTATATACAATAATAATCTTATTGATACTATTAGCAGTGTGTATTATAAAATTTACTTAGCACCAAGCCTGTTCCACACCTAGACATGTGTTTGAATCAACACATGAAGAAGGGAGTCTTTAGCCTCAGCCCATTTCAGTACTGATGTTTGTGTAAAGACTCCAAATGTGAGCAAAGAGATTAGAAAACACAGTGTCTTGTTCACGCAGTGAGTCTTTGCGAACAGGAGCATATTCATTTCACATTTCTTCTTTGCATGGTGCTGCTGACTGGATAAAGCAATGTCTAAATGAGGATTTCCAGCTGTTATCAATGGATGCAATTGATCCTTGGAGTTGGCAGCATTTTTGAGAGAGAGGGGTTCCATGAGAAATGCAAAGGAACATTTCCCTCTAACCAATTCATTGTCTTTAGTGTGACTGTTATTTGTTTTGGTTTGATTCATACAAGACTTCAA
This sequence comes from Anolis apletophallus, assembly GCA_030556195.1. Lineage (NCBI taxonomy): Eukaryota > Metazoa > Chordata > Lepidosauria > Squamata > Anolidae > Anolis > Anolis apletophallus. The sequence continues at coordinate 195,260,151 of JARBWK010000002.1, read as the reverse complement.
AATTTTAAAATGAATCACTTTTCTTAGATTTATGCCACACTGCCTGCCATCTGTGACAATACTCCAGAAGAGCTCTATAGTTTAGAAATGAGTATCATCACTTCAGACATTTTCCCACCAGCATTATAGAATGGAGACTATTGTCTTCAAGTTGTCTTAATCATAGAACCATGGAGTTGGAGGAGACCTCATGGGCGATCCAGTCCAACCCCCTGCCAAGAAGCAGGAAAATTGCATTCAACGCACCCCTGACAGATGGCCATCCAGCCTCTGTTTAAAAATCTCCAAGGAAGGAGCCTACACCACACTCTGGGGCAGAGAGTTCCACTGCTGAACAGCTTTCACAGTCAGTAAGTTCTTCCTAATGTTCAGATTCCTTCAGAATTCTGGGAAATATCGTTCGAGACAAAACCTTTGGAATACTCAGCTAGAGAGGTCTTCAGCTTCCCTAAACTACATTTCCCAGAATTCTGCAGGAGCAGATCAGACGATAGGCTCCGTTCTATAATGCTGGGCAGGAAAATTTGACAATTCCCAAAACATTCTTTCACCAGTAGTGGGATTGTAAGAAAATCAAGAAATTTTGGAGAGAAATACACACTATAGTCCAAAAAATAATTAAGATTAAACTGCCTTTTACACCAAAAATATTCTTACTAGGGATTATGGATAAAAAAATAGATGAAAATCAGGACCGAATGCTCTTCTAATTTTTTAAAAAATTTTTAATTGAGTTTTAAGAAATAAACGAAACAAATGACAAAATATGTACATGTTCGGCACGAGAGGATCAGTAGTGTGGGATAGTTGGGATGGGTATGAAACTCCACTTTTGTGAGTTTCATACTCACAGTTTTGATTGTTTATGAGCTTGTAGTTCTACTCCTGACTCCTGAAGTTGGGGCCACCATGTGAACAAAATGCAGCCCCGTCGTCAGGAGATGGATTGAGGCACAGGGAAGATCTTTTGCACTACGCCTGATTTCTGAAGATGGGGCTGCCATGTGATTGTTCAAATCACAGCCCTGTCCTCAGGAAGTGAGCAGGAGGATTATTTGTGCAGGAGGCATGCCACATATTACTGTTTTGCCTGGTGCATCACTTCCTTTGCCCAAGCAAAATAGACACTCACAGCATGCAGAATGAGGAACCAGCTCTGTGTGCCACTTTACTCACTCTGAGGATCTGGCTCTTTTCTTCTTTCTGTGTGCCATGATTGCATGGCCTTGGCAAAAGGAAGGAAGGCTCCTGGAAGTACAGAAACACATGGCATATAGAGGGAAAGGAGCCAGGATCTTCAGGGTCAGTGAAGGGGTGGATGTAGTTTGCTCTTCCTCCTCTTCCCTCTGAAAACAGAGGGAGATTTTATTCTGTGCCGTGTACTGTTGTATGTTTTTAACCTGGGTGCAAACTTGGTTGTTTTAACTGTGTTTTATTGTATTTTTTACCGTGTTTACTGGATGTGAATTGCCCTGAGCCCGTTGGGGAGTGGTGATTAATAAATCGAAATAAATAAATAAATAAATAAAACATGGCAGGTAGCTTTCAACTCTGGACCACAGTAGCAGTACCCTATCCTCCGCCTGGAAGATATTTGTAGTATTTCCACTTTTGCAGGGGGTAGGCTGCAGCCCAAACTCTCATGAAAATGGAGTGACATCTGCATATGCTTTGCCTTGTATATAGCTTTGCTTCCCCCCCCCCTTTTCATTTGTGCCCAGCTTGCTACAGGAGGTTGTCAAATGCTTTGGTATATTTTCCCCTTGTCTGACCTGGAAAGTAGCACAAGTCAGTTCTGAGAAAGGGGGGTAATGGAAGATGTGAGATGTGTGAACTCCAGTAAGTGTTATATTTGGAAGCTGCACAGCTTCTGGCCGAACTTTTACCTATGTTAATTCTGTATCGTCTTTCAGAAGGCATTTTTTTTATTTCCTAAGCTTCAGGTCTGTCCAACTTGCCAGGGTTAAGAGCTCTAACCTTTCAAGTGTTCATGTTTGTGAGCAAAGGAGGCATGAAGTAAACAAGAACAAACGTGTCTGTCCAGCATAATGAAGGCTCAGGATGGACTCCAAATTTAGCAGTGATAGCCATATAAATCATGAATAAAATCTGTGGTATTAGGAAAAAATAGAAATACTCTTCAGATTAAGACAAGGGGTTTCTTATCACACAAAAAAGGGTTGAGTTTTTAGAAAACTCACCCCCCCCTTTAAAAAAAAAGCATATTTGAGGGTTATTTTCATTCGAAAACTATGTAGAAAGCTCCCTAAGCCAGTCTTTCTCAACCAGTGTGCCGTGGCACACTAGTGTGCCGTGACAGACCTCCTGCTGTGCCGCGAGAAAAGCTCTCTGCCCCCCTTCCTCCCCCCTCCTGCCGAACTCCTGCTGCTTGGGGGAGGAGGAAGGGCCGGGCAGTGGCGAAGAAAAAGAAGAAGGGACTGGGGCGCCGCCTCCTTCAGCCGTTTCCCCAGCCAGCCTCCAATCTCCCACCATGACTCTCGCCCTTCGCTCGCTGAAGCCGCGTGGAGGAGCCCCACCCACTGAAGCCCGTCCACCGCTCATGCTCCTCTGTAGGAGAGCTGAAGCTGGGGGGGGGGGGCTCTGCCCCCTTCCCCGGCTTCGGCACTCCCAGCAGCTGCTCCAGCCTTGAGGGACAGTGCCAAGCCAGCATTGTGCTGGCTCTGGCACCGCTGGCTTGGCACTGCCCCTCAAGGCTGGAGCAGCTGCTGGGAGAGGTGAAGCCCGGGGTAGGGGGGGGCATGGCGCAGCCTGGCTCCGCCCCTCCCTGGCCGGCACTCCCAGCAGCTGCTCCCAGCAGGCCACCAACCCCCAGCCGTTCTTTACTGTGTTAGAGTGTCATTTTGTGTCATTTTGGTTGGTGGTGTGCCCCCGGATTTTTTTAATGTTAAAAGTGTGCCGTGGCTCAAAAATCTCATCCCAACATCTTACTTTTCCCATGGGGATTGGAATTGTCCCCAGTGCCTTTGCAGCTGCTCACCCTTAACACATAAACCATAGTTTATGACAGTGGTTCTCTCATTTTTATCTGCCATCAATCACTCTTTCAAAGAGCCTTAGTCCCATGATGATAGAAACCAAGAGATTTACTAATTCTGAGAAAAATATTTGTATGAGCAGTTTATTATTATACTTATCATTTACAGTAAACTTAATGATATATTTGTTTTGTTTGCCAGAAGAAGAATAACAGTTCTGTTAATAGGCAAAAACTGCTTTTTAGAACCCCTGTGTCTCAAATTGATGGTTTCTGCATTCCATTGGGAGTACCTGTGCCATTGTTTGGAAACCATTGCTCTACATAAATCTCAGCAGAATTGCCACACTGGCTACATTATACACAATTCATATTCTGGGGGGAAAAAAGACATAATAGAAAAAGTATAAAAGAATAATAGAAAATAGATAATAGAAATAATAGAAAAATAGATAATAATAGATAATAGAAAAAGTTAAGAGCGGCCTCTAAAGTAGTTTGGGTTTTTCCTTATGAATTTTTGTGTGTGAGCACTCTCATGTTATTGTTCTACCTGCTTTCGAAGCACTCTGGAGAATCATCAGCTTTCAAGTGATTTACTTCTTAGAGGAGCGGTGCAGTTTACTTTTTGTACCATAGGAGACTGCTAAAGGTAAATAGTCAAAAATCTGTAAAATGCAGCTCACATGAGTCATTGCCATTCTCCCAGAACAGTCCTATGAAGGAATGAAATGACTAGCAAAGGATAAAAGAAAAAAAAGGAAATGCATTATTCGGTGATATGGAAGTTTGGATTTCAGTGAGGGTATTAGTTCTGTATTCAGCTGATTTAGTCTTGGGACTCAGTAGTAGCTGTGCCCCATCTCCCCAAGTGCAGAATTATGGAGCTCCCTGTACATAGTCATCCCCTCCACATTTGTGGATTTCAAATTCACAGTTTTCATCATTGTTGTGTTTGTATTTAATGCCTGCCTCTGGAAGCTGATGGTTTCATGTTAACATTGATCCAACAGCCCCATCCGCAGGAGGTAGGAGCAGGTGAAGCATCGCCGGCAGCCCTGTGTCCAACTTATGAAAAAGGGGTTGCTGTGTGAACATTTGCATGACATCCCCACCCTCAGGACAGGGCAGAGGAGAATGCAGTGCAGTTGATGTTCCCTCATCTCCCTCTGCCTCTGGAGGACAGGGCTGCCTTGTGAATGTTCACAGGATAGCCCTATCTTCATGAGCCCATAGTGGCTGTTTTGCCCAAAACCTCCCTCCCTTCTTTCATCCAGTGAAATAGACACACATAGCACATAGGAAGAGGAGAAGGAGCAGGTTCCACACACCCCCTCTTCTATTCTACAGATCTTGGCGTTTCCCCCTCTTCCTGTATACTGCATGTGTCTGTTTTTCCTGGGCAAAGGAAAGGAGATACCAGGTGTAATAGACACAGGGTAAGTGAAGTGGTGGTGCTGTCCATGTTCCTCTGCTTTTCTTTCCTCTGGGACCACAGAGAGTAACGTCTCCCGGGGTACTGCAGCATTGATGTCCCATTCTCCTCATGGTGATAGTCATGATTTTTCTGCTTTCATGAGATATGGCAGTAGCCCTAGCCCCAAAAAGTAGAGTGTTAGATGTATTTGGAGCTCCTTGATGTGACTGGGGTACCTGGTCCCCAATCATATGGAAAGTCCCTTTTTCTGGAAAGTTCAGTGTCAAAAGGCAGGGTTAATGCACTTCCCTCTTTGCATGTTCATTTTGACTACAGTGCAGAATAACCAAATGTTGTTGATCGATTGGTGTGGACAGGCATGTAGCCGGGGGGGCTAAGGGGCTTCAGCCCCCCGAAAATTCTCAGGGTGGTCTGCGAAAAGGCCTTACTGGTACATTATTTAAACTGTTATGTTTATTCATATCATGATCTGATCACCATGCTCATTATATCCCACATTAATGGGGTTATTGGGATAACAATACAAAAGGTTTGCTAGGGTAGACCCCCTTCCACCCAGTCTCAGCCCTCCCCCGAACCAAACTCAGCCCCCTCCGAAACAAAATCCTGGCTACGGCCCTGGGTGTGGACAATTATTCCAAACTGATCTTTTTGTTCAGATCTGTATGATTTCTTTTATGGATATCTCACACATGTTCTGAATACATCCAGTTTAGGCCTATGGCTTATGAAAGCAAAGATATCTTATGAGTTTCCATGGATACCTTGGGAAGTAGAAAGCACAACAGAAAGGGATTGCTTCACGAATTGTGAACAGTAAGCACACAATTTCACAGAGAAGCATACTATTTAATACTATTTAGCTGTGACTAAATTAAGGGGCAATGATTTTAGAGTCAACCAAGGGCAACTACTTTGACCAGGGATGTGACCTGTGACTTTTAAGGTTTCAGTTAATGAAATAGTGAAATCTTGTCTATGACAAAGTACAATATTTGGTGGTGAGCCTAGCATTGTAACCTCCTGAGGATCTCAGCTTTAATTATAAAAAGAGGTGGATAGAGCAGAGAAGGAGACAAAATACGTTTCTAGCCATTAGAAATGCAAGACAATATCTGGAGAAATCTTAGAACTGTTCAGTTGGGAATAAGGGATGGGGATTTGTGTGTACATATGACTGTGATTAGATATCTAGTACCTTATGTACTAGGTCTCCAACATGATTTGGCCTTGGTTCATAATTATTTGGTGCAGAATAGTGATGCATCCCTATGCTCAGACTTTGAATACAAATGTAAGAATATTACATAGGTTAGGCAAAATTCAGCCCAGTTTTTGTGTGTGTGCATGCATTTGTGCCTTCAGATCGACTGTTATGGCAGCCTTATGAATTGTGTAAGGTTTTCTTAGGCAAGGCATACCCAGAGGTGGTTTTACCAATCATTTCCTCTGAAATAGAGCCTGAAGGATCTGTTATTCATTGGTGGTCTCCCATTCAAGTACTAACTAGATCTGAACCTGCTTAATTTCCAATATAAGATAGATGTTTCGGTCCTATTAAACAAAGATACTGTTGCATAATTTATGCAAGCTTTGATCTTGGCACAAACATTGAAAAGTATGGTACCATCAAAACACCAGCTGAATCTTGAGTAACACATCCATGCATAACAGTTTCATTGGCATGTATAATCCTGAATGATCATGTTTACATTTTTCTTTAGAAAGGGGAAGGGTAAAACAGAGGCGAAGACTGTTGTAGAACATCAGCTAACTTTGCCTGTACATGTTTGATTGTTTAACAACATTGATCAAATCACTATTCATACTACCCAGTGTTTATTATTATAAGGCACACTTAAGTGCAGTGAATAAAAATACTGAAGGACAAAATATTCACATTCATTGTTTTTTTTCAGAAACCATTGTTTTTCTTGCAGAAACTTTCCTTTTCCCTGCTGTAGATAGAAGAACTGTGATGAAAAATACATGGGTAAACAGCAGAACTCAATTGTTGTACATTAATTGTGTAAGGTTTTCTTACACAATGCATGTCCCTTTTCTTTTGGAGTGTATCATTTTTCCGTTAAATTTGACTACTTAATTGTTTCTTCTCCCTATCTCATAGTGCCAAGAACTCAGGCAAACTGAACTCAACCCATCATATTCATCTGATTTCCAGACTCACAGAGAGATACTTGTTTCCTTTCTAACTATGCTGAAAAACAGGTCTCATTAAATGAATTTCTTTGAGGAATGGATACCAGCATATGACATGATCTCTCTGTGCACTTTGTTGAGTGGGGTTGTGTAACACGAGTGCTCACACAAGGCTAGAGGCAGAATCGCAACTAATCCTGTGTTTTGCAACAGTCTGTGAAACACAGCATTTGTTCAGATATTTTGTCTGGCCAGAGCTAGGCAAAAACTAGGGTGCTTTTTGCTAGAATCACAGCTTTTGAGAGCACATTTTGTCTATCTGTCTGTCTGTCTGTCTGTCTGTCTTCTCTCTCTCTCTCTCTCTCTCTCTCTCTCACACACACACACACACACACACACATCTATTCTCACCCACATTAATGAGGCTGTAAATAACCAATAAACACTTAGTAGTGAGGGAGCCTGAGGTAAGAGAACCTGAAAATGGCATAAATATATATGAAAACTAAATCATAAAAAAACTTCAAAAGCGGTTTTACCCTTTGCTTTGTGCCTTCTGGGCTATGTGATTAAAATATATCAGTCATGACATTAGCCAGAGCAAGGCTACCTTTTGTAGATAGGAAAGTTTAGAATACAAACTAAAGGCAGCAAATTGTGGAATCTGTATATCTGTCTTATATCTGTTTTGCTACCATAGCTATTGTAGTTTGTCTGGCACCAATTGCTGTGTTTCCTGGCCTCAAAACTCAACATCACCCCAGGTAGGCTTCAAGTGTCAAGAGAGAGATAGGGAACCTCATCACATTAAGGCTGGGCTTTGCCATTCATCGTGGCAAAGCCAGTAGGGTCTGGCATGGGGAACCCATTCCCCAGCATCCTGCCTCGCCCACCTTCCCCCTCACTCAATTCCATGGGTGGAAGCATCTACTGCCTGTTTTCTCCCATTGTTTCCTATGCAACATGAGAAACCTCCCATGTTGCCACGGTGGGTTATAATGTTTCCACTTCAGTTATGGCACAGAGTCCTGCCGGCAGTGGATTGACATTGTGTGATGAAAGCTGTGCCGCAAAAGTGGGAGTGTCATATGACGGGCAGTTTTGCCTGTCTGATGGGCTGTAAGTCATCCTATTTCAGGCAGCAGACATGGTTGTATCTTAACCTCTTCACGCCAAGGACAGATTTCCCTTCAGTTTGTCTTATGCCCTTAACCATGCAGAAGCATGAACATTAACCAGGTGTTGCCATCCTTTTAAAGTCTGCAGACAGTGTTCCATGAAATAAGAAACCTTTATGCACCCCTTACAGCATGCTGACTGAGGTTTGAATAACTCCCATTTTATCTGTTGTGACCCTAATTTGCTTGGACTCCACAGAAGACCCAGTGAGAACCCATGCTATACTCTTACTTCTCTTGAGCCTCATGCCAAGATGGGATATGCATGAGAGATGAACATCTTCCTACAGCATCCTTGCCCAATGTAGCATCTTCTGTGCTTTGTGGAATACAACATTCACCAAACCTGACCATTGGTCCTGTTGCCTGAGGCAGATGGACAGCACTAGCCTAGGATATGATTTCTCATAGGAACCAAGAGCACAGTGCATAACCAATGAGAATGAAGTGCCAAGGATCTTGGAGATGAAAATAGACATCTCATCAGTGAGTGCTGGTACCTCTAATAGACTATGCACTGCAAACAGCTTTTTCTTATTTAAAGTAAAAAAGCATTTCATTGGCACCACTCAGTACTCAGAGAAACTGCTGACATGTGAATATTATATCTATTATTATACTAATATATTTCAAAAGCCTGCTGGAAGAGGTAGGTTTTGCAGGCCCTATGAAAGGCCACCAGGTCCCGAAGTGCTCAGGCCTCAGAAGGAAGGGCATTCCATAACGAAGGGGCGATGATTGTAAACGCCCTTCGTCTGGTGGCCGTCAAGCGGAAGTTTTTCAAACCAGGGATTTCCAAAAGATCTTGATCTTTTGATTGCAGTGATCTCTGAGGTTTGTAAGGGAATAGACGGTCCCTTAAGTACACTGGCCCCAGACCATATAAGGCCTTGAAAGTTAGAACTAGCATTTTGAAACTGATCCGGTGCTCGATTGGTAGCCAGGGCAACTGCTGCAGAACTGGTGTTATGTGATAGCTCGCAGGCTCCCCTGTGAGCAGCCGTGCCGCAGCATTTTGCACTAGCTTAAGCTTCCGGATCACCGTCAAAGGCAGGCCAATGTAAAGAGTGTTGCAGCAATCCAGTCTTGAGATGACCATAGCCTGGGTTACTGTAGCCAGATCGTTCCGGGATAAGTAAGGAGCCAGATGCAGATGGAAGAATGCTGTTCTGCTCACAGCGGAGATTTGGGCCTTCATTGTCAGCAGAAGGTCCAAGAGGACTCCCAGGCTTTTTTTTTTTAACCAAAGATGATGGGCATAGTGCCTCACTATCCAGGGTAGGCAGCCGGACATCCCCACCGCCCGGACGACCAAGCCAAAGGATCTCCATCTTCGCTGGGTTCACTCTCAACCTCCTGGCACGCAACCATCCAGTAACGGCCTCAAGGCACTGCTGGAAATTTTAGGTCATGTCTTTGCTTCGGTACTTTATTCAAAAACTTGGAGATTGATTTCCTGAACTCAAACTTTCATTCTGATCACTCAGCATTATCATCTTTCATGTACTCTATTTAATTCTCCTTACCATGCCACCTTCAATCTTTACCAGATTCTTAATATGCATTTTGAACAGCCTCATCATTATCAACATCCTGTTATGAGACCATTTGACTTTTAGAAATTAATTTTGTCAGCTGTACAAATAAATAAAAGGCTTATTAGTATTTACGAGAGCTGTCATTTCATAGGGGAAACCCTTTCTTCTATCACAAATCTTAACTTTCTTTGGAAATGCATGAAAAATATATCACCAGCTCATATATTCTGTTTCCAGTCTTCAAGGGCAGTGTAAAAAATTGCTGTTGAATGTAATATGAGGCAGTGGTGGCCACGGAAAGGCTGGTGGGAAGCCACTCACCTCTGTCTGGCCTTCTTGCCAGCCTGTTCACCGCCACTACTGCTTCTTCCTTCTCTGTTTCCACTTGCGATCTCTTGCTCAATAGTGCAGGCAATTTTAGGTGTGTGATTCAATTCACCATCAAATCTAATGCACACCTCAATTTTAGTGATGTGATTTAATAAAAAGGTGCATGTTACACTTGAGTAAATATAGTATTGTATAATAAATGATTGTGCCTTTGAGCCACTAGAAAATGTTGTTTAGTTTCCCAAAGTGGAACTATATGTTCTGATGCAAATTGTGGGGATTGGGCTCATCAATCCTTCATATTACTAGACAGCCAACCATGTAACTGTTTTTTCTTCCCAATTCATGGTTTGGCTTGACTCAGCCCAAATGTACTGTAAGGATTAGCAGTGAGATAACAATGTGTGATTCTATGGAAAGATGCACAAAGAACCTTGGAGGGCTGAGAAATGAAACCATTAACCAGAAGTGGCTGATTAACCAAGTCAAGGGTATATGAGGTCAGGAGAAATGGTGATATAAGTGGAATCAGCCATTGGAACAATAACAAATCCATGGAGCAATAATAAATCAATGGAATGGATACTGCCAAAGCCATAGCCACAAAAAAAATCAGATGAGGGGAGTGGGTTGAATTTTTTTTAGCTAATCGTGAAGATTAGTACCATAACACAAAATAATAATTAAATCGATTTTCTATTTTAGTTACAACGTTTCAAGTCTTAAAATAACTGAAAATGACTGTTAATTGGTAATTTATAGATACAAAGGAATACCACAACATCTGTTGGAAACACTTGAAAACTGTGTCAATACAATTTGACAGAAATCAGGCTCCATTGATAAACTTCAGTGGACACTCAAGAGTGCAAGTCCCGTCAGTCTTTCCTGCCCCATTGTGCTTCTTATGTATGCTTTCAAATGTTTAAAAGTTGAACACAACCAATATATAGGAATAGCAATGGGAACCCTACTATCTGGAAAAGGGCAGTAGGGGGAGCAAGAAGGGAAAGGCGTAATTCCTGATTAGGACCCTGCCTCCTACCTCAAGCAAAGAACACAGTAGGGGTGGTGGCATAGCAGCTCCACCTCTGTCAACTACCCCCACCAAGTCTGATCTCCTTCATGAGGGCTTGCAAATCCAACCCTCTCCCCATGCTTTGCCTGCCAGTTATGGATGGGTCAACTTGGTTGCTTCCACTACATCGGCTATTGCTCCAAGTAATGGCAGTGTGACTAAATTGTCTAAATTTGCTTGAGATAGTGCTTGAGATAGTGCTTGGAGGAACTTGTTTAAGTTTTGCTTCTCATAGACTTAGCATGGGGATTTGGTTAACCAGATAAAATTCATGAGGAAACCAGTTTTTTTAACCTGAAAATTTTAGAAGGGAGGGGGTTGAACCCCTACCCCCCCCCCTGGCAATAGCCCTGGGTACAGAAGTGATATGGCACATTCCCGAGCCCTGTATAAGCTGTTGGTTCTGACCTTCAAAGCACTTTATGGCCAGGGGCCAGCATATCTCAGAGACCGGCTCTCCCCTCTCCACCGCCAGTGGTCGCCAAGACTCCTCCAACTAGACTTACTGCATGTCCTGGGCCCCAGGGAAGTACGCCTCGAGTCCACGAGACGTAGGGCCTTCTCCATCTCTGCCCCTGCCCTGTGGAACTCTTTGCCTCCCCACATGAGGGCCATGCGCAACGTGCAGCCCTTTGCTCAGGCGCTTAAGACTTGACTTTTTAGCGGAGCTTGTAATGTTTACTACAGTCTACATCAGGGGTGGGCAATTACCGGCCCGCCAGGTGTTTTGGACTTCAACTCCCAGAAATCCTAACAGCTGGTAAACTGGCTAGGATTTCTGGGAGCTGAAGTCCAAAACACCTGGAGGGCTGGTAATTGCCCACCCCTGGTCTACATGGTTATTGCCGTACGTTCTTATGCAATGTTTTATGTAAATCGCCTGGAACATTTAATGGAAAGCGATTTAATAAGTGAGAAATTGAATTGAATTGAATTGATTGGAAATTTTGTTTGCATGTACATGAGCCAGACAGATCAACATTTCATTTGTAGCAAAATCTTTACTGAACCAATTAAAAGTCACAAAATGGCGAGGCAGTGACTCAACCGTTTAGGGGTGGTAAACAAAAGACAGCTTTGGGAGAAGGGAAGACAAAAAGGTTGCTTTTAAGGCATTTTGTATTCTTGACCATCATACAATGACATTCGTAAGAAGATGACAAATTGAGAATCTCTTTGTGAACTACACCAACCGAAACGCTCTCCTTCTCAAAACAGAAATGCCAGCGTTTATTTGTATTTTCTTGTAATGAATGATTTCCCCCCTGTTTGTTGCTGTACTGCTTATTTGGCTCCTGTAGAAAAGCACTAAATAGCCACCAACTATTGATTTTAATGAGCATTGTGTGGATAGAAAAGAAAAGCATTAAAAACAATGATGTACTGTTAGACACCCAGTCGTTGATTTTCCAGTGTAGTCAGGGGCGGTCATTATCCAAAACCCACAAAGCAACACAAAACACAAAGGGGGCTGGGTATATCAAATAATATATAATTGAGCAAATATTTATAGCTAATATGGATAAGAAATGAATACAAATACAAAAATGCAGAACTGAATGAAATGCCACAATTTAAAACCCAAATGAAAACGTGCATAGAGCGCTACCAAAAGGATTATTACCAATGTAGTGAGAAAATCAAAACACAAAGATCACTACCTGAAAGCATAATGTGGGAAAGGATGCAAGTACAAAATAAATAAATGACAACATCCAAAGTCTAATGCGTATCTTCTAAGAACAAACAACCCCTCAACAACAGACCATTCGTGGTAGACTAGACAACAAATCTGTGACTTCTTGGAAAGAGATCTGTAGTCCCTGGCAGGCATCCATTTCTAGAAACCGTATCACAGTTTTGCAAAGTCTTCATTAGAAATATGGCAGTGTTACCAGCTACAAAGAAAACCCTAACAAATACAAAAAATACAGTAGACGAGTTGTCAGATTTCAGTCTAGCAAAAGAAACTAAGCATCAAAAGCTATAAACTCAATCTGAAGGCTGTGAATTAATCCTTTTTGCATTGATGCTAGTGTGGGAGATATATTTAAACTGATCATAGCACTATTATCTAGCGTTAGAACTAAAGACTTTCACTGAAAGAAATGTTGGAGAGAATAGCGCTCCTTTTAGGCTTTTTTCATACTGTTTTTTCAGCGCCTCCACTCTCCTCTGCCAGCTGAGAACCAACGCGGGTTAAGGTAAGAAAGGGCGGAAATTATAACGACATAATAACATGCCCTTTACGGAAATGGCTGACCCGGTTTCAATTTAGAACTGTCACTTCCGGGTTGCTGGCTGCGGGTTGAATTAGGGTCTAAATTGATTTTAATACGAAATAATAACGGTTTTCTAAGGATAACGACCGGAGATATCCACCCCTACTAAGTAGCTTGCACCAGCTCAATTCATGATGACATATTTGTCCTTGACCTTAATTGACCCAAGGCGACTGGCACCCTACCTGTCCAGGGACGACCTGGCCACGGTGATCCAAGCGACGGTCATCTCGAGGCTGGACTACTGTAACGCCCTCTACGTAGGCCTTCCCTTGTCGACGATCCGGAAACTCAAGCTGGTGCAGAATGCCGCCGCTCGCTTGCTGGTGGGAGCACCAGTGAGGGAGCACATCACTCCCATCCTCCGGCAACTGCACTGGCTCCCTATTGAGTACCGGATTGCCTTCAAGGTGCTGGTTTTAACCTTTAAGGCCTTGCACGGTCTAGGGCCTGCGTACCTAAGGGACCGCCTTACCCCGTATGTTCCCCTGAGATCACTGCGCTCGGAAGAGCAGAATTTGTTAGTTGTACCATCACCCCGCTCCTGCCATCTGTCCAGCACAAGACAGCGGGCCTTCTCTGCCGCGGCTCCCGCGATTTGGAACTCACTGCCTGGCCACGTTCGGGTGATCCAGGAGCTTGCCCCTTTTCGAAGGGCCTGTAACACGGCCCTTTTTAGGCTGGCGTTTGGGTAAACCCGAGCGTGGACGCTATGTCTCCATCTGTGCCGAGAAATGTAACCTGCTGATGTTCTGTCATATACTGTGTTTTTATCTGATGTTTTATTGTATGTTTTATCGCATGTTTTATTGCTCATTGTGATCCGCCCCGAGCCTGCAGGGAGGAGCGGAATATAAAATTGAATAATAAATAAATAAATAAATAAAATGTAATGCATACAGTATGTGTAATAATTTATGTGAAATAAATACAATTAAATAATGGGTTAAACTGCTGTGCTGTGGAACTTGCTGACCAAAAGGTCAGTGGTTCGAATCCCCAGAGCAGGGTGAGCTCCCGTCGTTAGCTGCAGCTTCTGCCAACATAGCAGTTTGAAAACATGCAAATGTGGGTAGATTAATAAGTACCACTCTGGCAGGAAGGTAACGGCACTCCATGCAGTCATGCTGGCCACATGACTTAGGAGATGTCTACGGACAATAGTGGCTCTTTGTCTTAGAAATGGAGACGAGCACCACTCCCCAGAGTCAGATTCGACTAGACTTAATGTCAAGGGGAAACCTTTACATTTACTAAATGCAATTATAAACCCAACGAGAGTGAATGAAGTGCTAGATGGTAAGTCAACGTCTCTAAAAATCCCATTGATTCAGTAGATCCAGGAATTTAGAGTGTGTCTTTAATATGCTGTGATTTGCAGTGAGGAGGTTAGCTCTAAAAAAGGAGATATAAATACTAGATGAGTGAATGAATATTAGGAGATTTCCCTTTTTATAAATGTGAATTCTTGTTGTGTGCCTTCAAATAGCGTCTGACTAATGCTGACTGACCCTAAGGCAACTCCATCACATCACCTTTTGGCAAGTATTGTTCATAGGGTGTTTGCCAGTGCCTTCCTCTGCGGCCGAGAGTGTGTGATTTGCCTGAGGTCATCCAATGAGTTTTCATGGACAGGGAAAGGTTCAAACTTGTTCCCCCATCACTCAAAGCACTATTGATGCCCAGCTATAAATCTATATGAATGTACGTAAAAATGTGCATCTAGGTTTTCAGATATGGTATAACATTTTTCAACATCTTAGAAGACATCTTGATCCTGTTAGGCCATGGCATGCTCATAAATGGGCCTATATGTGCAGATATAGCATTGTGAAACACCATGCTTAATACAGAGCTGTTGTTTCTCAACTATGTGTCAAATCTGACAAGATATCACTTTAATTGCCATGGGCCAATGCGATGAAATCCTGGACTTCATAGTTTTATGAGATACCAACACCCTTTAGCAGAAAAAAACCCCCAGACTTTATAGAACTATGTCTCCTTTGATTCAATAGCATTGAGTAATAGCAGTTAAAGTGGTGTCAAACTGCATTAATTCTGCAGTGTAGATACTAGGCATGGTTTAGAATCCTAAAATGGTGAATCGTAAATCAAAGTGGGGGGGGGGTGTTGATTAGTAAAAGAAAGACTTACAAAAAAATTTCCCAAAAATTTCGGAAATGTAACTTAAGTACTAACGAAATCCGTTAGTAATTCGTATGCCAGAGCATGTGCATTCCAGATGGTTTTGGCCTACAACTCCCAGAAATCCTAACAGCTGGTAAATTGGCTGGGATTTCTGGGAGTTGTAGGCCACAAACTTGAATCAATCACACTGAATTCTAGATGGGACTCTCCAAATAGGAAGGAGGGAGGGAAGGAGGGAGGAGGGGTATTCTATTCTTGGAAGCAGCAAAAGAAAAGGAGGAGGAGCCCCCCCCCCCCTCGCTCCTCGCTGCCTCTCTCTCACCCCGATCCTGAGGGAGCGAGGGCCCAAGTTTGCCCAGGCTGGTCATATACCTACATTCTATGCACATGCAATAATACAATGGGTATAAGAAGAGGTAAAATTCAAACCGAAGTGTTCTGAGTGGTCCCTGCCTCTTCTCTGAGCCGGGAAATTAGCCCGGAAAAGACAGCGTTTTCTGCTTGGGTGCACACACATACATATTCTTTGGGGGGTTGCTGCAGACTCTTCTCTATGAGGCCGGGATTCTGCAACAACTCCCCCCTCCCAAGAATATGTATGTGTGTGCTCCCAAGCTGGCTTTTCCCGGGCTAATTTCCGTTTGCACTGTTTGCACCGCATGAGGGGAAGGAGCGAGTTTAGGGCTTGCCTTGCCATAATATTGGCAAGGGAGGCGGGAGGGTGGTGAGAGAGAAGGAGGGTGCCCCCCTTATGCCCCCCTTACGACCTAATAACGACACTTAAGAAAATCCTGGCCCCGAGGTTCTAAAAAGAAAGTCCACTTCCTGGTTGGCGTTCCAGGTGCGGAAACGCTCGAAAGTAGCATTTCTTACGAATTTCTTACGAAACGAATCATTTTCATAACTTTTTTCTCATGCCTAGTAGATACACAAGGAGTTCTTTTGCACATTAGGAACCCCAGCTGTTCATCAGTTATGCATCTTTGCAATTCTGTAACAGAATTGCTTAGCATAACTGCTACTCATTTAAGGGCTTGCAAATTTGCATTGCATTAAAGGGCATATAATCATTGTCTTTTAGTTATGAATAAATTATACTATTTGTTGTGTTCTGATTCTGGTGAAGCATGTGTTTTTGCTGATGTCGACTCTTAGGGGTCAAGAAAATTAATGTCTAGCCATGCTTTTCTAAATGAGAACATTTTACTTTTGTGTTTGATTATGTCACCAATGCTGTGTGCTAAGGTTAGATAAATATCCATCTACATGAAATTGGGAGAATTACTATATTAAGGCTAAATTCAGATATTAGTTCAAAACATGATTTACACCAATGGCAGTTTAGAATTCAAACACTTGTGTCATCTTCCAAACATACGACTCGGAGATATTGATGTACTATTGTTTTTGCAACTTTCCAGTTTCATAAAGTGATAAAATAAGATGAGATCTATATTCCTTTCTGCAGCAGCAGGTTGTGGAGCTAAATCAACAGCTGTAAGTATGGTTTGTGAATTCTGATCACAATGACCACAAACTGTGGTTTGCAAACTCATTGCAAGTCATGCTGAATTGATCTACCAGAACAGACATGTCAATCCATAGTTTAATTATCTTAAGAAAAGTCTAAATTAGCCTTCCTTTTGGTGCTTTGATAACTTTGTGAAAGGTTTGATAAGAAAGGTTTTCTATTCCATTTGTTGCAATCTAGCTATTAAAGAATAATTTTCAATCTGACGTGATTTTAACAATACATTCTAATTAGTGGTATACAAGAATATTTAGCACAACACATTTACTTATTGCTTGATGGAAGTGTTTTCTCCCTAGGACAAGACAATGTTTTACTATCTTACTAGTTTAAGTGCACACATTCTGGCAGATAACCAGAAGCTATTTGACAAGATTTATTTATTTATTTATCTATTTATTTATTTATTTACATTATTTATATTCTGCCCTTCTCACCCCACAGGGGACTCAGGGCGGATTACAATGTACATATACAGGCAAACATTCAATGCCTTAGACACACAACATATACAGACAGACATCATAGGCTATTTAACATTCCAGACTCTGGCCACCAGGGGGAGCTGTTGCACTCCTTCATTCCTTCATTCCTTCCACCAGGGGGAGCTGTTGCACTCCTTCATTCCTTCATTTTTTGGAGATTTTATGGCCTCATAAATTAGTTAAATTAGCCTCCCCACAAAGTGGTACCTAAATTTCCTACTTGACAGATGCAATTGTTTTTCAGGTTGCAAAAGTTGACAACAAGCTACACAAATTGGTCAAGAGCTCACCCCGACCCGGGCAGGCTTCGAACTCGTGACCTTCTGGTCAATAATGATCTTAATGCAGCTGAGTCCCAGCCAGCTGCGCCACAGTCCCGGTTGTGGTTGATAACTTGCCCAAATTTTCTAGATTCTGCTTTGCTACTTCGGCTAAGTCTCCATATATTTTTCATGCTGTATCGGAACTTTAAAAAGAGTTTTCTTTGATTTATGACTTTGAGACTTGCTAACACAAGGAGTCTGGGATATGTCTTCCAAAAAAGTGTCTACTTGTGGCCATCCTTAACTCAGCCGCTTGGCTTCATCTTGTTATCTCATTTTAAAATCAACACTTAATAAGTTTCTGAAGGCGGAATCAGAGGAAACAGTGGAATGAGTCAGGGTTAGAAACTAAAGGACCATCAAACAGACAAGCTTTTTTTAATGTTAGATTTCATTTTCTTATTAGCACTCTTGCTAGAGGACATAAATCACTTCTGCAATTTTCGGTTGGCAACCTGCCTAAAGTTGTAGCTTTGTAATGATGCATTTCTCTGTCATAAATTAAGCTGGGGAATATTCTTTCATTGCTGTATATTTTCAAATACATAGGAACTTGCCCCAAATTGGCAAAGGCAATGAAGTGCATTGAGAATCAGCATGATGTAGTTGCTTCTGGTGTGAGAGAATTAGCAATCTGCAAGGACGTTACTCAGGGGATGCCCAGATGTTTTTTTTTATATATTTTATCATCCTTGAGGGAGGCTTCTCTCATGTTCCCGCATGAAGAGCTGGAACAGTTTCTCAAGTCGTTCCTGAAACAACAACAACAACAGCACGATGCAGTGATTTAAAGGTCTGCATCTCCATTCAGCCAATGAAACCAAGTGGGCGATGTTCTCCAAGCCACACACTCTCAGCATCAGAGAGAGGCAAAATCAATATCTTCAGAAAAAAATCTTGCCAAGAAAACCTTGTGATAGGTTCACTTTAGGGTCACTGTGGCGTCCCGCCAGGGCCCAAAAGGGGGGCTTTGAATGGATGGACGAATTCTATGAGCTCTGGGAATCGCGTTCTAGCTTTCCCTTAAAGAAAACCTGGAGAGTCTATGAGCAATGAATTCGGGACTCAGAAAAGGTGAACTCAAACAAGGTTTATTTGTTTACAATCGGTAAAACTGATGGTCCAAAAGGCTTGCTGGATGGTGGCTAGAAAAGGTCCTTTGAGAAAAGGGGTTGCATCCACTTGCCTTTCGCAGAGTGAAAATGCCTCTATTTGATTCCAGGTCCCTTGATTGCTCCAAATGGTCCTCCGACACACGAAGTTCTGAGGTCCCCAGAAATTGCAGTCTATGGGTGAAGGCTGGCCTTCCTATCACTGTAATTCTGGCTTGAGAGCGTAGGTGGAAAGCTATACGTGGAGAAAGATGCGTTGTCTAAGCGAGCTTCAGATTTCCGCGTGCTTCGTCCATGAGCTCTTCCTTGGAATGGAGGCAGAAAGGAAAACTTGCCTCCCAGAAAAACTCAGGAAGGGGAGGAGTTCAGGGTGATAATGTCAGGTTTGGAGCCAAAACACAGTCTCCTCCCACACAAACCACACACAAGTTTGCAAAATGCAAAACATAAGAAATGGGTTGCAAGCATGCAACACTAACACCTCAAACAATGCAAACAGCCCTCTAGGGGGCGTCACAGTCACCATAGGTTAAAAATGACTTGAAGGCATAAATCATCAACTACAACAGGAGTCCTTGGTGGCACAATGGATTAAACCCTTGTGCTGGCAGGACTGAAGACCAACAGGTTGGAGGTTTTGTAGCAGATTACCATACTCCCACAAGGCAGGCTGCTCGTGCAGATGCAGTAGAAGGAGAAGACAGACAACAGGATTTCTCAGAAAGCTCAGTTTACTTTGTTTTCACAGCTGCGAGTCCGTCCATGCACAACATGGTGCTTCAAGGGAGCGGCCCCTCCCCCTTGTGAGGCACATATTTATACAAGCATCAGGGTTCAACTTATGGTTGCCCAAAATCTTATTATTGGTTAAAAGTTATGTCGCAGCTAAAATTGCAGCCTATCATAATGTAACACGGATTGTCCACGCTTCATTCTTGGAGATACAGTGTTTCTTTATCTCTTGCATTCCTGCACATGCCCAGTTTGACTCTGCTGTCTCTGCGCAGATTATTGCTAACATACGGGCACTTGTCTCTTTAACCCCCTTCATTCCCTACTGGTTTTTTTTTGTTGCTAGTGATACCTGAGAACTTGCAACTAGAATTATACATCATCATATCTTATTGTAAGATCTCCAGCAATAATCATATCAATCTGGCTTATTCTGTCCTCCTTATTGATAACACATGGTGTTATCAATAAAACAAAAACAATTATCACAAACATGATGAAGCCCTCGATCACCAACTCTTTCAACCAGGCCGCATTTGGCAACCATGAAGTTAGCCATGAAAACTGAGATGGTTCATTAAAGTTATGTTGACTCATGACCTGTAGCTTTTCTAGGTCATCTTCTATTGTTTGGTTCAAATTATGAAATTGTATTTAGCAGTTGTCTTTTGATCATTGCACAAAATCCTCCCTTTGTTGTCAAGAGGTAATCTAAGGCCATTTTCTGCTGTATCTCCATTTGACTTAACTCTTCAGCTTCAGTTTGCAATGCTCTAACTATTTTCCCAGTGGCACTGATAGATTGTCTAGGTGACAGATGAGCCTCACAATGCTCTTTTGATTGTCCTGGGCTATTATTCCTGGGTATGACCCTAAAGACAGGATCTCAGTGATGGCTCCGGCTCCTACCCTTTGGGCTTTTGGTGTCAGACAGTTGATCCTCAATTATCACTGTCTCATCACACCCAGCACCCATTTTCTCAGGCTGGAACCCCCCCCCCCTCTTCTGCCTCTCTCTGGGTTGGGTTCCTTTGATGATTCACACTGGTAGGGTTAGAAAGCCCACACCAACACACTGATACCTCCCAGGATGATAGCTATTAGCCCATTTGACAAAAAAGAACCCCAAGTTAGGGTCTCTTTATCTGCCAACCTGAACAGATGGTGTCACTAGTGTAGTTGCATTTTATCTCAAACATAGGATAGTTAGGATACAGCTCTCTCTATTCCATGTCAGACAGATTCTGAGTCTTGACATAACTGAAGTTGTGGCCTTTGCATAAATAGTGATCTGTGCAATGAGTTTAACCTTTGAAACAAAATGTAATTGGGTCCTCAGCAATGCTGAGGACATTGAATTGTTAACTGCAATCCTCCAAGCGTTATTTGAGGATCCTTGCTTTTTAAAGGTAGGGATAAGAATGACCCTACTGTTTTTGTAAATGTATGTATCAATGTACTATTTGAAACATATGTTGTACATGTATCTTGATCCAATTGCCCTATGTTGGACTATGGTCAGTCCCAATAACACATTTTACTGATCAGCCTTATCATTTTTGCTCTCTGGTGGAGGCCTACAAAGGATCTTCTTACACCACCAGCAGAGCCAAAACAAACAAAACTATACAATACACAGAAAAACCCAAAACTGGTACTCCCAAGTCCCAAGGTCATGTCTTTGGGCGACTCTCGGAAGTCTATCCTCCTCTTCGGGGTGGCTTTCGATCAGCCTGTCCCCAGGAGAGCGGCCCCCCACGATGCTGACTCTCCTTTCTTCTTCAAGGTCGTCCTTTGGACCTCCTTTTGGTGCACCTGCCGGAACTTTGGTCAGGCATATCTTCAGTGGGTCCTCCTGGTCATCGTCCACTTAAATAATAATATATCTGCTATTCAATGGCTTATTTCCAATAGTATCTCTTTGGATTTTAAATATAACGGTTCCAAGGCCTTAATCTCCTCACTTGGGGTGGTCAGGAAAACATCACATCACATCACACTGCCCTTTTCTCAATGGGCCAAGTCTCCATTCTGTTTTGTTTTTTTTCTTTTGTTTTTAAACCACATGATATCGCCTGAGGAGACAGAAATACAGAACAGTAACAGGGAAACACAGCACACCATTTTAAACAAATGGAAATCACTTGGAACCAATTTAAAATCCGTTTCTTGACACATTTCGCTAAAGTTTTTTTCAATGTCCTATTCCAAGTCACCCCTAGGGAATGGATAACAATACCTGGCCCATTTGCAAACAACATATTCACAGTCCTGAGCTTGCAATCTTTCGCAATTGAATTTTTACCAATTGGTAGATGGTATCTCTCTCTCATTCCGTTGTAATGGGGCGTGGCATCAAGCTGTGAAGGACATCATCTTCAGCTCCTTTTTAAAACACAATTCTGAACACTTGACTAAAATGGCACAAACAAATTAATCTCTTATCAAACTAGCAATCAAGGCTAAATGGTGGTAATGATCACTTTAACAATTCAACGACAGAAATCATTTAACTTGAAAAGGATATAGTCTTCAGTACAATCCCAAGCAAGTCCGGCCTTGGTTATTTTAGGCACACATCCATTCATATGTCCAACTTTTATCTCTTTTGATCTCTGGCATAAGAAAACAATCTCAGTCACCCTTGATTGAAGAAATCAGTCTATTAGATTCCAAGTAAAATGAGGAAAATATCTATATTCTGCAATCTGTAGTCTCTAAGGTCAGTCCTGTGTAAGAAAGTCTGTAAAATAAAGTTCTCATTATTTTCCAAGCCTTTCACTCGTCCAGCCACTTCTCATATTTTCCCACGTCTTTCACTCATCTAGCCAGGCTTAGCTCCTGTGATTGTATTCTCATTAAGCTTTTCAGCTGGCTGTGATTGGATATCAATTTATAAGCAGGGTTCCACATAATTTCCAGGCTTGAGACCTAAAAAGCAAAGATAGTGAAGAGAGAAAGGGAGAGGGGAGGCTAATTACCCAGCCGTAGAATCCTCCACCGATTTCCATCGATATTCCATCACATCCTTTTGCTTTCACAATCTCTCACTTCCAGCCAGTTTTCACCTTTTTAGTACAACCTCCATGGTTTTTCTCCACATCCATATAACAATCTCCACAGTTTATCTCCACCAAGGTTCCTCTCCACAATTTATCTCACATGTTTCTGCTGAAACCATCTTTCTGACATATCTGTTTCCATCAATGCATGAAATCATATTCCATTCAACTTCCTCCAATAGCAGCCATCTCATTTTGCTGCTTATACTTCTCCAGGTATACACTAGATGCCACTGATGTGTACAGTGGGCACATTACCTGGCTCCGCTTCTTTATCAATTCTACCAATGTCATTTTATACCAACACTTTCAATTTAATCACTTCATCTGCAACTTGCTTTTTCCACGTAACAAAACAGTCCTTTAAATCTGGCAAAAAGAAAACCCCTTGGGCTCTATCTGTTTTTAATGTCCCGTTCAAAAATAATCTCTTTTCAGTCAAAGTATCATTCAGTATCCAAAATTGTCTTGTCCTGTGTTTGGAAACAACTATGAAGAATATAATTCACACTAAAAATCATGTCTAGGGTTGTCCACATAAGATATTTTCAAAATGTCATTTTGCATTTAAAAAGGTTGCTGTAAAATAATTTTTACACAGTTCCAGGCTAAATGTCAGGAGAGAATGCTTCAGGAACATTCCAACATTTGGCAAGCCCACAGTGTTCTTTCTCACATTCCAACATTTGGCACAGATAATTATTCTCTTTTTTTCTCCTTGAAAACAATAGATAGCCTCATCCCGGGCTGGCTGTTTTATCTCTGTACATACTGTACTCAGGCCCTGGCTCAGAGCCATAGCCCAAGTGGGCAAAATCTCACATATTTATAAGCAAGATTCATTTTTCACATAGACACAGAGTGAATTAGGATTTCTGCATAAATCAACAAATATTCATGGTCTAAACATTTTCTCACACATCCTCAGTAGTGACTTAGTAAATGCAATGTTGAGATTTTAAATATTTCTGGAAAAGTTATTCTGTGTTGCTATAAGCTTAGAGAAACCCTGTTCCAGCATTGATTGAGTTAAACTACACAGAGAGTATCACGAAACAGTCTTGATGAATCTCCTTTGTTGAACGTTAAACTGGACAGTTCAGTCACCCCCCCACTGGTATGCAAGAAAGCATTCTTTATAGATAAGGAAACTGTGTGTGCGCCATCTTTTTCCGCGGCTTTTAAGCAGACACGCCATGGCTATGCATCTTCGGTCTTTCTGATTACTCTAGGGACACACAAACCCTGGCCACGCTACTTGTTCATTTCACACAATTTGACCATAAACATCACAAAATTCAAACAATTGAAAACATCAGCTTTTTATACATTTTAAAAAAATATATATTTCCATTTTGCACACCCCTACAGTTTAAGGAACACCGAGATATATATCATTCCTATGAATGCATTTCATTTTGTACCCATAAATATTTAACACGAATATAAGGCAATTCATTTAATTGAATCTTTTAAAACTCAGTTTTAGACATTCTGCACAAGGTCAAGAAGCCCGGCTGCCTTTCTTCTGGGCGTGTCGCCAGCTTTTCTTATCAGCACAAACACATTCCTTCTTTTGCACAGAATGAGTTTCTTTCTTTCAAACTTTCCTTCTTTAAACTAATACAGACACACTCATTAAACATAACAGCACTCCTTTTTTTCCCCCACTCTCTTGCTTTGGATTAATCAGACAGAAAAAAGGTTTACACTCTTTCATTTTCCAAAATCATTCACTCTCTCTCTCTCTCTCTCTCTCTCTCTCTGGAGTTGTTGCAACACAGACATACACAGCTGCCCCCCTCCTCCTTGTCTCAAGCTGTTTGAATTTTTAGAGACAAGGGAGTTTTGTTTTGTTCTTTTTACTAAGGGGCATCATCCGACTCTTTGGGACAGCCTCAGAGTCGGCTCTTTCGGGGAATTTGGGATCTTTCCCCTACCTTTTCTTTTTTCGCTCTACCGGTAACCATAGCTTTTTGTGCACATAACTCAGAGACTAGACGGGCAATTTTCCCCCCAGCTCTGTAATTTCAAGTCGGGTCACCCCTTCTTGAACTTTTACGCAATTAAACTTGGGTCAAAGGGGGCAACTCCTCCCCTTTACCCTCCTACCCAGTCGGGTTATGTGGCCATTGCAAGGGTGTCCCCTTTGAGCCTTTCCCTCCCATTTGGGGTACTTAGTGTTTCCCAAATGTGTGTTCCCTAGTGTTTCTTCACTTCAAACACTATACTCGCCGGATTTCTATAGACGTCAGGAACCCCTGCGCCCCCGGACTTTCCTTTGCGCAATCCTCCGAACTGGCTTTTCTGGCAACCCAAATCTGTTGCGGCACTCAGGGTCGTTCGACGCTGACAAAGAGGTAAAGGCTGCAATCGGTCTTTGTTAGGGGCCCCGTCTTGACTCACGGTGTTCACCTCCAGTTCTCGCCGATGAGTTGAGGCCGTCCTGCCAACAGGATCTGTCTCCGCTTCATGGTCTGTCTCATAAATCAGATCACGTCGCGATCACCAGAAATGTAGCAGATTACCATACTCCCACAAGGCAGGCTGCTCGTGCAGACGCAGTAGAAGGAGAAGACAGACAACAGGATTTCTCAGAAAGCTCAGTTTACTTTGTTTTCACAGCTGCGAGTCCGTCCATGCACAACATGGTGCTTCAAGGGGGCGGCCCCTCCCCCCCCTGTGAGGCACATATTTATACAAGCATCAGGGTTCAACTTATGGTTGCCCAAAATCTTATTATTGGTTAAAAGTTATGTCGCAGCTAAAATTGCAGCCTATCATAATGTAACACGGACTGTCCACGCTTCATTCTTGGAGATACAGTGTTTCTTTATCTCTTGCATTCCTGCACATGCCCAGTTTGACTCTGCTGTCTCTGGGCAGATTATTGCTAACATACGGGCACTTGGCTCTTTAACTCCCTTCAGTTTGAATCCAGGGAGAGTGCAGGTGAGCTCCTTTTGTCAGCTTCATCTCCCCATGTGGGGACATGAAAGAAGCCTCCCACAAGGTAAAACATCAAAACATCCAGGTATCCCCTGGGCAACTTCCTTGCAGACGGCCAATTTTCTCACACCAGAAGCGACTTGTAGTTTCTCAAGTTGCTCCTGACACAACAATGCAGCTAGAGAATCTCATACCCAGAATCTTATTCAGAATTCCAAAATCCATTTTGCATAAAGGATACTCAACTTGTTGAGTTTTTGAATGGGAAATGTGTCATGGAGAGAATAAACGCGGTAGTTATTAACCCAGATGAGTAAGTTTCAAAATAGAATGTTATTTTTCCTTTGAGGCAGGTGTAAGCAGTTACATCTTTAGGATTTCCATAGTCATGCCTCATCTACATTGCCATATAATGCAGTTTCAGAAGGCAGATTAACTGCATTATATGGCAGTGTCGACTCATATAATCCAGTTCAGTGTAGTTTGACTTGCATTATACGAGGCTGGATCTACACTGCCATGTGATGCACTTTCAGAATGCAAATTAACTGCACTGAAGTGGATTATATGGCAGTGTAGATATAATCTAGTTTGCCCAAGTTAAGAATGGGATTCATAGTGATGGTACCCTATTGTTTAAAAAAATGCAGTTGCAAATACGAGGGTTTAATGAAAAGTAATGCCTCCACCTTTGTTACTTGGGTTTAGATGGAAATATTTTAATAAATCAAATGCAGAAATAATCCTTAGAATGTGCTCTTTAACTACCACTATTCGCTTTTCCACATAATCACCAGACAATTGGATACATTTCTGCCAACGATGAACAGGTTTTCTGAAGCCGTCACAAAAGAAGTCTGTGTGCTTTCATTTCAGGCGTCAGCATCCTGGGTACCCATAGTGCACAGGTCTTCCGATAGCCAAGCAAAGCAATAATGTGACCGACACGTTCTTGTGAAATGCCAATTATGCTTGAAATTTCTCTCTGAGTGATAGGACGATAGTCCTGAATCAATCTGTCAACATTTTGCTTGTGAAACTCGGCGGTTGACTGACCGTCTGCTCAAGGTTCCATACTTTGTACAACACAACCATTCAGTGCTAAGGCTTCCCGCCAAAATGGATTTGTAGAGGAGAGTCTACTGAACAAGCCAGTACCTGCCGCATACAAGTACTGCCATCTGTTGAGGAGTTACGAAGGTAGACTTATTACTTTTCATTTAAACCTCATATAAACCTATCCATTCTTGACTTGGGAATATGTCCTTCAGAGATATCGATGTGATTTTGTCTTGCTACTAGGCACATAAATGTCAGCACTGGGCATGAGTACATTCCTGCAGGGATCTCGCCATCTCAATTTCTTCCCCTGCTTTTTTTTTTGGCAGGAAGGCACTAGTTGTTCCTTTAAAAAATGTTATTGTATTTTGCCCGTCCTACTTGTGCATGCATAGTTTGTAGTGGTTTTCAGCTTCTTCTTTCCTTTCCGCTTTGTACAGGTTAACAATGTGCATATGATCTAAAATGGTGATGTGGTTCCTTAGTGGTTCTGTTCCAGGTGGAGGCCACTAGATGGTGCTAGAGAGAGAAGGATAGTCCATTTTATAGGTGGGGGGGGGGGGCATTGGAGGAAAACCATTCTCCCCATTTTTGCTGGTTATTCCCCCTCTCCCATTCCCATATAATAATCTAGGGTTGTTTCCACAACAGGGACATGGGTGCGGGGAATAACAGAAAAATAGGGGGAAATTGTTTTCCTCCTTCAACCCATTCTTCACCTCTATAAAATGGACTGTCCTTCTCTCTCTAGCACCTCCTAGTGGCCTCCGCCTGGATAATTATACTGGGTCTACTATAAAAAGGGGACATGCGGACCATTTCTTTTCATTTGAGTAGCTAAAAAGATCTCTTTTTTTCGTTTGGGCAGCTAGAAAATCTCATTTTCTCAAAATGTCACTGATAAATCAGTTGTAACCCCCCCCCCCCTGCTCACACACACACACTTTCTCTTGTTGACAGATATGAGTAATTCTGAAGTAATGATTTCTAAGTGTCTCACTATATCTCACAAGCCCATAGGTGGTCCACTGAAAGTTATTCCTTGCAAGAGATCAGGTCTCAAAAGTTTAATTCCCCCTAACTGAGAATAATTAAATGTGTCTATGTGTGCGCATATTTCTGAAACTAAACATGGCCCTTCCCTGTGTTTTTTACAAACCAAATCTGTCATTACTGTATTTCTGCAGTGTCTTGCAGTAATTTAAAATGCACGAAAGGCCCCAATTGATAACAAAATCTATTAGTATTTCTTAACAATTCTGAGAGTTTTAAACAGCATTGCAGCACTTTTTTTTCATATAAATCATCTAGCCTTGAAAACCGAAGGAAAGCATATATCACCAATGAAGAATTTCCTTCATATTTTCACAAGGACCTAATAATAGCTATAATAATGATAATGAATTGCTACTCCAATCCTGTCATGAATCTAATGAACAGGAAAAGCCAGCTCTGGATGACATCTGTGTTTGTTTTGGTATGACTGATATACACTAACCACTTTATCACACAGGGAAGGTTGCTAGACTTGCTGAAGGGGTTTCTCAGTTCATGTAATGCCCCCCCCCTTCTTCCACTATGCAAAAGGAACCAAATGTTATTTTTGATACAATCCCTATTCAACAAACAACAAATGATAGTAAGTTAGGAAAAGCTGGAATCATATTACAGTTGGTTCTCTATATCCATGGATTGTGCACCTATGGATTCAACCATTCACGGCTTGAAACTATTCAAATAAATTCCCAAAAAGTAAAACTTGATTTTCTTATTTTCCTATGGTATTCCAGATTTTGTATCCACAGGATTCCTGGAATCAAATCCTAACAGATATCAAGGACCCATTGTACGTATCTATAAATTAACTTCCAGAATCTATAGTTAAGATCGGTTATGGTTGCAAATGTTGATAGAAGCTGCAGTCTAGTCTGAGTGAGAGAGGCTCTATCCTAGCAAACCTTTTGTATCATTATCCCAATACCCCCATGCATATGGGATATATTGAGTATAGTGATCAGATGATTATATGAATAAACAGTTTAAATAATAAATGTTATTTATTTACTTTCATTAACAAAATGTTTAGAATACTTTTTGACTTATTTTTTACTTTACAGCAAGAAGGCCCGCTGCACCTTCTTTTCTTCTCCCCGGCCATTTTGTCAATTACTTTTTCTGGTTTGATAGTGATGTCCCAATAGATGGAAATCATTGCTAGTCCACTAAGTCTCTGGTCTGTCATTAAACTTCTAGATAAACTTTTCACTCTTTTCATGGTTGAAAATGATCTTTCCACACTGCATGTCGTTACTGGTAGAGTAGCCAACACAGTCAAAAGTAGGTTTTGTCACACAGTTCCGGCACGTTCAGTACCTCAGTATCTTTCTTAATTGATGGTGTAATATTACTCCACATTATGTACTCAGCCTTGACGGAAGCAAGCGCTGTGTCAATTTCAAAGTATTTTGACAGTTGTTCCACATGGTGAAATTTGTCTAAACCTAAAAACACAGGGAGGAGAACCTGGAAACTGGCTAAAATGTCTTCATTTGAAACGAACCTTTCAGTAAAGTTCTGTATGAGTGAATTGACACATGGTATGAACACTGCAACGCTGAAATAATCTTCTACACAATTAGTCCCTGGATTTGCCCGATGCACCTGTCTTGAACTTTGCCTTGGAATAGTCAAGTTGCTTTGAAATATTTTTTTCAGCTAAGTCAAAGAGTTTTAAAAAATGATCTTTTGCATCTGCTTTCAAAATTTCTAAAAACTTTAACAGTGACTTAGCGTTGTTTATGGCAGATGCCATATCAAGACTTCTTTCCTGAAGAAAAATTGATAGGGGTAAAGTAAGGCTGAAGAGTTGTTCACAAACAAATAGGCTAACAATAAAATCACCCTTTTCAATTGTAGTCAAAAAGTTTGAAGCTGAAGAAGAGATTTTCCATGGTTTCTCTGAGATTTCTTCTAAGGCAACTACAATCAGCTTAAATAGTTCAATACACTGTCATGCCTAATAATAATAAAACAGGGCACTGAACCAAGCCAACGCTGGATCTGGACGAAACTTGGCATTCCACTCCCAGCCACGAGTGTGGCGAGACTTCAGTGCACAGGCACGAAGGCCTACCGAGTGCACGGCCGCAAAGGCGGCCTCCGAATGCTCTGTGGTGCGTCAGCATCCTCTTTGGTGCCTGGGCTGTAGGTGCACTCCCCTTCCTCACCCAGCACCAAAGGCTGAAACCAGGGGCACCAAAAAGGAAAGAGAGTGCACCGAGGGCCCAGGCGTGGATAAGGACACCACCATGCCACATATCAGTAAGACCACTCTGAGAATTGGGGGGGGGGGGAGATGAAGCCCCTCAAGCCCCCCCCCCAGCTACATGCCTGGCAAGGGAGAACATTCGATCACCTCACAGCCACCTGCAGTGTTAACATCAAGAAAGGTCTCCCCATTGCATCCTCTGTTTTTCTAGACCAGGCCTAGTGCCACGAGATCTAGAAGGTGCTGACTAATGACTGAATGTTCAAATTGAAATCCATAGCCATTATGAAGAAGTTCATGAATGTGTTTTGTTGTTGTTGTTGTTGTTGTTTTCTCCGATTTTTGGCATGGTTCAGCACAGTAGCTAATTTCAGTATGTCAGTAAGAGCTACTGCTTTTGCAATGAGCAAAGCTGAGGCTTCTTTTTAAAGGACAAAATTTTGAACATCTACTGCTTGCTCAGTGAAAATGACAGGATATTTACTATGTTGTAGCAAGAAAAATTGCTCAGCCGGAGCAATTCGCTTTCTGGTATAGGTGGTAGGGATAAATAGTGATCCACTTTTGGGTTTCTTCTTTACACTCCACTGTACACTGCTGCAGTAGTAGACCTTGGCATCCTTTTTGACTTTTTGTCAAATAAAATATCCGTGGCCAAAAGTCCATTTCATTCTATGACCTGGAAAACAGAAATCTCCTGCATAACATTAAGGTTTGCTGATTTTTCACAAGAAAGGATATACTATCTTTATGTAGACCACAGTGCATTGATGCCAGAATGCAGTTTGTTAACTCTGATTTTGTCATATTCCACTCCTGGTCAGTTGCAAGGCCAAACAGGGTATAGGGTTACAGCCTGTGTTGGATGGGGTTGCACTCCCCCTGAAGACACAGGTTTGCAGTTTAGGAGTTCTCCTAGACTCATGACTGAGCCTGGAACCCCAGGTTTTGACACTGGCCAGGGGAGCTTTTGCACAATTAAAACTTGTGCACCAGTTGTGCCTATACCTTGGGAAGTCAGACTTGGCCACAGTAGTCCACACTCTAGTTACATCCTGAATAGACTACTGCAACACACTCTATGTGGGGTTGCCTTTGAAGACTTTTTGGAAGCTTCAAGTGGTCCAACAGATGGCAGCCAGATCGCTCACTGGAGCGGGGTACAGGGAGCACACAACCCCCCTGTTACACTAGCTATATTGGCTGCCAGTCTGCTACCGAGCACAATTCAAAGTGCTGGCTTTAGCCTATAAAGCCCTAAATAGTTCTGCCCCAGCATACCTGTCCGAACGTATCTCCCCAATGAACCATCTCAGAGGTTAAGATCATCTGGGCAAGGCCCTGCTCTCAGTCCCACCTCCTTCACAGGTACAACTGGTGGGGACGAGAGACAGGGCCTTCTCAGTGGTGGCCCCAGTGAGATCAGATTAGCCTCTTCTCTCCTGACATTCAGGAAAAAAACTTGGCTTTGAGACCAAGCTTTTGACAAGTAATTGGAGCAGTGCAATAAGTGACCATGAATCTATGTGATTGACAAATGGAATAGCCCTGGATTATGATTTGGATGGTGTGATTTTAATTGAAGTTTTAATAATTACGTTTTTAATTGCTTGCTTTAATTGTAATTGTTTATTTTTAATATATGTGTGCATGACATCAAATTGCTGCCTGTTGTAAGGCCTCCTTGAGTCCCCTCCAGGGTGAGAAGGGTGGGATACAAATATGGTAAATAAATAAATAAATGAATATTATTTGATACCTTTTGATGGTATCAAAGAATAAGGAAAAATTGGCGTTGGTCCGTATTTTCTCCTACTGTTTGCCAGTTTGTTCCTTCAGTAAGGTTGTGGTGGGATAACTGAAGTAAAGGATGGAAATAGTCCATGTATTCTACAGAACAAGATAAGGTAAGTATTATTGCCATGTGATGGATATAAACTCTAGAACAGGGGTTCTCAGACCTTTTAAGCAGAGGGCTAGTGCACGGTCCCTCAGACGGTTAGGTGGCTGGAACATAGTTTGAAAAAAATTGAACAAATTTCTATGCACACTGCATGTATCTTATTTGTAGTGCAAATAAATATGAAAAGGCTATGCAATATTCAAAATGAACAATTTTAACCAACATTAACTTACCAATATTTAATTGGGAAGTATGGGGTTGCTTTTTTCTGATGAGAGGGTAAAGTTAATTAGGATTATTGTTGTGGTGTGCCTTCAAGTCATTTCAGACATCGGGCAACTTTAAATTAAAAACTTTAGAGGGCCGTATCCGGCCTGCAGACCTTTGTTTGGGGACCCATGCTCTAGAATAGAGCTCTTTTTTGGCCTACCGCCCGCCTTTCCAGAAAAGAATTTACTCACCGCCCCCTAGAAATTATTTTTAATTTTTTTAATAGCAATTAAACAGAAAGATATATGTATTAATGCAGTGGTTCTCAACCTTTCTAATGCCGTGACCCCTAAATAAGGTTCCTCATGTTGTGGTGATCTCCAACCATATTTTCGTGGCTACTTCATAAATAATGTTGCTACTCCTACGAATTCTAATGTAAATATCTAATATTCAGGCTGTATTTTCATTGTTACAAATTGAACATAATTAAAGCATAGTGATTAATCACAAAAACAATATGTTTGGGGGAGTATGGACAATGGATGATGGGATTTGCAGTACCGTCAATTGATTCAGCTCTGACTTCCACAGACCACTGAGATCCCCACAAATTACAGAACTGGACCAAATTTGTCACAGAGAACCCACATGACCAACAGAAAATACTGGAGGGATTTGGGAGGAATTGGCAGTTATTTAGGGGAGATGTAGGAGAGCACTATGAACCCAAACAACTATGGATTTGGATGAAATTTGGCACAAATACTCAATATGCCCAAATTTGAACACTGGTGGAGTTTTGAGAAAATAGTCCTTCTCATTTGGAAGTTGTAATTGCTGGGATTTATAGTTCACTTACAATCAAAGAGCATTTTGAACTCCACCAACGATGGAATTGAGCCAAACTTGGCACACAGAACTCCCAATCGTTCACCGCCCCCTTAAAGGGGTTCACTGCCCCCCACATTCCCCTGAGCCTCCCACCGCCCCCTTGGATCACCTCACCGCCCACTAGGGGGCGGCACAGCCCACTTTGAGAATCAGTGACCTAGAAGAATGAAACTGGATGCATTGTGTACAATCTTGTTAGAGCCTATGTGCAAGGGTAAATTCACTTTTCACTGGCATGTCCTATTTTGGTCATTGCAGAGGTTTGCAATATCTTCTGCCACCTTCAACAACCAAAAAGTCCCTTTCACAGGACTCATGGTTTTTATGTGATAGCCCCCCTTAACATCCATTCTCTTGCTGATAGAGAGTTGGGGGTGCTGGGTGGGAGCAGAGGATCATCTGACTATACCTTATAGGGAAATGCAGATCTTAGACATAGTCTGCTATGATGCCAGCAGATCTTGGCAGAAGATGCAATTGATATGCAATGCCAGATGATTTTACATACAAACACTATCTCTTTTAATGGCCCTTTTAATTGACATTTTACAGCAAAATCATGAGTCCTGAGGTAGTGAGCCATAGTGGAGCTTCATCTGTAGAACCTCTTATACAACACTGAGTAATGCAGGATTTCCATCACTGTCTTTAAATAAACATCTATTTGTTAATCATGTATGTTTGTTGTGGCACATCGGTTTTGGTTTCTCAGTTAAAGTTACCTTAAAGTTGGCATAACCATTGGAGACTAAGTGTACTTCAGACTTGTTCTTATGTGCACACCCACAGTTGTGAAAGCAAAGCTCTTTCCGTTTTTTTGAGTTTGCCTAGCAGAATTGGTGTTTCCATGGCAAAATGACTTTAATAAGCCTCTCATGGAAGCTGTTTCATGAGTCAGCTTTGAGACTTGCAGGTAATGGCCTTTACAGGGCTCAGCAGCTGTAAACATCATGTCTGGATCTCAGCCCTTCAGGATTATCAACTTATCAAACTGCCCACGCAGGGAAAGTGAAGGTCTTGGACTAGAGGAGGCAGCACCCATGCCTGTCAGACTCAATGGCAATTCATGTTAACCACAATTCATCATGCTTGGTACACATGTGAACTTTACACAAAAGTAATTCCTGAAGATTGTTTGTCACTTGATGGGCATGACGCTGTAAGAAATGCGCTAACAAATTTTGTATTGTTACCCTAAGCACCAATGTTCCATCATTTCATCTCTTCTGAGGGTGCAGCAGTGCCTGTTGACTTTTTGATTCACCCTGCCTAGTATTTTAGGGTTCATCTTTCCATTGTTTACATTTCAAAGGTTCATCATTTGACTGAATCTGTCTCCAGTTTCCAATTTTCAGCTGAACTAACTAGCCATTTCTCCTGAAGGCCATTTGTTGGGAAGTGGGAGGTATTCGCTCCATCTATTATTTCTTTTCTCTTTTTTTGCAAATAATTTTTTTTTTAAAAAAGAAAATTTAAAACTCAAATGAACAGTAAAAGAGAGAAAAAGAAAGTGTGGATGGGGAACAAGAAAGGGTATAGTATGTAAGCTATGGAACCATGTTCGTTAGACAGTTCTACACATGAGTCTATTGCATCGCCGAAGACATATCTAGGGGTATCGTTACACATATTCTTTACTATCTGAAGAAAGTAAGAAGAGAGAGAAAATCCAATTATGGTATCTTCTTTAATTACATTGTCTGGGGGATGCAAGACAGACAGCATCTCCTTATTTTGCTATATTGTAGTCATGGACCCGGTATTTGTCTCATTTGTTTCTTTTGTGTTTTTGTTTTGCACCATTCATTTGGGTGGCATTAAACGGAATACCCCCTCTTGTCTGGAAAAATTGGTGAAATGAAAGAGAAGTGGGAACAGTAACCATTTGGTCGACAGATTTTTGGTGCTCGGCACTCGGGTGTAGACTCCGCCCGGGCCTGGCAGGGCCTACAGCTGAGCGCCAAGCATCTCTTATTTGGCACTCGACGCACCAGCCAGGGCCTACATCTGAGTAATGCCAGGTGCTTGGCACTCAGCTGTAAGCCCTGCCAGGGCTTACATCCAAGCACATCAGGCACTTGGCTCACTCGGCTGTAGGCCCTGGCAGGGTCTATAGCCAAGCGCCAAGCACTGAGCACAAGACTACAAATGCACAAGACTACTAAATAGGTTTTTATTAGGAACATCTTAAGTAGATCCATTTGGCTGGAATGGAGAGAACATGCATTTTCTTACTTTGGGATCATCTTTGAAAAACAGTTAAGTAGGTTATTGGTATCTTGGAATCAGGTGTGATGTAGGTGAAATGTCACCACGAGTGGGTTCACATTATATTTATTTATTTATATCCAGTATTTCTACCCCGCCCTTCTCAACCCCCAGAGAGGGACTCAGGGCGGCTTACAAGGCACAATTAGATGCCGACAACAGTACACAATATAAAATCACTAATACAACAAAATTAAAAACATCAGAGTTACACAATTATCAGCAATCAAATTTAATTAAAATTCTATCTATAACAAGTCCACATTCAATCAATGGCTGTAGGCCGCATTTCCATGTCCGTCGTCATATTAGTCCATTCCAAGTAAAATGCTGCATTAAGTTACTGTACAAAGGCCTGGTCCCACAACCACAATTTTACTTTCTTCCTGAAAGCCAGGCATGCAGTGCTATGATTCTCTTTTACATGCCATGGCAGGTTTCATGGAATTCTTGGATTGGCAATTATTGGAGAGGAATGAGCTTCTCAGCCAGAGAATTATCCTTTTGGGCCCTTTGAACAAACTACCAAACCCCAGAAGGACTCTGTAAGACCCATCCATGGCAGTTAAAGTTATTATTGTGTAGTGTGAAAGCACCCTATTTCTGACTTAAGATGCTGAGATATAAACTTTGTGCATTATTGTTTGTTTGTTTGTTTTTATTTACTATATTTATACCTCACCCTTCTCACCCCAAAGGGTACTCAGAGCAGCTTACAAGTAGGTAAGAATTCAACGCCTCATGAAACATACATACAAATAAAATAAGCATATGCATTAAAAACCATAAAATTAAAAACATCTAAACATTACAACCAATTATTAAAACCACACAATCCAAAATCATAGCCCAGGAGTCATTCCAATCATAATTGCATTTATTTCGTATTGTTTATTGCAGTGTTTCCCAACCTTTTTTGAGCTGCGGCACACTTTTTACATTTGCAAAATCCTGGGGCACACCACCAACCAAAATGACACAAAACGGCACTCTAACACATTAATACAGATAGTTAATATGTTTTTAAATGTATTTATACACTCAGTGTGAAACCTGGGCCTGTTTCGATGAACACAACATAGATATTCTGGCAGGAATGGCAGAAAGACACAAACTTCCCACACAGAACTCCCATAACCAAGAGAAAATGCTATAAGAGTTTGGTGGGCATTTACCTTGGGTTTTGGAGTTGCAGTTCACCAATATCCAGAGAGCATAGTGGACTCAAACAATGTTGGATCAGGACCACACTTGGCATGAATACTCAATATGCCCAAATATGAACGCAGATGGAGTTCAGGGGAAATAGACCTTGACACTTGGGAGTTATGGTTGCTGGGATTTATAGTTCCCCTACAATCAAAGAGCATTCTGAACCCCACCAATGATAGAACTGGGCCAAACTTCCCACACAGAACCCCCAGGAGGCAAGAGGAGGTCTCTACTTGAGGAAAGGGAGGCGGGCCTTCCCAATGCATGGAGAGGGAGAGACCAAGTAAACAACGGGTGGGGAGGGGGTGTTTGTAATTTTGTGCCCTTATCGAGGTAGGTTTCTTAGGGTTTTTATACTTCAACACACTAGGCTCTCCCCCCTCCCCTCCTGGAGGTTCCAATTTCCCACGGCACACCTGATGATCACTCACGGCACACTAGTGTGCCCCGGCACACTGGTTGGGAAACACTGGTTTATTGTACTGAATTTACTGCCCAAAGGCTTGGTTCCACAGCCACATTTTAAATTTCTTTCTAAAGGTCAGGAGGGAGGGAGCTCATCTGATTCCACTGGGGAGGGAATTCCACAGCCAAGGGGCCACCACTGAGAAGGACCTGTCTCTCATCCCCACCAACCGCACCTGCAAAGATCTTAATCTCCCAGGTGGTTCATAGGGAGAAATACGTTCGGAAAAGTAAACTGGGCCAAAACTCTCACTCTCAAAATACATACATTTATCTGAAAAGATAAGAAGAGCGAAGAATTCTGTCAAAGTGGAAATATCTTTGTAAGTTGCACAAAAGAAAAAAGATGTGTATTTAAGTACTTTCTTTAATCCTTAGAACAGTAAATGTTGACATTTTAAAAATATCAATAACATACAGCTTTAAGACAACCCCGCGATGAATTGTAACTGGAGATGGCAATGCAAATCTGCTATAAGGAGGATCTTCCCATTAGTATCATGTTGGCCTACATACACATGCTTAAACACATGAGCCCAAATTGTTTCCCCTCAAAATGGTGTAAGCCATGATGCTGAGTAACAACATATGGAGAATGGTGAATGCTGTTTGCAAAGAAACACACCTCCCTCCAGCTCACTGCATGCTCAGTTGGCAAGCACCTGCTCAGTGCTGGAAATTGGGATGCGCTATCAAGATATTTTGTCTCTGGGCAATATTTTCCGTCTGTCGTTATCATTGCATTTCTACAAATCCAGCTTCTGGTTTCTATGGCAGTGATATGAGCCAAGGCACTGATGATGAATGACTAACAGAATGTCACTGGTGGGGCTGCCATCTTTTCCTTCTGCTCTTCTATCTGTTGGATTTATTCCTGAGTCAAAGGCGGCTTCTTGAAATTAAACATTTATAGTTTAAATTGAAGCAGGAGAAGAAAGAAGAAAAGAAAAAGAATTCAAGACATCCCAATTCCTAGAGTTATCTGGTAGGCCTGGTTAGTTGGAATGCTCATAAAATCGGAATGAATTCAGATTAAATCCACCTTTGAAGCGATATCGAAGCGATGTAAGCAACCCGGAAGGAAATTTGGCATTTCGAAGCTGACGCTGCCATTTTTTTCCAATCAAGGAAGTGGATTGGAAAGGATCCCCCCCCCCCCGAGGTGCTTTCCCCTCATTGGCTGGAGGCCAACAGCTGTAGAGATTGCAAAAGGTCCTGTAGTTTAACAGCAGTTAAAAACTCGGGGTTTCCCTTCCCTGGTGAGTGGCGATGCAAAGAGGGATGAGGTGGGTGTCGCTAAGCACAGCTATTCTTGAAGGCCACGTCCCCAGAAGGTCACCGTAGAGATTGGCAGCATTGCAAGACTGTCTCAAGGATCAATGTACTCCAGTGGTGGATGCTGCAAGGGAAAGGTTGTGCAGGCATGAAACCATCCTGCTGAGTCTGTTAGACTTTTGTTGGAAGATAGTGCTGTTTTATCGCCTGGGGCCAATGAAGTCAGAACTTATAATTCAGTTGGAAGCCATTTCTCCCAAATTAACACAGTGCCGGCCCCCCCCTCCCCCCCCCCCCGGTGCCTCGCTTTGCAGTGTACTAGTAAACTGATTGGGATTTCTGGGAGTCACAGGCCAAAACAACTCCGGGACAGCACAACTTCCTTGGCATTGTCTGATGAAAAGGAGTAGTAGAGTTGGGCATCATTTGCGTACAGGTGATACCGAACTCCACATCTCTGGATGATCTCTCTCAATGGTTTCATGTAGATCTTAAAGAACACTAGCCATCCCCTGCCATGCGTTGCTGTGTCCCAGTCTGTCTATATGTGTTTTGTGTGTGTATGTATCTATATGTGTATATATGTGGTTTTGCACATGCGTTGTAATGTATTTTTAAAAACTTTTTTGGCTTTATAAGTCTCTTCCACTGTGTTTTTCAGTGTTTTTATGAGTGATGGTCACTTGTTGGCCTGATAAGTGTATTGTGTCCAAATTTGGTGTCAATTCATCCAGTAATTTTTGAGTTATTTTAATCCCACAAATGAACATTACATTTTTATTTATATAGAATGGGGAAAATGCTGAGTCCTGCAGGACCCCATAGTCTAATGGACATGGGGCTGAGCAGGACTCCCCCAACACCACCTTCTGGCTATGATCTGAAAAAAATGACTGGAACCACTGCAAAATATTGCCTCTCAGTCCCATTCCCATCAGTCGTTCCAGAAATATACCATGGCCAATGGTATTGAAAGCAGCTGAAAGGTCAAGAACCAAATAGGCCACACTCCCCTTATCTAGATCTCTGCGTACATCATCCACTGAGGTGACCAAAGCCGTCTCTATTCCATGTCCCGGCCTGAAGCCAGATTGAAATGGTTCTAGAAAATAATGCCAGTAACACATGTTAGGATTTCAGAAAATATGGTCCACCTCCAGGGCTATTTCTGAGGCTCTTGTACTGTTATAATAAACTTTCTTTGTATTCCACTCTCTCTTCCCAAGAGGACTCAGGGCGGATTCCAACAAAAATGACAAACATTCAATACCGAATACATTCAAAGACACAAATACACAGAAGGAACATCTACAACAAAATAACAAAAGTTAAATAATGACATATCAATTAATTTCCATCTTACATAAAAACATTAGACATAAATTGTATAAAACCACACTTAAAGTTCCTTTAAAATAGTTATTAAAATACTAAGTGACCAATAAAGCCAGCAATACCAACAGTAAAGCCAACTAGATACACAACTATACACAAAGTCTCCCCCAATTGAGATTGAAATGCAATATGCATGGATAGGAGACTTAATCCTTTCAAGCAGTAGCTGTGTAAAAGGAATTTCACCCACAAATTTCCTCTCTCAGTATAGCAATATATAGGGAAAAATTGGAGGAAGTTAAAGAGAACATTGAGCTCCCCCTACTATGAAATCCTGATACAGATTGCAGGATGCAACATTTGTTTTAAATAATAAATCAGCCATAGATATAGCTGCATAATATATATGATAAATACCATGTGGATCTGCAATCAATTATATAAACTTATTGACCAAAGGGGATAAAAAGATCTGCAATCAATTATATAAACTTCCAAAATTGACTATTTGCATAAAGTTCTTTGATTGGGGCCACTCCAAAAAAGTGCCAGCTATTTGTATCTCCCTCTTCATGATAATTGTTGTTATTAATGTTACAGCTAGAAGATTTTGCTTGACCAGCCTCACTGATTACTAATTTGCATGTTTATTATTTTCCTGCTTGTTTTTACTATACCTGCATCACTTCAATCTACAGTCATTTTTCTCTCTTGCCTCCATTACACAATGTATTTGATTATATACTAATATGATATATTTTACAAAGACAACTCATCTTATTTCTTTTCTCTGGTAGACCCTGTGGGCTGGTAATGGGTGGTTCTCCTTTGATTATCCTGCTTATGAGATATAATATTATCTCACATTTCCAACAAATATGTCTCTTTTCTTAGATATGGGAGTACTTAAATCTGCAGAAGATTCTCATTAGTACAAACCTTTCAGAGGTATCAAGCTTAATGAAAATATGAGAGCAATCTGTATTTGTTTTCAAAAGATATACTTTGCCATAGT
This sequence comes from Anolis apletophallus, assembly GCA_030556195.1. Classification (NCBI taxonomy): domain Eukaryota; kingdom Metazoa; phylum Chordata; class Lepidosauria; order Squamata; family Anolidae; genus Anolis; species Anolis apletophallus. Next base: position 195,219,903 of record JARBWK010000002.1, on the reverse strand, counting down.
CAAATAAAAGCATTATCTTATATATCATATAAGCTAATCTTATGTATAAGTTGCAAATATATATGAATTCAGAGATGACCCATGGATAAACCAAAAGTCATTCTATGAAGAGCAAAATGCACTAATGCTGCCTCAGGGGGCCAACTACTCCTGGATGCTACCATTGCTGTTTTCTTGTCCAGAAATTCAGAAATGGTAATAGCACCATGTAAGGAATCACCTATCCTAAGTGGGTGGAAAGCCTGCTTGGAAGTTTTGTATTTCTGTTAGAAGATAGCTGGCATCCATTTTGGTAAGGGATTTGCAGCTAGCAGCCATAAGGGGGCGGTCATAGCCAGAGAGGGGGCGCGGCCTTAGAGTCAAGCCTGCTCAGAGATAGGGAGTGCCCTGTGATTGGCTGAGTGCCAGAGGGGAGGAGCAGAGCTGACTAGAGGAGGGATCTTGTCAGAAAGATCCTCAGTCTTGGGCAGAGCTTTGATTGAGAGACATCTCAGCTCTAGCCAGCGTGGTTTGAGGTTGGAGTGACAATATCCTCCAAGCCTCAGCCATAGGATCTGCCCAGTCTGTTGCTATAGTGCCACATCCAGGGTGCTTGGGGTGACACTGATAGTTAGAATAGAGCCATTAGGGCTGACTCTGTATAGTCAGACTAAACACCTTGTCTCCTCAGTGTATAGAGGGAAAGGTGGGTTCTGTGGCTGGAGAGTTAGCAGCAAGCTAACTCAGGCAGGCAAGACTCAGAGGGACTTCTGGTGTATAGAAGCTCCTGGTAGGAACTAGCTGTTCACTACTATTTTCAGACAATAGGGTGACAGGTTTATATTTTAGTCAAGACTCAGTACTGACTAGAGTATTGTTAAGATCTAAGCGTAATGAACTATTTCCTGTAACTGCACGCTCCAGCATATCATTATCTGTAACCGCACGCTCCAGCATATTATCAGTAACCGTACGCTATTGTTGCCTCTCTATAGAACCATTACGATCAGTGCCTCATTGATAGCCGTTTGTTAATTAATAAATTCTTTTTATTTGTTAACTTTAAGAAGCCTCCATCTCTCTATCTTTTAGTTCCTCACAGTGTGGTTGTTTTGGGCGGCTCGGTTAAAGAACTACCAAGTAAACATCTTAATTAGCAATCTAACATCCTAATTTGAACATTAGGTTGGTGGCAGTACTACCGGGAGTATTATTTTAATTAATAATCTCCAAACCCAGCGTCAGGTCGTGACACACCACTATGCTGGAGAGAGTACAAGAAGAAGCTCTTAGAATAAAAGCACCCTCATAAAGGCTTTATTTATTTTTGTCTTACCATAGGCTCTATGCCCGTCATCATTGGTAAAAAGCCTGGGAGTCCTTTTGGACCCCAGCTGTAAACATCTTAATTGCAATCTAACATCCTAATTTGAACATTAGGTTGGTGGCAGTACTACGGGAGTATTATTTGAATTAATAATCCAAAAAGGTCGTGACACACCACTATGCTGGAGAGAGTACAAGAAGAAGCTCTTAGAATAAAAGCACCCTCATAAAGGCTTTATTTATTTTTGTCTTACCATAGGCTCTATGCCCGTCATCATTGGTAAAAAGCCTGGGAGTCCTTTTGGACCCCCTGCTGTCCATGGAGGCCCAAATCTCCACGGTCAGCAGAACAGCATTTTTCCATCTGCGACAGGCTAGGCGGCTGGCCCCCTATTTGTCTTGGAACGACCTGGCCATGGTGATCCAGGCCACAGTCATCTCAAGACTTGACTACTGTAATACTCTCTACATAGCCCTGCCTTTGACGGTGATCCGGAAACGCAAGCTAGTGTAGAATGCTGCAGGGGCTACTCACGGGGGAGCCCGTGAGATGTCGTATCACACCCGGTTCTGCAGGGCTACCACTGGCTACCAATTGAATACTGGATCACTTTCAAAGTGTTGCTTTTAACTTTCAAGGCCTTACATGGTCTGGGGCCAGTGTACTTGAGGGATCGCCTGTCCCCATATAATCCCTGGAGATCACTGCGGTCAGAAGATCAGAATCTCTTAGCTATCCCTAGTGTGAAGTCTTACCATCTGACGGCAACCCGACGCACAGCTTTTTCTATCATCGCACCAGTTTTGTGGAATGATCTGCCCCCTGAGACTCGGGCTTTGCAAACTAGGTAACTTTTCGCAGAGCTTGTAAGACCTTGTTTAGACAAGCCTTCGAGTCCTAATGATATTTTAATGTGTATTGTTTTATTGTTTATTACTGTTTTGAAATCTGTAAACCACCCTCAGCCTCTGGGAGTGGCGGTGTACAAGTCAAATAAATAAATAAATAGGCGCAAGGAAGACAGTACTGGAGATTAGGAATGCCCCCTCATTGGAATCCTTCAAAAACAACTGAAAACCTGGTTTTCCCACCTGGCCTTTGGAGATTAATTCCCCAAATGCCTCTGTTTCCGGCAAGACCTCTTCCCCCTATGTGACCCTTATGTTTCGACACTACTCCAGTTATCTCCCCCAAGTTTTTAAACATTTTATATGTACATGTGGCCTGCCCTGTCGTTTCTGTTTTAGATTCACCTGTGCTGTTGTGTTTTTAAGATGTATTTTATTGTGTTTATTGTGTTTATTGCTTTTATTGTGTTTATTGCTTTTGATGTTTCTGATACTTTGTGATGTGTTGTTTGGGCACGGCCCAATGTAAGCCAGTCCGAGTCCCTTCCGGGGAGATGGATGCGGGTTAGAAATAAATTATTATTATTATTATTATTGGAGGTTTCCCACCAAACCCCTGTGTATATCATTCTACTATCCCATCCCTCTCTACTGGCTACATTCCATTCCCACCATTGCTATCCTACAGTTTCGCTCCTTCCCAATCCAGATGGCCCTTATGTCATACGTGCCTCACCCTCTCAACATCCATGTCACGGGGTGAACGAAGTAGCTTGTTCTAAGCTGGTATGAACATCCTGACAATTCTATCAAGAACAAAATGCACTAATGTTGCCTCAGGGGCCAACTACTCCTGGCTGCTACCATTGCTGTTTTCCTATGAAGAAATTCAGAAATGGTAGAAGCACCACTACGGTGAAAAGAGTAGAAGAAGGTCAGTGTGTCTATTAGGTTCTCCCAATATCTAGTAAGTACTCACCTTCTGCCACTCTTCTCAGAGAAGATGATAGCTTCTTCTTTTCTTTTTTGGTAATAGTTAAATACAGTATTTTCATTGACCTATGGATAGTAAACTAGCCTTATACGTGAGTATATGCAGTAATATCATTTGTATCCTGGTTTTTTAAAAATTAAACAAGATTTTAGCTTTCATTACAACACTGAATGGAAAGCCAGCATGACATATAGTAACATGGAAAGCTAAAGCTTTCAAATGCCTATGTTTGACAACGTGGGCTCTCCTTTACCCTTACCCTGCCACTTCTGCTTCTTAAAATACATGCCGTGGGTGTAGCTGTGCAGACCGGAGCTGATACTTTTTAAGATAAGGTAGCCTCCCTTTTGAAATGTAAGCTTATATTTCCTTTTAGTGCCCATTATAACTCCTTCTTTCCTAATACAGAATAATTACATTGTGCTTGCAATTCTCACTACAATCTCCCTTTTATTCCATAATGATATGTATGTTAAAAGGGCCTTAAATGTTGTGCTAGACCCAAACCTGGGGTTTCTTGAAATGCTACCATCAGAGCCTAATTTAATTGAACACAACAGGGGAGGCTGTGAAACATGTACTCATGCAACTATTTGAAATAATAAGCCAATGAGAATAATGGCCTTAATCCAACAAAAAGGAAGGGAAACAAGAGTGTGATTAAATATATGAAGAAACTATGAGGATACCACCACAACTTCACTGCATAAACTCAAACTGTGTCTCCCTCCCCCAGCCTTTAAGTCACTTTAGTGCCTACACCACATGTGTCAAAAATGTGGCGCTCCATATGTTTGGGCCTCCGACCCTGGAAGCCCTAGTCAGCTTGTCCAATGACAAGAATTTTGGGAGCTGAAGTCCAAAACACCTGAAGGGTCACAATTTTGATACCACTAGCCCACACGATGCTTTGACAATGGTGCTTTCAATTGACATCTCATCGAAAGAAATTGTTTTTACGCATGTGCTCACATTTTAAAATACAAATATCACTTTAGAAAAAACACCATGCACATGTTTTACATTTTTTAAAATGCCTTTATACCAAAACTCTTTTTGAGAACAGGTTTTTCACATGGTTCCCAAGTCTGAAATTCATCAAAAATACATAAAACACATGTAATCTCATTCAGTGGAGAGATAACTTTTGAAGTTATTCATTATTGTATGCAATAACAACCCAAGAGTTACACCCTTAAACATTTGTATGGAGACTTCATTGTGGTGGCTATGAAAAATATACGAATTTAAACTTTCAATGCAGAAATATTCTGCATTTTTGTTCCCAGCTTATTTTTCATATATGGACTGAAGTGAATTTACAGGCAGTCCCCAAGTAGCAAAGAAAATAGGTTCTGTAAGTTTGTCCTTAAGTTGAGTTTATATGTAACTCAGAATAGGTACAATTTAAAGTAAAGCTCCATATATATATATATATATATATATATATATATATAGATATATGCAAGCTTTGGATAGCATAAGGAAGGTTTATCATCCGTCACGATGCAGAGACTAGTAAGCCAGGCCCAGGAGTAAAAGGGAATAACAAAACGTTTATTGAACAACAACTGGAGAAAGGACGAACAAAAAAGTAGCCAGTTTTCTCCCACAAAATAAAGCAAAAGGCCCAAAACTCAGTATAAACGTTTCAGCCAGGGAAGACCAGTAGTCACCCGGCCTCAGGGAAAGGCAGATGAAAAGGAGGAGACCATCCAAGGCAATCAGGTATACATGAATAGCACAAATCATAGCCCCCCAACCTTGCCATACAAACCAGTTTTCAGAACTCAGTAAACTCAGCTGCCAAGCCCCGCCTCAGGGCAGCTAAACCCCCACCTTTGCCCAAACCAGCTAGAGAGCTCTTCCCAGGAACAAAGTGGAGAAATAGCCCATAGCTCATGAGTATCAGGAAACTGGAACAAGGTACTTGATTCCAGGAACACAAGAGAGTCAGAGACAAGAACCAGACATCAACTCTTTGACCGCCGCAAAGGCAGGCCCAAAAACTCATTTCTTATATAGCACTTAAACATCACTGTCTTCTGAAGAGTCTCCAGCTGCTGTATCTCCTACAGCTGCTGTGCTTTGCCTCCACTCTTTCCAACACTGTTGTGTGCTTAAAGTGTCTCAATCTCTTTCTGAACCCCCAGAAGGCCAGTATAAATCAGTGTCAAAGCCACAAAATGTGTCAGAAGTAGACACTTCGTTACACACATCCCTTACTTCCTGAACCAATGTTGAATCTAAATCCATATCACTTTCCTCTGACCCCATTTCTTCTTCCCCAGAAAAACCTTGGAAAGTGTCTGAATCCGAAGGTGCTCTAAGTATCTGCGGGATTCTTTTTCTCTGTTCCAATCCTTCCACACTAGAATCACTAGCAGCCCTTTTCCTTGCAGCTGCAAACTCCTGATCACCCAGAGCCACACCTAAATCCATACTATTGCTTGATGCTATTGACCCAGCATCTTCCTCAATACTACTACTAGTAGTAGCTGAAGGCTCAATCACAACACCATCTTTATGGTGTTTGTTTTGCTGTCTGTGCCCCTGTTCAGAATATTTCCCCTCATTTTGTATTCCTGTGAGAATTGAAAAAAATTGGAAACAAAGATTGGCGATAAATCTTTGGAGACCCCTTTTCCCATGGTAACTCTTCCAGGAGTGAAATTCTCTTCCAAGAAATAGGTTTCCTCTAATTTCCTTTTGTTTCCCCCCTGAGTCATTTATAAGTTGAATGTTTGTAACTTGGCAACTGCCTGTATTCCTTTTTTGGATATTGAAATCACTACTTTATTTAGACATCTAACTTCCTGTAACAAGTGACTAGAGCTCTTATGTGAAACATGACAAGGGAATTAATAAAACATTCTTTCTTTCAAGAAAATTTACCAAACTAAACTGGCATGCAGCAGAACCGTTGTGCTGCCCTTTGATGTAAAATGCAGAACACTTTTCCAAGCTTTGTCTCAATCCAAGCTTTAACAAGAGAGAAACGTTTGTGTGTAAAAAGATCTTTTTCTGTGTTCCCATTAACAAGTGACATGGGCATGTATATATTTATGAATAAGCTGTGGAAAGCACTAGATTGGGAAATCTATAGAAAGGACTTGGATCTTGCTAATCCAGAAAGAATCTATCAAATGAATGGATGAAATTCTCAAGTCTGTACTCTGTCCCACGAAAATAGAATCTTGACACTGCATTCACTATTTAAAGAGAGTAGGTTTGAAGTATGCATATTTTAAAGGGCAGTTATGGAGAAGAGTAAGAAAATAATGTATAGAAGCTGGAAAATTTATTTATTCCCTACTCAAGGGTATAAGCTATGGGGTGGGGTGTCTGAAGACCAAAACCTTTTAGAAGTCCCGAACATCCAGACTTACAAACTGTCATCCACCAGACACAGGGCCTTTTCAGTTGTGGCACCGAATCTCTGGAATGGGTTGCCTGAAGAAGTTAGAGCCATCCGTGACTTGCTCCCTTTCCGGAGGGCTTGCAAGACCTTTCTCTTCAGGCAGGCTTTCGGTACCGACTGAGGAAGTGTTGCACCTCAGATCGCGGACAGCCCCCCTAGATCACACACACCAGGCAGATGCAAATAATATGTATTTATTTAGAATAAGTAATAGTCCAAAAGTAGAAAGATGCAAGGCAACTCGAATAAATCCAAGGATAGTCCAAGAAAGTTCTGTAGCTGGCAAGTCAAGCTGACTTAAGTCCCAAGGAACAAGATACAATAACAAGGCAAACCGCTCCTGGGGTCAAACGGAAACTTAGAGTCTAGAGCATGAGTCCATCCAAGCTGAACGTAGTTTCAGGTCTGGCGAAAACCCTCCCAGACCGGTCTAATAAAAGAATCTATTTTCTATGTTATCAACGCACCCCCTTTCTCAAACTCCAGTCTCTCCGGGAGGATCGGATGCTGGCCCTCCTGTCAAATTCCTCCTCATTAACAGCCCCAGGTGCTTCACTATCAGGCTGGGAAACTCGATCCTCCCTATCCTTGGAATGCTCGCCCGGCAAGGAAGTGAAGAAGTTCTCATGAGAATCAAGGTCGCTAGGCCTCTCACTGCCAAATTCAGAACTAACTTCCATGGAGTCAACATTATCCCAATCTTCAGTCCCATACCCATGTAACCATCCATCATCCCAGGCTAAATCTTCATCTGCAGTCTCATACCCATCTGGCCACCCATCATCCCCGTTCTGACCCTGAGCAGCTGGGACCCTCGGTGTCTATCTATGACCACTAGGCTGGAACACCACAGGAAGATAATGTAGCAGAAATTGTATTTGTATTTTGTATCTTGTTTTTGTTGCTGAATTTCTTGAATTTGTTTTAAACCTTAAAGTGTTTTGTATGACTTTCGAGTACGAACCGCCCCGAGCCTTTGGAAAGTGGCGGGTATAAATTGAAATAAATAAATAAATAGGTACGTAATATTTCAATAGTTTTCTTCTCAAAATAAGCAAAAATTAGTTTGAGTCATTCTCTTTTTGGTTGCGATTCCCCCCCCAAAATTAGAACAAATGTTGACAACTATTCACAACTCAGGACTTATTAGTGTTGGTTGTTTTTCCCAGAAAACAGCATTTCTTCACAAAAGAAGTCAATTTTAGATGAAATAAATCCCAGTTGAAGCATTTAATGTGCAAGGGAAAATACTATTTCTACACAAAACCATCATGACTGAATTTTCTGCCAAATAAATCCTGAACTAAACAAAACCTAAGGTTCTTCTATTCAAGTTTTTTTGACACATTTTCCAGCCATTTCTGTCAGACTTTTTTTTCTATCTCAAGGGTAAAATGAGGGCATTTCTATTCCCTTATAATAATTATGCCCCACCCCATGAAAATGTCCTTCAGTCCCCAAACATCTGGTGTTTCCATAACATAAAACTTCAGCTGAACATTTAAAAATGCAATTTAGCTGTCAAAGAAAAGGGACAGGTAGAGAAAGCAAGATGGCACAGACAAAGCAACTATAGAAAGTCTGAATGTGAAAGAATTTCACCATCCCACTTTCTATAATGCTAGCAATGTCATTTTTTGGAGGGGGCGGGCAGAATTATGATAGGGGACAATGCATTCTTCCCTCCACTGGTAGCTACACCTATTCTTCCCACTTTTGGACACACTAAAATACGATACTTTCAAGCGTTTGCTGTCATGTCACTTCACTTTCTTCAGGATAGTTTGAAAGTCTCAGTGCTGTGTGAAGGGCTTTGTTCGCTCCTGTAAAAAATGAAGTATTATTGATGGGATGACATGAAAAGTAAATTATACATTGAAAGCTATCCCAGAAAGAGGTAAGAGAGAGCCATAGAAAATGAAGACAATAAGTCAGTTGCACAGCTATGGAATCTATGGGCAGGAAGGGAAGGGAATCGGGAAAAGTAGAAAACTCTGATGGGAACTGGTGGGAGAAGGAATAATTCAGCATAATAATTCCTCCACAGCATTCAGGGATGTTAGATATTAGAGGAAAAATTACACACATTTTTGATGATCTATTATTCCACCTAATGGGATTTCACCCCTATCAGTAAAACTTTTTTTCAGCCTGAGAATGAAATATTCTGAATAATCTTTCTTTTCCTAGTTCTATTTTTAATTTAAGATATCAAAACTCTTAAAGGTGTTGCAATTTCAGGCTTTACTTATAAATACCACATACAGTCATAGCACTCTATAAATAAGTGATATCCTCTGGCATTGATTCGTGAATGAAGACTCTTAGGAAGGACTCATCCCACACTTTCTACAAGCGCGTTGATGACTAAAAAGGCCAATCGGAGATAGGCAAGTCCGGTTGCAGAAAGCACAGCAGAAATTCTCCTTGGGTAACATTGTTTCCAAGTTGCGGTTATTTCTGCATTGTTGTTTCTCTTCGAGACCTGTTTGGCATGTCTTCTTGAAAGAGGCCACAGCATTATGGATAGTGTGTCTCCATGCCTCCCGAAGTGAGGCCAGGGTGGACCATTGTTGGTGATCAATCTGGCTGAGCCTGAGATGTTGTTTCAGGGAGTCCTTATATCTCTTTTTTGGGGTGCCTCTCTTGTGCTGACCCGTGGTGAGTTCACCATAGAGTAGTATCTTTGGGAGGCGTCGGTCCTCCATCCTAGAGACGTGCCCTGCCCAGTGCAGCTGAGTTTTAATAGTCAGCTGCTGTTCTGCATCACTACAGTTTCCAACACCATGCTTGCCCAATACACCTTTCCAGGCTTCAAAGTTTTTTCCTACTCTGGCACTGAAATCACCAAGGATAATGATTTTGTCTTCTGCAGGGACCTTTTGTATGAGGTGGCATAGGTCTGAGTAGAATTTGTCTTTCTCCACAGGGTCGGCTTGCATAGATAATATTATCACAGAAAATGTGAAGATGGTCTTAGTATTGAAGAGCCTTAAGAGAAACAGAAAAATTGGTGGTGTTTGCTGAGTTAGTAGCTAGTAGGGGTGGATATCTCCGGCCGTAATACTTTGATTTCCGTTAATTTTTCGTATTTAAAATTATTTTGACCCTATATTGACCCTCAGCGTCCAACCCGGAAGTGATCTTTCTAAATCGAAACCAGGTCAGCCATTTCCATAAAGGGCGCGTTATTAGGTCATTTTTATTCCTGCCCTTTCTTACTCTTTAACCCGCCTCAGTTTTCAATTGGCGAAAGGAGACTGGAGGGCAGCAGCACTCTCCATTCTCCTCTCGCCAGCTGAGAGCTGAGGCGGGCGCTTTGGAAACCTGGAAGCCAGGGGCTGAGATTTCCTCCTGATCACTTGGGAAGGAGAGTCTTGGCGATCTGAAGGAAATCACCTAAGAAAGCTGAGTGTAGTTCCACTTGTTACCAGAGTAAATTCAAAAGAGCATGAAAGCACAAAAAATATAGTAAATGATATCTATCTATCTATCTATCTATCTATAATTGTGAAGCATAACACTGTAGCCAGTTGAAAATCTCAAAATTTGAACATATAAACCATATATACTAATTCATATTATTACTTACACACAGGTAAGTGGCGACGCAAGAGATTCTAAAGCCCAATGGCTACGAGGGAAAACTCTAAGATGTAGAGCATCAAAAAAACACCTATATAGTGGAATACTGCCATTATTTGGATTTATTTTGGGAACTCTGCTTCCAGTTTGGACTTTGACGTGATCTAAACGTGCTCTAAACGTGATTAAACGCTCAGGGAGCATCCAATGGGACTACATTCGGAAGAATTTTTCTCTCTAAGCCATTGGGCTTTAGAATCTCTTGCGTCGCCACTGCAGGAAATTTCCTCCTCATGGGTTTTATGACTATGTGGAAGGGCCTTGCTTTGAACTGGGTTATCTGGGGGCTCTTCCACACAGCCCCATATCCCAGAATACCCAAGGCAGAAAATCCAACAAGATCTGCTTTGAACTGGGTTAACTGAGTCCACACTGCCCTATAACCCAGTTCAAAGCAGATATTGTGGGATTTCCTGCCTTGATATTCTGGGATATATAGAGCTTGATTGTGCTTTCCCTCCATGAAGGCAGAAGGGGGTTTGTCTGGATGGTCTTTAGAGGTCCCTACAACAGAAACACTGGGTGGGATTGTATGAGAAAGAGGACTGCGTGGTCATTAATCACAGTATGTGTGCAGATAAATGCAGGTAAGCAAGCATATAGATGTGTATATTAAATATTAATCTGTAGAAATAATGATTAAACAATGCAGAACATGCAAATATGGAAGCAAATCAGTATAACCACAGTGACTATTGTTGGCCAAAGAAGTTCATTAATATAAATATACACATGAATATATAAACAAATGCATTGGTCTCCATTAGCTTATGTAATTCGCATTGATGTTTGGCCATCGGGTCTGTCTCTCACCTGCCCTGGCTTCTCCCTCCAGTTCCAGCTGTGTGGAAGGGTCCCCAGAATATCAAGGCAGAAAATCCCACATTATCTGCTTTGAAGTGGGATATATGGCAGTGTGGACTCAGATAACCCAGTTCAAAGCAGATAACAAGCGTTGAAGAATCCAATGGGATTAAGATAAAGCCGGATGTTTCCTCGTGAGTCAGCGGGAACTGGAGGGAGAAGCCAGGTGAGGTGCGATGGTCAAACCTCAATGCGAATGGAATTACATAAACCAATGGAGACCAATGCATTAGTTTATAGATTCATGTGTATATTATTTATTTATATTAATGAAATGCTTTGGAACTATTGCTTGAGACTGCATTGTTTGGACTACCATGCCAAGCACATTTTATATAAGATACAGAATTTGGGCAACTCATCATGTTCTTGTCATGATTAGATGGTTGGATTAATATTACATTAGAGTGTTTATCTTGACCCCCCCCCACCGCATCCTTTATTTCCAACTCTCTGTATTCCACAGTGTTGTTCCACTCCAGAGCATATTTGACTCATTTCCTTCTACAATGTGTTGTTCCATGACTCCTGTGTAATGTCTTTATCATTGCATTGAATACCACATACTTTGAGTATCAGAACACTGAATATATACATTTCTCTTAGATACTGATATGTTCTTGTCATGATTAGATGGTTGGATTAATATTACATTAGAGTGTTTATCTTGAGCCCCCTATCCTTTATTTCCAACTCTCTGTATTCCACAGTGTTGTTCCATAATTATTGTGTAATATCTTTATCATTGCATTGAATACCACATTTGCCTGTGCTTTTAACAGTGTCAGTCCTGTTTTTCTGCTTTGCGCATGTGCTGAAGCAGTAACGGCCTAATAACGAAAATTCGCTATTAATTACGTTTCAATTACAAAATTTATTTAAAATTTTTCGGAACACTTTCTATAACAACCCACCAACAGAAATTCCCCTCCACACAAGTTTAGAAACATTTTTTTATGGATCAACCACCCCTAGTAGCTAGGGAGTGGGATGATGTAAATATGAGAAAGATGATGAAATATATTGACCATTCAAAACAATCTGGAAAGCACAGCTGAGTTGAAAGGTAATGGGAAATCTAGTTCTGAAGAGCTGAAAAGGTCCTCTAGCCAAAATGACATATAAGTTACGCACATGTTGAATCCCTGTGAAGAAACATAAGATGGTGAGAAGAACAAAAACAGGTCTTTTATCCTACTGAAAATTTCCAGAACATTTTCAGAAACTTCTGGGTTCTGTTCTGTTTTTGTACTTGCTAAGACTAACTAGACCAAATTCCTTCCCTCTTTTCCTTTCCCTGTTACTCTTCTCTTTGTAATATGTCATCACTTTCTGTGCTAGTAACCATAGAGATGGGTAATAGAGATGGCTTCTGCTTTAACCTTCTTTACAAAAGAACCTCTTTAAAATCACTGATGCAGTACAGCAGCTTGTTTGTGTGTAACAGGGCTTTCAGTTGTATTTCCTTCCAAAGGTGGTGAGGGCAGAAGTCCAGGACTGCAAAACTCACATAGGCATTGCTTTAAGACTGTCCAAATATACAGCTGTGGTTTTCAAATGAAAGATCAGGGACCAAGAGTTCATTTCATTCTATAAACTGGAAAACCGATATCTCCTGAACAACATTACTGTTTGTGGATTTTCATGAGAAGCAATAGATTGCCTTTGTTTGGTTCCCTAAATCTGCAAATTGAATTCTTGGGTCAGATCTGAGTCTCCTGCAGGAGAGATAAAGTGAGGTATAAATAATAATAAAATTATTTCATTTATTTCTGGCATTTATACCCTGTCTCTTCTCTAACCCGAAAGGGGGATTCAGGACAGCTTACATAGGCAGCAATTCGATGCCGTTACATGAATAATTAAAACAATGACAATTAAACATAACCATTAACTGTTAAAATACATAAAATACATAAATTACATAAACATTCATTAAAACAGTATAAAACCTTCCTGTTGTTGGAGCAGAAGCCAACATGAGGTGTCCAGGAACTCTGTGAGTGTCACGATGCACGGACTCGACCGGCCCCTTAATCACACACACAGAGACGGACTGAAGGCTAACTACTTTATTGAATATAAAAACAGTTCAAAAGATAATGTCCAATAGAATATAAAGGCAATCCAAAAGGCTTGAAGTAACAATGTCCAAGGTAACGTAGCAAATAGGCTAAAAGCTTAGCAAGGCTCCGCACAACCAGGCGGATCAGGAACAAGGCAAGGCAAGGCAAGGCAAGGCAAGGCTTGATGACCACTGGCTAGCTTAGCTTCGTGGTCCCACTCCGCTTCACGCCTATTCAGATGAGACGTGGCCGGAGCACTGAGGATTCGTTCCCACGGATCCTATACTTAATCCCTCGGCCGAGGTCCCCGACGCTCTAGGCTTCTTCGTCTCCAATCGCTGCTCACGGACCTCGGCCGGTCTATGCTCTTAGACCATTCCCTTCTGCTAGACTCGATGTTCCGTCTCCTATCAAAGGTTCGACCTTGTCTCTCCGCAGCTGTGTTTCTATCTCCCTGAGAGCACTCCTCCCTAGCCATTTCCCATGCGCTTTCTTCCATGTCCTCCCCTGGAGGCTCCTGAGAATTCCTTCCTCCCGGGTGTTCATAGCTGCCAGAATCGCTGTCCATCTGCACCTGGTTATCTATGTCTTCGCTAGGGCCAAACAACATTTCCTCCCATGCCAAGCTCTCTGTGGGCGAAAGAGGCCCATCAGGGGAAAGCTGCCCTTCGCCCCAGTCATCTAGCTCATCCTCTGAATCATGTTCTGGCACTGCTGGTTCTAATGCTAATGGGACCCCAGGTCCTGACCCCTGCCCTCCAGGCACAAACGAGAACTGCTGTGCTACAGTGAGTGGGATTTCACTGGATCAGTTTCAATTGATGAGTACAACTGATGTGGACAAGCTGCTGGAGCAAGTAAGGAAGACAACCTGTTTTCTTGATCCCTGCCCCTCTTAGCTGTTTGTCCAGGGAGGAAATGCAATTCGATTTCAAATACAACAAATTATGAATGAATCTCTCGGGGAATTTTCCATCCTGTTTAAAAGGAGCAGTAGTTAGATTGCTGCTGAAGAAGCCCTCCCTGGATCCCCTGGACCTCTAATAATTACAGGCCATTGTCTAACCCCACTTTTTTGAGCAAGGCGATTGAGAAGGCAATTGCCTTCCAACTCCTGGCAGTCTTTCATGATACACACTTGCTCGGCTCATTTCAAATGGGCTTCAGAGCAGGATATGGAGTACAGACAGCTATCTCCTTCGTGGATTATTTCCATTTCAACACCTACAGGGGGAATATGTCCCTGTTCATGCTTCTAGACCTCTCAGTGGCTTTTGATACCATCAAGGTATCTTTCTGGAACGCCTGGAGGGGCTGGGAATCAGAGGCACTGTACTGCAGTGGTTTTGGACACACCTCTCAGGCAGGTTCCAGATGGTGGTGCTTGGGGATAGCTGCTCCTCAAAAAAGGAGCTGTTATGTGGCATCCCACAAGGTTCCATTCTACCCCCAATACTTTTCAATAGTTACATGAAACCTCTGGGAAATATCATCCATAGGCATGGGGCAGGGTTTTATCAGTATGCTGATGACACCCAAATATATTTCTCCATGTCTTCAAAAACAGCCTCAGCTAAGGATAGTGTGCCTCCTCTGAATGAATGCCTGGAGGAGGTGATGGGGTGGAGGAGAAAAAAACAACAAATTGAAACTGAATTCAGACAAAACAGGTGCTTGCTAGAGTTCTAATCTGGGGAATGAGGTATGTCAACCAGTTACACTCCCCTGAAAGACTGTGTTTGCAGCTTGGGAGTTCTTCTGGATCTGTCTCGCCAAATGTCAGCCCAGATAGATGCGATAGTCAGGTGTGCTTACTGCCAGCTTTGGCTGATACACCAGTTGTGCCCCTTCTTAGATATAGAGGACCTGAAAATGTTAGTGCACGGACTAGTTACCTCAAGGTTGGACATCTGCAATTCAGAAATTCCAGTTGGTTCAAAATGCGGCAGACAGATTGGTTATACCACCTCTGGGTGGAAAGAGGTGAGAAGTGGCGTACCCCAAGGTTCAGTTTTGGGTCCGTTACTTTTTAATTTATTCATTAATGATCTGGATGTAGGAGTGAATTCTGAGGTAGCAAAGTTTGCAGACGACACTAAATTGTTCAGGGTAGTTAAAAATGAAACTGATTGTAAAGAGCTCCAGAAAGATCTCTCGAAATTGAGTGAATGGGCAACAAAGTGGCAAATGCATTTTAACCTAAACAAGTGTAAAGTCATGCACATCGGGGCAAAGAACCCCAACTACACCTACAAATTGATGGGGTCAAAGCTTTCTGAGACAAACCAGGAAAGGGATCTTGGGGTCTTGGTGGACAGCTCAATGAAGATGTCTACCCAGTGCGCAGCAGCAGTGAAAAAGCAAATTCTATGCTAGGCATGATCAGAAAGGGAATCGAAAATAGGTCAGCAAATGTTGTATTACCTCTCTACAAATCGATGGTAAGGCCACATTTGGAGTACTGTGTACAATTCTGGTCTCCGCACCTTAAGAAGGATATAACGGAACTGGAAAAGGTACAGAAAAGGGCAACAAGAATGATCCAAGGGATGGAGCGGCTCCCCTTATGAAACCAGGTTGCAACGCCTTGGTCTTTTCAGCCTTGAAAGACGGCGTTTAAGAGGTGACTTGATCGAAGTGTATAAAATCATGCATGGGATAGAAAAGGTGAATAAAGAAAAATTATTTTCTTTGTCACAAAACACTAGGACTAGAGGGCACTCCCTGAAGCTCCAAGGTAGGAAAATTAGGACTAATAAAGGGAAATATTTCTTCACCCAGAGGGTCATTGGGTTATGGAACTCACTTCCAGAAGAGGTTGTGACAGCTGTCAGCCTGAACAACTTCAAGGCAGGATTAGACAGATTCATGGATACCAAGTGTATCGGTAGTTACTGAAAAGGACATTCAAGTGCCACCTCGGAGTTGGTTGAGGTAGGCAGGATTTCCCTGGGTACTGGTTGTGGGGGGGGGAGCAGGTCAGGGTTTTGCCCTCCCTTCTGCTCGAGATCCCGTGTACAACTGGTGGGCCACTGTGTGATACAGAATGCTGGACTAGATGGGCTGAGGTCCGATTCAGCATGGCTCTTCTTATGTTCTTATGTTCTTATGTTCTTATACCAACATTCAGGAGTGCACCTATCTCAAAGTCACTCCACTGGCTGCCAATTAGTTTTTAGGAATAGCACAAAATGTTGGTTTTGACTTTTAAAGGTTACCTACAGCATTGTTTTCTCCCACACAATCTGTCCTGAGCTCTTAGGTCCTCTGGGGGTGGGGGTCTACTTCATCCAGTCAGAACTCGACTGGTGACTGTCATCCAGAGGATTTTTTCATTGACCGCCCCCAAACTGTGGAATGACCTGCCAAAATTGCTCCAACAGCTAAATGAGTTGTCAGAATTTTAAAACTATTTAAATACCTATTTCTTCTGGCAGACCTACCCGGCTAGTTTTAATCACAAAGTTTAAACTTGTCTTATGTTTAATTTTGTTCTGTTTATTTTGATATGTATTTTGTAGGAATATGTTTCAAAATGGCCCGCGTGGCTGCTGGGCATGGTTTCTGTCCTTCTTTTCAAGAGCACAGAGTGCATGCTTTTTTTTTTTTTTTTTTTTTTTTTAATAATATTTATTAGAGTTTTCATAAATTTTATAGACATTACAAAAAACATAAAAGTTGACAAACATAGAAACACACGGGCTAGGGGGAATAGGAAGGGGAGTAGGGATCAATAAAATTGACTTCCGTTCTAGTTCCATACTTCATCATGTTTACATATTCTTTACACTTCTTTCCCATTAGGCATCCTAAGGTGCTCTTCATTCCTGGTTTTTTACTGTATTATCTGACAGAATGTTTTCAATCAGTTTTTATTAATCTTATATATTCATTTATCCCAGACCAGTCTGTCATCGTATTCCCTTTACCATTATTCTGGCGAAGCCAGTATGTTAATTCATCCATTCCCTTAATTTCCAGCACTTTCTCCACCCATTGTTCTTTGTCTGGGAGGAGATTTTGTTTCCATACTCTTGCGAAGACTATCCGTGCTGCCGTGGCCAGGTACACAAACAATTTTTGTTGATTTTCATTTTCAAAGGTGGTCTCACCTAATATTCCTAATAGATATAACTCCGGGGTTTGGGGAAAGTCTACTTTTAGCATTCGTCTACATTCCTGGTGGATCATTGCCCAGTATTCTTTTGTTTTGGGGCATGTCCACCACATGTGGTAGAAAGTACCTTCCTGGGTTCTGCATTTCCAACATTTATTATCCAAGTTTTTATACATTGCATTGAGTTTTTGCGGTGTGATGTACCATCGGTGGATCATTTTAAGCCAATTTTCTTGTAAGTCCATAGCATATGTCATTTTTAAATTTTTCCTCCATGTAGTTTCCCATTCTCTAAGTTGTATTGTTCTCCCAATGTTTTGGGCCCATTTTATCATTGTATGTTTAATTGTCTCAGAGTGCATGCTTTCTTTACCCTGTTCTTCAAACCCAGACTTCCTTGAAAGGAAGAAAGAAAAGGAGCCCAGGAAGGATGCTTCCTTAACCCCGTTCTTCAAACCCAGGTCCCCTTGAAAGGAAAGGATCCCAGGAATGGAAAGGGAAGCCTTGTAAATTCCCCATTGCTGCCAATGGGCCAGATCTTCCCGGATCTTTTGGCTGTCTAGCTAAAAACAGATTTTTACATTAGCCAATTTTCAGGAGCCTCCTGAAAATGGATCTGGGTACCCAATGAAATTTGGATACCAAAAACAGATTGCCCTCCAGCCGAATTGCACCAGCGTAGTGACATGCCTTCATTATACATTGGGGAAGACCTGATTCAGAGGCTGGTTTATGCCTTGTGTTACAAAATGAAAAACATTGAGATTTCCCCCCAAAAGTAACTATCTTACATTTTGAGATGTGAAAAAAGAAAAGTCACTTTTAAAAATATACCATTGTAATAATAAGAATGTTGGTGGGAGCCTTGAAGCTATGATAGCAGTTCTGACTTCAAGTTAGGTGCCTTCAAGTTTTTTGGTTGTTTTTCTGACCAGGATGACCCTATCATGCTGTTTCCCTGGCAAAATCAGTCCAGAAGAGGCTTCCCGTTGCCTTCCTTTGAGATGGAGAGAGTGTGATTTGCTCAAGTTCACGCAATGGGTTTCATGGCTGAGCAGGGATTTGAACTCTAGTCTCGAGTCATAATCCAGTGTTCAAACTACAGCAGGCTGGTGTCACAATTACTTTTTGAAGCTCTGCTACTGTTTTCAGCAACCTTCAAGCATATACTAGAATTTCTAACATTTCTATGTGTGAAATAGATTTGTTGTTATTAGACTGTATTCATTCCAGAGTGAGAATATTCACTCATATATTCACTAGCTTATACCCAGTGAATGCACCGGGAATGTGGCGCAGCTGGCTAAGTGTCAGCTGCATAATATCTCTCTGACCAGTAGGTCATGAGTTCGAGGCCTGCCACCTCAACCTTTAAGTGTAGCCTGCTGTCAACCTTTGCAGCCTGAAAGACAGTTGCATCTGTCAAGTAGGAGATAAAGGTACCACATTAAGTGGGGAGGCAAATTTTGACTCAATTATGAGGCCATTAAAGAACTCCAGGAACGCTGAGGAATGCGGAAGGAATAACAAGGGATGCTGGGAATGCTGAGAGATGAGGAGTGCATCAGCTCCCCCTGGTGGCCAGAGTTTGCCTCTGTTCGTCTATATGTTGTGTATGTGGAAACGGCAGGGATTGTCTGCTAAGTATGTGTAATCCGCTCTGAGTCCCCTTTGGGGTTGGAAGAGCGAAATATAAATAAACTAAATAAATAAATAAATCAGTGGAAAGTCTTGCACACCTTCCATTCATTCAGTGGATCTAGTATAGATGAGAAATTACTTTAGCATTTAGGCCAGATAGACTTAATGTCAGATACATTTTTATAGAATTGTGATCTTAAACCGGGATTCATTTTCTCCATAATTCCCTCTCAGCTTCTTAAAATGGAAGAAGCCAACAAATACATCGAAGATAATCTTTCTAAAGCAACTTCTAACCAGTTGCCAATTATTTGTTAAACAAAAGTTGGAGCTAGATTTCTGAATAGCAGAATAGCTGGGAGTTTGTCCTATTAAAGTTGATGGCATGTACATTGGGTTTGGGGGTGCAATTCTGAAAGAAATAGCAGAATAAAATTTAGGCAACATTGGAGCACCATCTGTTGCCTTCTGCTTAATAAAACAAAAATATTTCACCAACTATCGTGACTTCTATGTATGTAATCTGCAGTGATTTCATAGGAAATGTCATCTTTGAAACACTCATTCAGATTTATGATTTTACCCACCTACATGGCATATTGCTGTTAATGTTTTCAAAACCCAGCAGAAGGTTTGTGGATAATCCAGTGTACAGTCAGCACTTTGTTTCCACGGATTTGTAGTTTAAAGAGATTAAAAAACAAAATCCTCAAGTTTTGCCATTTGATATAAGTGACTCCATTTTTCTAAACCACTAAATTTATTTATTTAGAATGATTTTTGGCATGAGAATCCACAGGCCAATTTTTGTAGGTTCAGCATAAAAACACAGGAAACATACATTGGGGCAATACAATAAAACAGTTTTTCAGCATGTGAGCTACTTATAAAACAACCAAGTCAAAATGATCTACCTACCCGACCGGGACTGGCGTTCCATAGCGTAGGAGCTATCACAGAGACGCCCCCGGCGGGTGGATGTTAAACGAGCCAGCTTAGCAGATGGTACAACCAGTAAATTGGCCTCTTCAGACCGGAGTGATCTCGATGGGCAGTATAAGGCGAGACGGTCCCTCAGATACGCTGGCCCCAGGCCGTGAATGGCCTTAAAGGTAAGAACCAGCACTTTGAAGGCGACCCGGTGCTCAATAGGCAGCCAGTGCAGATCCCGCACGACTGGAGTTATTCGGCATCCTGCTGGAGCCCCAGACAGGAGCCGGGCGGCGGTGTTCTGCACCAGCTTGAGCTTCCGGATCGACGACATAGGCAGGCCAACGGAGAGCGCGTTGCAGGAGTCTAGCGTCGAGATGCCCGTGGCTTGGATCACCGTGGCTCGGTCGTTCCGGGACAGATAGGGAGCCAGCCTCCGCGCCTGGCGGAGATGGAAAACGCCGCCTTGCTGTCCATGGAGACCTGGGCCTCCATGGTGAGCTGGGAGTCCAGGTGGACGCCTAGGCTTTTCACTGACGGGCGCTGGATGCAGCGCCGCACCGTCCAGGGTCGGAAGCCGGGTGCCCACCCGCCGGGCGGCCCAGCCACAAGATCTCCGTCTTCGCGGATTCACTCAACCTACTGGCTCGCAGCCATCCAGTAAAAGAGGCAATGTTGGAAATTATCAGGGACGGACTCGGCCTGCCCCCATCCTCAGAATGAGCTGAGTGTCATCGGCGTATTGATGACAGGTCAGCCCATAACTCCGCACCAGCTGTGCAAGCGGCTGCATGTAGATGTTAAATAACAGAGGGGAAAGGATGGCCCCTGGGAACCCCACAAATCAGTGGGAACCCTCAGAGACCACCCCTCCTCCTCACACGCTGAGACCGCTGGTGGAGGAAGGAGGCCAGTCATTTAAGGGCTGTCCCCCTCACTCCAGCCATGGCCAGGCGGTGGATCAAAAGATTGTGGTCGACCGTGTCAAACGCTGCCGTGAGGTCCAATAACACGAGCAGCGCAGACCCGCCTTGGTCGAGCTGGCAGCGGAGTTGGTCTGTGATGGAGACCAGGACCGTCTCCGTCCCGTGCCCCGAACGGAAGCCGGACTGGAAGGGGTCAAGCCATGTTGTATCATCTAAGAAGGACTGCAGCTGCTCCATTACTGCCCTCTCAACTACCTTGCCCAGGTACGAAAGATTCGACACTGGGCGGTAGTTGGAGGGAACCGCTGGGTCCAATGATGGTTTCTTCAGTAATGGAGCTACCACCGCCTCTTTCAAGCACTCTGGAAAGACTCCTTGCTCAAGGGAGCTGTTAATGATTTTCAACAGAGGCCCGCGTAGCCCTCCAGGCAAGATCGAACAAGCCAGGAGGGGCACGGGTCGAGGGAGCAGGTGGTAGGGCGGGCTGCAGTCACTATCTTATCAACAGCATCTGCGTCCAGTGGCCGAAACCGGTCGAGGGTGGGCCCGGCGGAGGGCCACGGAGTCTCTAGCTCTCTAACTGTCTCAACTGTGGCTGGGAAGGTCCAGCGGAGGCTCAGTATCTTGTCTGCGAAGAAGCTCTGGAAAACCCCGGCAGTAAGGGCCTGATCACTATTTTTTTGGGACAGTAGGGACCGTCGTCAAAGATCGAATCACCTTAAATAATTGAGCCGGGCGTGAGCCTGCAGACGCTATCAAGGCAGAGAAGTAGTCATTTTTGGCTGCCTTGACAGCATGTTCATAAGTCTCTCTAAAAGCTTATAAGCTGATAATGAGGCTCCGTCATGGAGTTTCCGCCACTCGGCGCTCTAGCCGTCTCCTTTCCCGCTTCATAGCCCTTAGGTCCCTTGTATACCACGGGGACCGATGATTACAGGGTCGGAGAGGGCGCCTAGGAGCAATCTCGTCGAGAGCTCTGGCCAGTGAGATGTTCCAATCCTGGACTAGCTCCTCAACTGAGACGCTGGTAGACTCAGGTCCCTCAGGCATTCAGGAACCTATCGGGTTCCATAAGTCTCTTTGGGCGAACAAAAAATCCGTTCGGCGCCCTTGCATGGAGGGGGCGGTTGCTCAACCCGGATACTTAGAGCACAGTGGTCCGACCATGGTACCTCTATAACGGAGGCTAGGTCCACTTGAACCCCTGCGCTGAACACCAAATCGAGGGTGTGTCCGGCTTATTATTTGAGTATAATAAGCCCCTGAATGTATTCATAATAATAATAATGATGATGATAATATTCATTCAGCCTCTGCTACTACTACTAATAATAATAGTAACAACAACAACAACAGGTTCCTAGAGTAGAAGGAGACCTCCAAGGGCCATCCAGTCCAACCTCCTTCTGCCATAAGGGAAAAACACAATCAAAGCATTCCTCACAGATGGCCATTCAGCCTCTGATAATAATAACAACAACAATGGGTTCCTAGAATAGGAGGAGACCTCCAAGGGCCATCCAGTCCAACCTCCTTCTGCACCTGGGCAGCGTCGGGAGCCTGCCGGGCGGGACTGAGCCTTCCTCCCACCCTGCCTGCAATCTACCAGGATGCCCTACGCGATCTACCAGTAGATCACGATCTACCTAATGAGCACCCCTGCTGTAGGGGGTCCTGGAACCAAAATCCTGTGGATACCAAGGACCTATTGCATTTATATATTTCACTATATGAGTGAACATTGACTTATTACAGGAATCTAGTTGCAACTTTTTTGGTGGCTTTAACATCTTTCTACCCCACTGTTTTAATGTTGGAGGGGGAAATAGCCTCATATTTCTTTGTGAGTCAAAGACAAAAACACATGGAAGATACAAAGAAAAAGAAATGAAATCATATACAGTATTAGGAATAGTCCTAATACTGTACATAGTACTGTGAATTATGTATAGGACTATTCTACCACTCCCACTGTATATGATTTCATTTCTTTTTCTTTGTATCTTCCATGTGTTTTTGTGTTTGACTTTGTCTTTGTCCAGATTGTTTGTTTATATATATATATATATATATTTATATATATATATATATGTGTGTGTGTGTGTGTGTGTGTGTGTGTGTGTGTGTGTGTATATGTATATATGTGTGTGTGTGTGTGTATATATATATATATATATATATATATATATATATACATACAAACAATCTGGATTCACAAACGTGCATCAAACAACATTGTTCTGTTGTCTACGTGTGCTTTTGGCAGTGACATAAAAGCAAGTCATTTGACAGCCTCCTCCGGATTAGAGGCCTGATTACTGAGGACACATTTTGGTTGGTTGCAATTAAAATGCTTGTCAGGCATTTGATACCAGGAATCCTTTTGACAGGCTGCTTAAGCTGAGAGGCGAGCGCAGCATCCCATTGTAAGTGGATGATGGCGGAGTTGGCTGCCTTGCCATCTTTCTGGAAAATTCGGTGGCCGGCAAGCTCCCTCTGTGCCTGTCGCTCGGCCTCGTTTCCTTTTCACCGCTGTGGGGACTTTCTCTAATTTGCAGTTTCCTTCTTCCCCGGCACATTTACGGAAGCTGCAAGCTGGTGGCTAGCAGACTGTGTCTGCCCGGAGGTAGACAGTGAGCTCATGAAGATTAATGCAGCTTTGGGAGAATGAGTATGCTGCAGTTACTTAAGGATATTCCTTTGTGGTATTGCAGCAACAGCGCTGGTAATGATTCCCCTTTTATCTGCCACCCCCTTTGTTTTACCATCAGCTTTATGTGATTCCCCTTTTAAAATACCTGCAATATGCTGAGTCTTTTCTGCCATTAGGTGCAGAATGTGCCAATATTAGTGGAAGCCAGACTTTGCACATAAGGCATGGGGTGTAGATCTGTTTCTATTCTGAAGATTTTTTTAATTGTGTGGTGGTTTGGCAATTTTTTTGCATAGGCTTTTGTGGATTTTTTTAAATTTAACTGATGCAGGGATGGGAGGATGTGTCGAAATGGGAGAACAGACCTTCCCCATGTAATGATTTTAATTTGGGTGGGTGGTGGCTTCTCTTGCAGATCCTCCAGCCGATTCTTTCTAGTGTGAGATACTGGTCGGGTTTGACTGGGTTGCAGACAAAAGGTAAGGCATGCTCTGATTTTCACCTGTCCACCCTCCGGTAAGGGAAAAGGTGTTTAATTTGGATGTCATCTTCTGCATATAGCTTTTCATTCCACCCTGCTGTGTATCGTACTGTAGCTATTTCTTGGGCGTTACATCTTAGCTGAGGAGTGTCATTCTATTCATTGTGATAGTGGCATTCTTTAAAGGAAAAAAACTACTTGGTATGTGGAGATGGTTTCACAAAAGCTCAGTCATTTTGCTCCCTTGGAGTTGGCAGAAAGAAAAAACCTTAGCGTGCCTGCATCCCCCATCAGAGATGCAGAAATGGCACAGGCACATACATATATGCACATAATCATCTTGGACAAAGATAAAATGCTATAAAATTATTAAATTATCAGTTTGATGAACTGTATAGATATCTTCACTTGTTTCACCAGGGTCTGTTGCAAACAGCTGCTATTTTTCATAGGGAGAAAAAAAAATCCAGTTCTTCTAACTCTCTCTCTCTCTCTTACAATAATTATGAGATATGTGTATCTGTGTGATTGATTTTTTATATCCCCAATTTTATAACATAGATGGTACATGGCAAACCTTCACATGTCTCCCTTTTGATATTTTTTCCATCAAGCCATTCCGTTTATAAGACCATGCCTACAGGTTGCCACAACAGCTGCAAAACATTTTGTTGCTGAGATATAAATATATATTCATATACATCGTCTTGCCCTCCACTCTTTGCTTTCATTGCTGCAAAAACGTGTCTATCTGCATGACTTGAGATGTTTGGATAGCACCGAGGGATACAACGTATGAATATATGTGCTCTGTAACAAAGAATTTGGGGTTTTTTTGTTGTTGTTGTTCTTATTTTTCTTTGTTTTGGAGTTTGAATGAGATTGGGCATCCTTAGTTCACTTTAAGGGCATGGAACATAACTTTTATACTCAAGGAGACTATTTGGAAAAACACCTACGTTTTGATTTGAAACTTTGCATATTATATGTGAGTCTAAGATTTCTCTGTATTATGTCTGTTCAACCAGAAAGCATGAGTATGAAAATGGATATAGGTTCAGCATCTCTTATCCAGAACTTCCAATACTAAAATACTCCAAAATTATCCACATAGTGGCTGAGATCATGACACTTTTGCTTTCTAATGGTTCACTTACATTATATTTGTTTCAGCTACAAAATTATTTAAAATATTGTGTATAAAATAGCTTGGGTGTTGGGTGAAACCGAGGTCCCATTTGCACTGCCAGATAATCCAATTTCTGAATTCAAAATATCTGTTTTGAACTGGATTATATGGCAGTGTGGACTCATATAATCAAAGCAGATAACCTGGATTCAGAAACTGGATTATATGGCCATGTTGATCCAGATATAAATGAATTTTGTGTTTAGACTCGGATCTCATCTACAAGATGTCTCATTATATATTTATGCAAAATCCAGAAAGATTCAAAGTATGGAACCTTTCTAGTCCCAAGCATTTCAGATAACACATACTCAATTTGTATTTACAAAGATGTATGCTGTGCTGCTACAGTGAGTTGCAGAGCTTTGGTACGGGCTGCAGCTGTCTATCAAGTTGCAAGCCTAGGTTTACTATTTCATAATGCGTGAAGTGGCTCCCCATGCGTGTGTTTGTGTACAGTGTGCTTGTGTGCAAACTGTGGCTGTGCGTGCACCTCTGTATTGAGTCTTGTGGTTTTAGCATCCCTGAATTTTAGGCATGCTGCCCTGAAGACTGATGTGACTTCCCCATCTGCTGTTCTGAAGGTGATGAACCTCTGATATTCAGTCTCATTGAGCCTCATGCTACCTAGCCATTGCCCTCTTTCAAGACCCCTTCCTATAAGAGCTTGACTGGCCTTATCATCTTCCCTGAAAGTGTGTGTGTGTGTGTGTTCTTTGAGGGTTGACATGCTGAGATCCCTTATCATGTTGAGGTGGCAATTCTCAAGATGGCCTGCTCCCTGTTACCTACCCTTTAAGAAAATTTGAGGGATCACAAGATTTGTATCTCCTATTTGAGTTGGGCTGTGAGACCTGAAGATATGAGCAAACTGCCAGATTCCTTGAATTGGTTCCTTGGCACACCACTCCAACATCACTAGCACTGAAGTGTCGTGGAGAGGCAGTTCTTGAAGGAGTTGCTTCGTCCATGCCAGAACAGCTCTGTATGGATGTGGGTGGGGCATTGAATTGTGTGTACATATGAATAAGTGGAAACCTGTGTGTGAAAGAGGGAGGTGCAATACCTACTGTGGGCTCTGGCTAGGTCTGTAAGAGGTCACCTAGGTGATATTCTGACCCTGGTGTTGAAAAAAAAAAGCCCTCCTTATCCCTGAGAAATACAGCTAAGAGAAATGGTACTGTTCTGTTATCTGGGTGGAGGCCACTAGGGGGTGCTAGAGAGAGAGAAGAATAGTCCATTTTATGGGAGTGGAAGATGGGTTGTTTTCCTGTTGCCCCCCCCCCCCCCGGAAAAAACCCTTGTTTATGATATGAGAATGGGGGGGGAGGGGAAATAACAAGCAAAAATGGGGAAAATCGTTTTTCTCCTTCAACTACCCCCCACGGACTATCCTTCTCTCTATAGCACCCCCTAGTGGCCTTCTCCCAGAAAATGAATACTACAGAGAAATTAGACAAACTATTTGTCTTCACAGTCACTATTTTATTTTTGGGCTTATCTTCACATCACTTTCACTTTGTTACTATCTTAATGTTCATCTGGTTCTCTAAGCATGTGAACATTGAAACCTTTCATATGGTACTGGCCGGTCTTTTTGAGTACTGTCAAATTTCTTTCCTAATACTGTCTTTAATCCACTGGCGAGAGTCAGCATGGTCATTTGGGCATTGAAACTCACTGAGTGACCTGGGGCAAGTTACACTATCCCAGCCTCAAAGGAAGACAAAAGCAAATCCTCTCTGAACAAAGGAAACACAGTTAAAGGTTCCCCTTAGGGTCATAATTAGTATTAAATGACACGAAGGCACGCAACAGTAACAAATCCAGTGAGGGAAAATTGCTCAGTTCAAGAACCATGTTTAAAAATTGTAGAACTCTCTAGGAGTTGCACCGACTAACTAAAATGCTCCCTGAAACCTGAAAGTGGTTGGATGTTCACCTCTTGGTTTTGAAGGTTTTCTTTTTTAAATTAAACATTTGCAGGTGGGTCTGTTTAAAGGAAAATAACCTCCAAAGGAGACTTCCAGAATGGGCATTTTGCCCTTTCTTGTCTCAGAAAGAAAGGGTACTCCAAAGAAACTGGAAAGAACATGTCCAGTAAAACGGCCTTGTAGTGATACATGTTACCGCAACACCACACTTCCATCCCTGTGACAATCTGACTAGTATTAGTTGTTGACAATCTCTGGCAAAGGGCCTTTTTATTGGGTGTTATCTGAGGATCTATCTACACAGACCATATAGAGCAGTTTAAAGCTAGCACATTAAGGGCTTTTGTTCAAACCCTTTTGTGGGAGTTGACTGGCTACTGCCGTTCAAAGCTAACTTTGAACTTCAGTAGCCAGTCAACTCCCAGAAAAGGGTGTGGAAAAGCCCTTAATATACACCATTGCTCTGTGGTTTGTGTAATCGCCGCCTGGCTCTCAAACTGGTTCCAAGATTTGCTTTGCGTGTGCAAGGGTGACACACCTCGCGCCAAGAACAATAACACAGACACAAGTGATTGGATGAAAATGGCCACAACTCATTTATTGAAAACAGGAACAAAGGGTTGGCGGCCACACATGGGTCCTGGATCAGGATCGTACAGACCCCACGAATGTCCAAAGGCGTATGCAAGCTGGGCAGCCCTGGGCGGCCTTAAATAGGCGGCCCAGGCGGAAATGCAGGCCAGCCGGTACAAAGAGGGAGCGGGGCGGGGCCAGCCCCGTCATTGGCTGGCCGCCGTTGGTGGCGGGAAACCTTCCCGCCACCCCAGGGGCTGCTAGGAAGGAGAAGCCCCTACTCTCTCCACAAGATGGCGGCGAGGGCAACCCCGCCCTGCAACCTGTTCGGACGGTAAGTCGTCCAAGCCCAATGTAGTCATCCACACAGAAAAATCACTTTTTTTCAGTACCTCTTTGAAACTGCATTCAATGGTCAGTGTAGATGAGGCCTGAGTTTCTTCCACTGAGTAATGATAATGCCACAATTTTCCACAAATAAATGACTTGCCAAAGGAAGTGTTGTATCAGTCTAGTCTGCACAGTCATATAACAGGATGATAGGAGTTGTAGTTCAACAAGGTCAGGAGGGCCACACTTTCTGCAGATAAAGTTGTATCACTGAGGATATTTGTAAAGTTTATTGATCAATCCTGTGCGTGCTTATTCCCTAACCATTCAGTCTGTTCAGTGGAGTTTCCGTGAGTTAAATGTATACAAACCTGCTTTTTTACTTTGCTGAGAATAATAATCACTCTGCCCTCTGGAATGGGGAATTGGGAGACAAGGAAAAGGCTAAGCACCAAATGACCTGCCACTTTTCTGCCTCTGAATGCCCAGGAACTGCTTTTCACTAGTTACAGGTGTCACACATTTGTATATAACTTGTATGTCTTGGCTTTGAAGGTCTCAGACTGCCCATAATTTAGGAAAATATTCCTCTAACGAAGCCTGGACTCTTGAGTGAGACAAGTTTTAAAATGTCAGTTCCTCCACCTACTGCTTACATTGAAAGACTCCCTTCAGTTAGTGTTGGCTGTCAGTCCCTGCCACCATGGTCAGTGATTAGGAGAGAACTTGTGGAAGTTGGGGGTCCATCACCAACAACATCATGAAGAGAACACGCGGTGTTCCTGTCCCTGTTGACAGAATTGCTGTGTCTTGGCTGCTGAGTGTATGTCCTTCAACATCAGATCCTGCTATATCATAGTCATAGTCTAATTTAGCATTTCTCAACCTGGGGGTCGGGACCCCTGGGAGGATCAAAAGGGGGTTTCAGAAGGGTCAGCAAAGACCATCAGAAAACATAGTATTTTCTGTCGGTCCTGGGGGGGGGGTCTGTGTGGGAAGTTTGGCCCAATTCCATTGTTCGTGGGGTTCAGAATGCTCTTTGATTGTAAGTGAGCTATAAATCCCAGCAACTGCAACTCCCAAATGTCAAGGTCTATTGTCCCCAAACTCCACCAGTATTCAAATTTGATCATATTGGGTATTTGTGCCAAATTTGGTCCAGTGAATGAAAATACATCCTGCATATCAGATATTTACATTATGATTCATAATAGTAGCAAAACTACAGTTATGAAGTAGCAACAAAAATAATTTTATGGTTGGGAGTCACCACAACATGAGGAACTCTATTAAAGGGTTGCGGCATTAAGAATGTTGAGAAACACTGGTTTAATTAAATTATATTTGCTTTTGGGGATCACTGATATCACTGATACACCCTTTTGATACACCCCATACCATTAAACATAATTCTTTCATTTGTTTTTGCAATTTTTTTCTCCATTGAAATCCCTGCAACTATTTCCTTTGTGATATGTTTTGACACTAGGACGCATCAAGGCTGAAAGATATGAATTAGGGAATGTGCCCTTAAGTCCTCCTCGATTTATCTAAGGCCGGGCAGCAGTGATTTATCTTTCCTTTCTCAATTTTTAACTTGCTGCAACTGCAAGCAACAAGCTGAAGCAGCAGTTTCCATAACAATTCATCTTTTAAAAAAAGTATTCCAAACTTGTGCTTCAAGGTCTGCTAGTGTTTACCAATCTTTCTTGGCCTTGATGATGTCATTCGGGATTCTGCTGCAGCACTGGCAAAGGAGGCAGAAAGTCTCCGCTTGTACCTACGACATAAATCTCCGAGAAGTAGAGATGTCATGTCATGCACACTAGAACCTGCAAAACTCAACCTTAATTAAAATAAATTTGTCCGAGATGCATAAAGCATAATGAATGCAGCAAATGCTTTTGTGTTACGGAAACACCTTGTTATGAGAGATTTTAGTAAAACCTGCTTGTCCCACGGATAGATAAGAGGTATTTGGTTTTTCGTATCTGTACCAGAAACTTAGAAAAGGAAGACCTGTACAGATCTTAGTACAGGCTTGCAGCCTGAGACCCTGAACCTGTTTTTAAGGGGGGGGGGGTGGCCAACATGTTTGTTCTTAAGTTGAATTTGTATGTATGTTGGAACAGGTACTATTTTTAAAAGTGTCATTCCATCCAAAAATATGTATTTGTTAGCTTTGGATAGCACAGAGAAAGGTTGACACCCCTGTGGTGTTTCTTTTGATGCCTGTGCCCCTGTTCAGAAGATTTCACTTTACCTTGAGCCTCATCAGACAGGGCAATTTTAGTGTCCTATTTATTTATTTATTATTTGGGCTTATATATGGCCACTCCCCGAAGGCTCGGAGCGGTTTACAAGAAATCAGTACAGTAACATATAACAATTAAAACCAGATTAAAACCAATTCATAGCTCAAAAGCCTTCCGAAACAAATATGTTTTACATGCCCTCCTGAAGGCAAGTCCCGCAGGGCTCGGACTTCAGCAGGCAATGCATTCCACAATGAAGGAGCCACGATAGAAAAGGACACTTTCATCCTGCTTTGGGGATGGAGCCCCATGCCGGCCATCACATGACATTGTGTGACTTCTGGTGGAGGCTTCACCACCCATCTCCCAACACGGGAGATTGCTTGTGTTGTGCTGGCTCCATTGGAGCCAGCAGACTTCTGCCCTGTTGAGCAGTGTGTGATGGGAAAAGTGTCACTGCAAGGAAGTCACGTGTGGGGCGACAGATTTGCTCCACTTCTCCCTCTGTTTGGCAGTGAAGCAGGATGCTTTGTCTGGCCTGTGTGATGAGGTCATTTCTGTCCCTGTGATAATTGGATTTTGAAAAATTTGGCTTGTTGTGGAAACAAGGATTGGTTGAATAGCTTCAGCGGAGACCCCTTTCTCCCATGATAACACTTGGATTCGCCTGAATCACTTGGATTCGCATGAATTCGCCTTCAAAGGGATTTCTATCACTTCCTGTTTCTTCACCCTAATTCGTAACTATGAGTCATTTATACATCGGGTGTTTGTGACTCGGGGACTTCCTGTAGTCTTATAAGCACAGTATGTGCTTAAAATTGCACCCTTTTATGTGTTCAGTGTAGGTTTACTCCCAAGTAATTGTTTACATCACAGATTGCAGGCAGAGTTTATTATGCCTGAAAGGGCTCAAGAACAATAGCTGCCTTAATATCTTCAAGTTTTAATGTATGTTAGTTCACTATTACAGGGGTCTTAGAAAGCAATTAGTGTCTAGTTGTGTACGTTTTTGTCTTTAATGTTGATACGGTCAGTGGACTAATCAATAAACTTTGCTTAGCTTTGCCTTAATATCTCTTATGGCTCGATCCTGTAGTATACTTCTAATTGATCATACAGGTTGGTATGAGTATCAATTATATTATAGTTTGAGTGGTCTATTTTTTCTGAATTATCACAGGGAGGGGGAAAGGTTAATCTCCCTCAGACTAGCCTTGGTGAGGCTGGAGTCCCACTTTCACCACCTAGTCCAGAGTTCATACATGCAGTAATTGTTTAACAGGATAGACTGCATCTGTTATATCATTAATTCTGATCTGAAGAAAAACCTTTCGTCGTTTTTATTTGAAGCAGTGTATGTTTCTAGTGGTACTGCCACAGGGGTTATTTTCAGTCATGAATTAATTTAGTTGGTGTTTATGGTCTCCTTAATTTCATTCACAGTGTTCAGGGCAAGTAATGTCATTTCACGAGAATCAAATTCTTACTCTTATTTTTGCAGATAGGAAATAAAACTTGGTTCCTTGCCAAGGCTACCCTGCAGGGTCTTGGTTCACCCTCACTGTCTGGATCCTGTCCTAAGATATCAGCTGTTGACAGCCAAGTGGTGTAGTAAAAGGAAGCATTAAACCAAATTATTAACCAGTTGGTGTGAAGCATCTATGTATTTTGACACTTGAGGAAGAGGAGTGCTGTACCACACTCCTTTCCATGATATTGCTCTTACCTGATGGAAGGAACAATCTAATGTTGAGAACCTCCTTTACATGTGGTGGCTTTTCTAATAATAATAATAATAATAATAATAATAGTACCCCACCATCATCTCCGCAACGGGGACTCGGGGCAGCTTACATGAGGCCAAGCCCAACAATACACAACCAAGGTAAAATCAAACAAACAACAACATAATCAATTATATAAGACATAAACTGCAAAATACAACAACCAATATAAAATTACAATAAAATAAAACCATTTCCAACAACAACAACAACAACAACAACAACAACAACAAAACTTTATTACGGTCTTTGACCAGCACAAAGCGGGCACAAGCGCCCTAAGAGGGGAAGGACAACTCCCCAGTAAACAGTTATTTATAAAACCATTTATAACATAGGACAATAAGCGGGCCACAGGTACAGATTAAAATAGGGGGAATACAGCTAAAAACAGAGGGAAGAGATAGCTGTAGAGCCAGTTATTTGTGAATGAGAAAACCCTTTCGGAAAGGTTGAGAGAGGACCTTCGTATTAAAGAGGGGAGGAGTGTAACTCAAGACAAATATTGAGAGTGGATGATGGCATGAGATTATATGCCTAATCTCCGAAAACTATGATTGTGAACATAGGTGTCCCACTGCATCAGTGCTTGAAAAACCCAGTAAGGCAGCATAAACAGGTGGTTTATTGAGGTCATAGGTGATGTGATGTATTCAGTATTGTTAGTAGATGCTGCACTGGCCTATACACTCTCCCACTCAAATTGTTCATTAAAAAACTGTCTTGAGGCAGCAGAAATATTTAATTCAAACTCAACAATTTCAGATGCAAAAATGCACAAGAGAAATACTTCTGAAACTAGTGAAGTCACCAAATTTGTGATACATCATACTATAACATTTCAGTGGGTACATACATACCAGAGAGAACAATAACTGGGTGCCAGAAGTGAAGACTGAGAGAGGTCTTAAATGACACTGGCCTGCTTGCCACTGACTAGAAGTTTCCTATAGAATCTGATTCAATTTTTATGTGCAAATATGAGCATTTTTAAATGCCTGTTTCTGTTCTTGTACTGCATCATTGAAAGCACATTGCACAGTATGTATCTGACATTACTTCTTATGGTTTATATGGCGTTTAGTTTGCTCCATTTGAAGGGCAGGAGAGCTCTATATGGATTTCAGGAGAGTAACTATTTCTTTCTACTCCCAGAGCATTTACCAGTCATTTTAATGAGAAAGAGCTTACTCCTCTTTAGGGAAGAATTCACAAATTCTGGGAGTCATGTGTCAACATTCAATGATCATCAGTATTGCGTGTGCAAGCGTGACACACCTCGCGCCAAGAAACATGCAGACACATTGGTTGGATAAGTGGTTGGATAATATTGGCCACAACTCATTTATTGAAAGCAGGAACGAAGGGGTTGGCGGCCATGCTTGGGTCCTGGATCATGGTAGACGGCCCTCACAAATGCCTTGAGGTGATAGCAAGCCAGGGGTGCGAGCGGCCAATGCCTGTCCACGGAAACTCAGCACCCCAGTGGGCCTGGGCGTTATCCCCCCTAACAACCAAGGGGTGATAAGCCAACCTGATCCAGGGGCCAAGCCACACGCCACAAAAGGGGGGGAGAGGAGGCGTCCTTGAACCCCGCCCCTTTCCGCCAACCCAAATTCCTATCCCCAATAAGCGAAACTGATGACTGGCAGCCGCCGAGTCCTCATGTGATAGCCACTGCAGTGGAGCCGCTGCTCCGGCCATTCTCCAGGTTGCACACCGATGACTGGCAGCCGCCCAGTCCTCATGCGATAGCCACAACTGTGGAGCTGCTGCTCCGGCCATTCTCCAGGTTGCACACCGATGACTGGCAGCTGCCAAGTCCTCATGCGATAGCCACCGCTGTGGAGCTGGTGCTCCGGCCATTCACCAAGTTGCACACCGCTGACTGGCAGCCTCCAAGTCCTCATGCAATGGCCACCGCTGTGGAGCTGCTGCTCCGGCCATTCTCCAAGTTGCACACTGATGACTGGCAGCTGCCAAGTCCTCATGCAATGTCCACCGCTGTGGAGCCACTGCTCTCTGATTCCAGCCATTCTCCAAATTGCCACTAGCAGTGTGCGCTGGCCATCTCAGCGGGAGGCGAAGCCATGACCGTGGCTCTGGCCTCCTGGCCGTGACGCCGTGCTTGAGCCGAGCACCTGCTCTCTTGGCCACACAGATACACAAACAGAGCAAAACCAACAATGCAATGAGTAGGGAGGGTGGGTGGCAAAAACAGCCTGCCTCCGAATGAGGCCAGGCAGTCCTGGGCAGCACAAGATCCTGCCCGGGCGGAAATCTGAGCCAGCCGGAACAGGGAGGGGGCAGGGCGAAGCCAGTCCCCTCATTGGCCGGCTGGCCTGTATGGCGGGAGACCTTCCCGCCATCCAGGGGGCTTCTGGGAGCAAGAAGCTCCCCCGGACAAGATGGCGGGAGGGCAATGCTGCTCCGCAACCCGTCGTGGCTGGTAAGTCAGCCACGCCCATTCATGTGGGTTTTCCACTGAGTTTGGGAATGTTATTTCTTGGACGGTATTTCCCAGAATCCCCTACTGGCATGGCTAATAGCCATTCTGGTTAGATAGTTCTAGGACATGTAGTCCATAAGGCTTTACTTTTCTTCATTCAGGTCTCATCAGTGCATTTTCCTCTGTCTAATATACTCTGTGTAATCCAATCTTCCGAGCTGGACAGGCAAATTATATGCGAAAAAATAAATTAAAAGTTTGCAAGAATGGCATAGACTAGCTGAAATGGATTCTTAAAGGAGATCAATACACCTCAGTGAAAACATGTCCACTGTGGAGGAATTTGGGCTATTGACAATGTCAAGCGGGAATGCGTTTCTCTCCCCTCTCCCACACTGTAGTTTAATATAATAAAGGAGACGAGAAGCAGTTTAGAAAATTAGATCTAAGCTTATGTTTGGGTTCCTGTATACACCAATCAGGTTACCAACTATCGACCTAATCACATGGACACCTCCTCCTCCCCTGTGCCAGCCTCTTGAGTGGCGACACTTCCCCTATCACATGGGGGAAGCATCGCCAAATTGTGCTGGCTCCATTATTGTCAATCAGAATGTAGCAGACTGTTGTTTCCACCTCACTCTTGCCAGGGATCTTTGGTATAAGAAGGGATTACTACAGGAATCTTACTTCTGACTGTTTCACCAGAGATCACTGGCAGGAGGAGATGGAAATGCCAGTCTCCTGTGTGCTGATTGATGGGAGAAAAGACCCCCATCCTATGCTCTGGCTGTTGCCTGATAAATCAAGATGGAGTGACTTTTATAGTCTATACATATCCCGTACACGGCTGAAAGTGTAGGGATCATGAATATGAATCAATTACAAATGTGTAACTATGCATTCATAGCTGTGATCATGAATCCCAGCCCATCTGTTTTTCTCCACAGAATTGTTCATCCACAACACTTCAGAACACTGAATACCAAGAGAAGAAATCACAGCATTCTCACTGATCTATCATTTTTCCCAACAGGGTTTCCTGTCTGTTGATAAATCTGTTTTTCAATTGCAAAGGAATAATTATGAAGATTCTTTCTGTCCCTGAGTTTATGCATGTGTGTTTACACGTGTTTGTAGTAATTCCAGCCATTCTTTCTTTCCTTTTTCTTTTTGTTAATAGCAGAATGCAATGGCACACCATCAGAGTAATTAAATGTTATTCACCACCTAACATCTATATCTTTAAATATGCCTCTCTAGGTTACCCTCTAAGTGGGTGGTGGGTGAATAATAATTTTATTTTCTTAGAAATATCTTGGATAGCATTAGTAATAAAACTTTATTTATACCCCGCCACCATCTCCTCAAAGGGTACTTGGGATGGCTTACATGAGGCTTACATGAGGCCAAGCCCAACAATACAGCAATGCAAATATACAACATAAGAATACAGCAGTAAAATATAAAGAAATAAAATAAATACAAGAAACAATATAAATAAACACATAAAACAATATAAAATCACAGTAATTGAATACACAACAAAATAATAAAAAATAATAAAAAATAATAAATAAATAAAATAATTGATCACAGTGGGCAGGGCCAGTTGCAAAGATTAAAAGATTAAAAACATTGGGTGAGAGAACAATGTAATGTATCTGGACAGGGGATCCGGGGGATGAAAGTAGGGTTTAACTGCACTAGCAGGTAAGATAAAGTGCTTCCGAGGGCATTTTATGCCAGGTTTGGTCAGGATTATTGTTCATTTTTGGTCAGGTCATGGATTATTGTTCAATGAATCTTTCAGTCAGTTGCAATTTCTTTTTTCAAAACTAGAAGTGGATCTTTGATGGCTTCTGGAAGGGGGTTGGGAGAAATATTTTTGACAGTCTAAGTGCTCCCTAGTCTAAGTGTTTCCCAACTGTTTTTGAGCCGCGGCACCTTTTTTACATTTACAAAATCCTGGGGCACACCACCAACCAAATGACACAAAATTACACTCTAACACAGTAATACATATAGTTAATATGTTTTTAAATGTATTTATACACTCAGTGTGAAACCTGGGCCTGTTTCGATGAACTCAACATATATATGACTTCCTCTCATATATTTATACATGGCGATCATGTCTTCTCTCAGCCTTCTCTTCTTCAGGCTAAACATGCCCAGCTCTTCAAGCCGCTCCTCATAGAGCTTGTTCTCCAGACCTTTGTGAAATTCCACCCTGAGTGAAACTTGCTTCCAGTTAACTATGGATGTCATGAAGCTGTTATAAACAGTTCCGGGGGGGGGGACTCTTGAAAAAACCAGTAAAATAGTAAAAAAAACAAAACCCACATTTCTAAGCGGAGAGGCTCAATTTGTTTCTTGGAAACCTGTGTGGGGGCTGCTAGGAGGGGGGGAGTGCCAATTTCCCACGGCACACCTGATGATTGCTCACGGCACACTAGTGTGCCACGGCACACTGGTTGAGAAACACTGCCCTAGAGGATCCTGGGGCAGAAAATTGGCCCGCTTCTGTTGCCCATCCTTGCTCTACACCATTGGTTCCTAACCTTTTTTTGACCAGGGACCCCATTGACCAGGGACTACTTAACCAGGGACCATTTTGACCAGGGACCACTCTCCAACATTAGTACCAAAAGGGTTACGACTCAGTTTATGGTCAACTTTAGATTCGGTTTGGGGTGCTGATTCAGAAAATTGCATTGTATAGATCACATCAGCTTTAGTTTCTGATACAGAACATATGCCATGGTCAGAGACAGGGAAGGAGTTGCAGGTGGCACAAAAGGAGCAGAAATAAATTAAATGAATTTTTTAAAAAAACAAATAAAGAGGAAGGAGCCTAGTTTTCACCCTCGTGGGCCACTGCAGCCCACAGGTTAAGAACCACTGCTGTACTTGAATGTACAGACTGAAGAGAGAGGTTGAACATGTGGCTAAATCTGTATAAAAGTGTTGGCCATGTGTGATCTTATGAAAAATTGTCTCTATGAGTGTGTTTCTTAATATAGTCCCAAGCAGTTGCATCCTGGGAAACGGACCTACAAAAATGACCCTTGAATCAGCCAAGGTGGGTTAGCAGCAGGCCGCATGGCTCATTTCCAGCATAACGATTAGTCAACCCCAGTAAACAGAACAAAAGTTCTTGCTTTTTGTTCTCTTATCCAGCTGCATGAAATAGTACTTACAAATTTGTTCAAAGTAGGGGTGTTGTTGTTTTTTTTACACAAGTGCACATTTATTTCTAACAGCAAGCAGGGGTGGTAGTGGATTTAAGTCTTTCATAAACAGAGAAAGAACTTTGGGAGGAACCTGAAAAATACATCTGTCTTGTCCATCTTCGGTCACATTAAGAACACATGACATCATTTTGTGTTTCTTTCATCATCTGTTAGAACAGTGTTTCCCAACCTTTATTGAGCCGCGGCACACTTTTAACATTAAAAAAATCCGGGGGCACACCACCAACCAAAATGACACAAAATGACACTCTAACACAGTAAAGAACGGCTGGGGATGCCATGCCCTGCCCCTCCCCGGCTTCAGTTTTCCCACAGCCGCCAGCCTTGAGGGGTCAGTGCCAAGCCAGCATTGTGCTGGCTCTGCCACTGCTGACTTGGCACTGCCACCTCAAGGCTGGCAAAGCTGTGTGAGCACTGAAGCTGGCGGGGGGGCGCGCCATGCCCTGCCCCCTCCCCTGGCTTCAGCTCTCCCACAGAGGAGGAGCATGAGCGGTGAATGGG
The DNA here is from genome assembly GCA_030556195.1 of Anolis apletophallus. Lineage (NCBI taxonomy): Eukaryota > Metazoa > Chordata > Lepidosauria > Squamata > Anolidae > Anolis > Anolis apletophallus. Next base: position 195,181,736 of record JARBWK010000002.1, on the reverse strand, counting down.
CTTCAGTGGGCAGGGCTCCTCCTCCGCGCAGCTTCAGCAAGTGAGGGGAGAGAGTCATGGCAGGAGTCATGGCGGATTGGAGGCTGGCTGGGGAAATGGCCGAAGGAGGCGGTGCCCTGGCCCCTTCTTCTTTTTCTTCGCCGCCGCCCGGCCCTTCCTTCTCCTCCCCCAAGCAGCAGGAGTTCGACAGGAGGGGGGAGGAAGGGGGGCAGAGAGCTTTTCTCGCGGCACACCTGATGATCGCTCACAGCACACTAGTGTGCCACGGCACACTGGTTGAGAAACACTGTGTTAGAAGAACTGATGCTCTTTCAGGCAAGGCGAGGTGTGATATCATGACTGGGGAGAGGCTTGCGGGAAAGAGTAAATACACCTCCTTTCCTTCAATCACACTTGATGACAAAGTAGCCACTGAGTGGGATTGAGTCATTCCATCTCAGAATGAATCATCATTTCTAAGTTTGCTTGGAGACCTATGAAAGTCTTTCAGAGAGACCCAGTGGGCTGACATATTAAGAAAATCAGGATGTACTTTGGTTGAAAATGGTCTTATTAGGTTGGGCAATTCACATTATGACATGCCCATACAAATGTTGCAACCTATTTGCTTCTCACAGGGCACTACACATACTCAATCCTGAATATTCAGCATCATATTGACCATTACACAATGCTTTGTATCACCACATCCTTTATGCTCCAAAACGTCTTACCTCCCAGTCTCTTTAAGCAGGATATTTCTCAAAATTAAGTATTAGTGTAGTACAGTGTTTCCCAACCTTTTTGGAGCCGCGGCACACTTTTAACATTAAAAAAATCCGGGGGCACACCACCAACCCAAATGACACAAAATGGCACTCTAACACAGTAAAGATTGGCTGGGGGGATGGTGGCCTGCTGGGAGCAGCTTCTGGGAGTGCTGAAGCAGGGGGAGGGGGCGGAGCCAGGCCGTGCCATGCCCTGTCCCCTCCCCCCAGGTTCAGCTCTCCCACAGAGGAGGAGCATGAGCGGTGGACGGGCTTCAGTGGGCTGGGCTCCTCCTCTGCGCGGCTTCAGCAAGCGAGGGGCGAGAGTCTTGGCGGATTGGAGGCTGGCTGGAGAAACAGCCGAAGAAGGTGCTACTCCGGCCCCTTCTTCTTTTTCTTCGCCGCTGCCCGGCCCTTCCTCCCCCCCCCCCAAGCAGCAGGAGTTCGGCAGGAGGAAGGGGGAAGGAAGGGGGGCAGAGAGCTTTTCTCACGGCACAGCAGGAGGTCCGGCATGGCACACTAGTGTGCCGCATCACAGTGGTTGGGAAACACTGGTGTAGTAGACATTTGTGAAATATGTTGTTCTTGTTAACATTGCTCTCACACCTGTTTCCCAAGCATGAGACTCAAGGCAGTAAAGTAAAGTGGAAACAATTGAAAAAAATTGCAAAGAAACTCCTTGCAGACGAACTACTGACTCTTGTATTTTTGATTAAATGGGTCAGTTTAGAACATATTATTAAAGTAGTGGCTATGTCAGTAATTATTTAAATATGTTTTCAGGGTGAGCAGAGCAGTTTTTAATACTCTGAAATTTTCCCAACTGCTCTTTAGCCTAGTGCTTTGTTTCTTTCTTTAATTCAATTTATTCCCTGCCTTTCTCCTGCTATGGGTCTTATGAGTTTCTTATAATAATTTGAAATGGAAGTTGATTCAAATGCTATATTACAAAATAAAAAATAAACAATACAAGCAGATAGTCAAAAGCAAATTAAAATCCATTAAACATAGTTAAGAAACAAACAAGGTACAAATGTTTTCAACACTATTTTGCCATATGATTAAAATCACTTAAAGGTCTGCCTATATAAAAAGAAGTTAGCATGCTGGCAGAATGCTTTGAATGCGATTGTCCTGCTTCTTGGCAGGAGGTTGGACTGGGTGGCCCATGAGGTCTCTTCCAACTCTGTGATTCTAGGAATGAAAGCAAGGAGCAGCCATGTAAAACATTCTCCTTCTTGTCTTATATCACCTGCCCAAGGGCCCTTCCAGACAGGCCCTATATCCCAGAATCTGATCCTAGGTATTCTGCTTTAAAGCTGAGCACAGCCTCGAAGATGCCAGAAATAAGATGGGAAAAACTGCCTTCACCTCTGTGTTGTCTGTCCTTATTAATTGTATAATCGGCATTGAACGTTTCCCTTATGTGTGTTCTATAAGCCAATCTGAGTCCCTTTCGGGATGAGAAGGGTAAGGAATAAATATTGTAAATGAATGGAGAAATAAATAAATAAATAAATAAACTGAATTATATAAGTCCATACTTTCAGATAATCTGGGATAAACAAAAAACCTGGGATGTAGGGCCGGTCTGGAAGGGTCTTGAGATGTTGCTAGGGCCGACAGAAAGCCTTTCCCAAAGAATCTTAAAACAGCTTATTTAAGGAGAAATGGTTTTTTTAAAAATAGTCTGGATCCAAGAAATCCAGGGGTTTTCTGACCTAGTTCACCCCATCTTGGTTGCCACTTTAATACTTACTTACTTAGGCGATCCCTCATTGTCTGAGTATGATGGACTTCCAAGTGTAGTGTCTTGATGGTGGATATGTAGGTGACTGTAGAGCCCTATTCTTGAACCTGCGTGTTCTTCAACAGTGAGGGCACACCTTCCTATTGACAAGTTTTCCCTTTCACCCTCCATTCTTGCCTCTTCAAATTCTACAGCACTGCTGGTCACAGCTGACCTCCAGTTAGAGCGCTCAAGGGCCAGGGCTTCTCAGTTCTTGGTGTCTATGTCACAGTTTTTAAGGTCAGCTTTGAGCCCATCTTTCAATCTCTTTTCCTGTCCACCAACATTCTACTTTCCATTCTTAAGTTGAGAGTATAGTAACTGCTTTGGGAGATGGTGATCGGGCATTCAGACACTATGGCCAGTCCAGCAGAGTTGATGATGTAGGAGCATCGCTTCAAGTGCTGGTGGTCTTTGCTTCTTCCAGCACGTTGACATTTGTCCGCTTGTCTTCCCAAGAGATTTGCAGGATTTTTCAGAGGCATCACTGATGGAATCATCCCAGGAGTTGAGTGTGACATCTGTAGTCAGTCCACGTTTTGCAGGCATTTAGCAAGGTTGGGAGAACAATAACTTTATAAACAAGCACCCTGGTGTCCTTACGGACGTTTCAATCCTCAAACACTCTTTGCTTCATTCGGAAAAATGCTGTACTCTCAGAGCTTAGGCAATGTTGTATTTAAGTGTTAGTGTTGACTTTTGTGGAGAGGTGGCTGGCAAGGTAGCGGAAATGGTCAATATTTTCTAATGTTACACCATTAAGGTGTATTTCTGACATTGCAGAGGGATTGGCTGGTGCCTACTGGAAGTGCACTTTGGTCTTCTCGATGTTCAGTGAGAGGCCAAGCTTCTCTTATATTTCTGCAAAGGTGTTTTGAATGGCTTGTAGGCAGGCCTGGATTACCCATAAGGCCACCCTATGCCATGGCCTGGGGCAGCAGCCATGGGGGGGGGCAGCCGGTCCGGACCCCCCAAAATAAAAAATAATTTAAAAAGTTCGATCTTCGGGCGCTCCTGTGCCTGCGCGCAGAGCACCATAGGCCCTAGGGCTTCTGACGTGGCTTCCCGCCACCCCCTCCTCACTCACGTTGGCCCCTTCCTTCAGCGGGGCCGACGCCGACGTGAGCGAGGAGGAGGCGGAGGGAAGTCCTGCCGCCCCCTCCTCACTCGCGACAGCCCCTCCCCTCCTTCCTTCAGTGAGGAGGAAGGAGGGCCCCCCGAAAGCGCCCCCACAAGAGGCTCCGCCCCCCGCAAGCAGCCCCCTCGCAAGGAGCCCCGCCCCCGCAAGCGGCCCCGCTCCCTGGGGCGGGGGTGGCACGTCAAGAGTGTGGCCTAGGGCGCCACAAACAGTTAATCAGGGCCTGCTTGTAGGTCTTCTACTGAATGCACAGAGACAACATTATCATCGGCATATTAGAGTTCTATAACATATGTTGTTGTGACCTTGGTTTTGATTTGCAGTCTGCTGAGGTTTAATACCAACTGCTTTAATACGTACCAACCTATTTAATACCACTTAAATTTAATGCCAACCAATTGAAACAAATTTGATCTTTAACCCAATAAAAATAACTCTTCTATCATTATAGATGGTATCACTGCTCAATGTGATTATCATTTTTCCTGTCCTCACACCGAATTTATAACCACTTTTCATTGCAATCTTCCAAAATAAAATAGAGGGGGCATTTCAGGGCTGTTGTTGGAACCCTTCCAGTTCATCCACCTCGTTTGTCAGAGATGGGTAGTATTAACTACAAACTTGAGGGCTGAACATAGATGGTGAGCCTGTCAAAAGGGTTGAAAGTTTAAGGCATTACTGATTGAACATGCCAACAAGGGGATGCACATAAATAATTAAATTGAAATGCTTTCGCTGTTTCAACAAAACACGATTTGGCAGTCAGCATCAGAGTGAGTTGCAGGGCATAACCTGAGGACAGAAATTGTCACCTTGTTTATAACTTTACTTGATTCACCTGGGAGGAATTTGTTTAACTGGCAGCTAGGTTGTAACCATCCAAAATTTTAAGTCTCCTGTTAATATATTACAAGTCTATTCAACCTGCTGAGGTCATTTTGGCTCTTGAAACTGTCAAGACAACCACTTAAGTGGGTTTGTAGGGTGTCCTTTATTCCAGTGTTTCCCAACCTTTATTGAGCCGCGGCACACTTTTAACATTAAAAAAATCCGGGGGCACACCACCAACCAAAATGACACAAAATGACACTCTAACACAGTAAGAACGGCTGGGGATGCCATGCCCTGCCCCCTCCCGGCTTCAGTTTTCCCACAGCTTCGCCAGCCTTGAGGGGTCAGTGCCAAGCCAGCATTGTGCTGGCTCTGCCACTGCTGACTTGGCACTGCCACCTCAAGGCTGACAAAGCTGTGTGAGCACTGAAGCTGGCGGGGGGGGCATGCCCTGCCCCCTCCCCTGGCTTCAGCTCTCCCACAGAGGAGGAGCATGAGCGGTGGATGGGCTTCAGTGGGCAGGGCTCCTCCTCCGCGCAGCTTCAGCGAGTGAGGGGCGAGAGTCATGGCAGGAGTCATGGCGGATTGGAGGCTGGCTGGGGAAACGGCCGAAGGAGGCGGCGCCCTGGCCCCTTCTTCTTTTTCTTCGCCGCCGCCCGGCCCTTCCTTCTCCTCCCCCAAGCAGCAGGAGTTCGACAGGAGGGGGGAGGAAGGGGGGCAGAGAGCTTTTCTCGCGGCACACCTGATGATCGCTCACGGCACACTAGTGTGCCACGGCACACTGGTTGAGAAACACTGCTTTATTCAGCAGTGCCAAAAGGGAGAGCAAAATTGCTAGTGAATGAATTTACTAGTTCTCTGGCATAATGAAGTAATGGCTGTTCACTATAAATGCTAAATTGGCATTTACAATGCAAGGCGGGATTCCATTTTGAATAATTCTGCTGTTGCATTAGTTGTATTCACATTGTCTTTCATAAACTTGGATGCAATTTTTAGCTGTAATACTTTTAAGAGAGACAGGGCACACATATACTGCTCATAAAAACTGGTTTAAGAGACATTTCCTCTCTCGGGTGCTTTTGGGAAAATAGAAATGTCTAGACCTGGAAACAACAGCCCTTGTGTGGACATTCTCTTTTAAAGGTGACTCAGCCCCCTCTCTGTTTTATTGTCAAATAAAATAATTGCTTTGAAAAAAATACAATGAGCAATAATATACCATCACTATATAGACTTTTAAAAAGTAAAGGATATTTACAAGGTTATGGACCTTGCAGTGCTTCTGTTTTGACACCAAAGAAAAAGCATGAGAAGCACTAAAAGGATCTGCTATTGTACCATTTTTTCCTAGTATTTACATTCATGTAGTGTTGTACCTGCATTAAGCCTGATATTCTCTTGGTCCCAGTATTAGAACACAGATTACTTTGAATGAGATGTAGTTAGTTGTAGAGCAGCAGGCATGTAGCCGGGGGGCTTGAGGGGCTTCAGCCCCCCCCCCAAATTCTCAGGGTGGTCCGCGAGAAGGCCTTACTGGTACATTATTTAAACGGTTGTTTATTCATATCATGATCTGATCGCCATGCTCAATATATCCCATATGCATGGGGGTATTGGGATAACAATACAAAAGGTTTGCTAGGGTAGACCCTCTCTCACCCAGACTCAGCCCCCCAATCAAACTCAGCCCCCCCCCAAATCAAAATCCTGGCTACGGCCTTGTAGAGCAGTGTGTATATGTGTAGGGTGGGCATCTACAAGTATCACAGTGAATTAGCAAATTTGGAATGTAAGAAGTATTTGTGTAGACTTGCCTTTATTCGAGACTGACTTCATTTTTCCAATTTTCTTTCTTTGAAATACTTTTATACAAAAAAGAGACCGAATGAAACACACAAACAAGTATTTTTTATATATAAAACTGCCAAAACTAGAGACCTGCATACTGTCTAGTCCATTACAACGCCTGCCCGGGTCGGGGTGAGCTCTCGACCAATTGTGTAGCTCGTTGTCTGTCTATATATGTTGTATGTCAAAGGGCGTTGAATGTTTGCCTGTATATGTGTATTGTGATCCACCCTGAGTCCCCTGCGGAGTGAGAAGGGCAGAATATAAATTATATAAATTATATAAATAAATAAATAAATAAATTGCAATTAAATAACTATTTTTAAAAAATCGGATTTCCCACTCTTTGTCTCCCTTTACTCCCTTTAAATGCTAATATAATGTTACTTCTACTTTAGTCAACACTCTACTTACTAATGAACCCCACATTTGAGAAATTCCACCTTTGTTCTGAAAAAATTGTCAGGTAAGTCCCAGTCTCTCTTAAAGTTGATCAAAGATTTCTCCTAAATGATCATAGTTACTTAGTTTGTCCCTTTCTCTCATTTCTCAGTTCTTCATCAGTCATCCTTCCATTGCTGAGCATATATAATTCATGTTGCATGGGGCAGTTATAATATATTGTAGCATTCTCCTGAATTTTCTTTCTTTCTTGATTGTCTATAATTCCCATGAAATAAAACTCTGGTTTCATCTTAAACAGTTTCTACTTGCCTGTTCCCATTCCATATTTGTTATGAGTTTATTCAAGTACAAAACATTTGTCTACAGCAGGGGTGCTGATTAAGTAGATTGCAATCTACTGGTAGGTCGCGTAGGGCTGGTAGATCGCAGGCAGGGTGGGAGGAAGGCTCAGTCCCACCCCGCAAACTCCTGCCGCCGCCCAAGTGCAGCCGGCCCTGGGTTATCTCAGGTCCTTTCCGCACAGTTGAATAAAATCCCATGTTATCTGCTTTGAATTAGATTATATGGCAGTGTGGACTAAGAAAACCCAGTTCAAAGCAGATATTGTGTTATATGTTTCACATTTTTGTAGTGGGTAGGTAGATCATTTTGACTTGGTTGTTTTATAAGTAGCTCGCATGCTGAAAAACTGTAAGCACCCCTGGTCTTCAGCAATGGTGGCAGCAATTTTTCAGAGGAACTGAGATTTTAATATCGAGGCCTAGATCCTCCACTAATTTTAAGGACCCATCCAGACAGGCCCAATACATGGGACCTGTCTGGGTTTTTACTGGGGGGTGACACCTCTGGTAAAAATGAATTAATTTGGAATAACCTCTGTTAAATACCCCATTAGATCCAGGCCTTCTTGAAAGACCCGGGTCTAATGAGGTATTAGGCCTGTGGGGACTCACCCTCCATTTGCCAAACCTTTTGGGCTCCTGGAGCTCAAAATTCAGGGATGGTGCCCACCCCCTCTCCCAAGCCCCCCGTGTACCCCCCAAAAGTAAAAAAAAAACCCTTGCCCAGCTGCCATTATGGTCCTCCTCACACCCTCCTGGCTCAAAGAGGACCATAATGGCAGACGGTTAAAGGGTTTTTTTTTTTTTACTTTTTAGGTGTTGTTTTGGGGGGCTTCGGGGTGGCCGCGTGCCATCTCAAGAGTAATGAGTTTACTCTCCAAGGTGGGTTTGACTCCTGTCTGTAAACACCCTTAGACAACTTTGGATCTTTCTGGCAATGATAATTGTATATTAGTGGAAGGAATTATAGTTGGAAACAGAGTTTCTTGATAGCATTGCTATATTATTGGCTTCTGATGTCTTGAGAGCATGATAATGACTCATTGTTTTGAGGTACTCCTGATAAAATGCTCTTTAAAAAATGGACAAGAAAAATGTTGCAGCTTAGGCACGGCTTTTAATGGGTCTCACTCTTGCTAAGGATGTGAGTCACTAAAAATGGAACTGTCTCATTTCAGGGCTCCATCCATTGGTACACAAGCAATCTGTTTGCACAATGGGCTCCCCTTTGCTCATCTCCCCTGTGTAGCTAGGTAAGCCTAGCTGAAGGCAGCCAATTTTAGCTGCAGGTAAGAAATGTTGCACAAGAAGCTTATGAGTGTCAGAGACCTGATAGGGATTTGATGTCAGAAGCCAAATATGGTTTCGATTTCAGAGAGAGGGAGAAGAGCTCTCAAGAGGGAGAAGAGCTCTCAAGCTTGAGCCAGGCGTAACATCGGTGCCTGAGAATTTCAGACAAGGACTAGAGGCAGTGACCAGATGGCTCCGCTCATACAAACTCAAGATCAATCCTTCAAAGACAGAGATTCTATGGCCGGGACGCCCAGAGCCACCCATTCCGCTGCCTCTCTTTGAGGGAGAACCGCTGATCCCGGCCCCGTCGGTGAAGAGTCTCGGTGTGATACTAGACTCGAGACTCTCACTGGAGGCCCAGGTTGCTGCGACAAGTAAAGGGAGCTTTCTTCCACCTACGCCAGGCACGTCAACTGGCACCTTACCTCCCATCAGATGCGCTGGCTACGGTGGTCCATGCCACAGTGACATCGCGGCTGGACTACTGTAATGCCTTGTACGTGGGGTTGCCGCAGTCAACCACCCGTAAAATCCAGCTAGTGCAGAATGCAGCCGCCAGACTCCTCACCGGGACACCGCTGAGATGCCATATCGCGCCATCTCTACAGCGCCTGCACTGGCTGCCAGTCGAGCTCAGAGCCATCCACAAGATCTTGTCACTTACCTTTAAGGCCCTCCATGGCGCCGGCCCAGCTTATTTAAAGACCGCTTGTCCGAACCAGTCCATTTAAGGTCGCGCGTTCAGTGAACAGGGACCTTCTCCGCATTCCAGGTGTGAGTGAGGCCGCCTCGACATCACAAGACGGAGAGCCTTTTCCATCGCGGCCCCTGTTCTTTGGAACCTGATGCCGGCGGAGCAGAGAGCTATCCTGGACATGCCCCAGTTCCTGACCGCATTGAAGACCTGGCTCTTCCGAAAGGCTTACGGCTAAGGTCACCTCCCAGACTTAGCCTGAGTTACTGGAACTATTTTAACTAATTTCCTATTCTTTTAGCTTTAACTACTGAACTGTTTTATGTGTTTTATGTGTAAGTCGCCCGGAGCACTGACGTGGAGGGCGACTCATAAATAATAAAATCAATCAATCAATCAATCAATCAGTTACAAAGATAGGAAGCCTTGTAACAGAGACAGTATACTCAGAGGGAAGAAGTGACTCTGGTTTGGGGGGAGCTATAACTCCCATTTATTTGTTTGAAAACTCTCTGGCTGTCTCAATCAAGTTTGACAAAGAATCAGGTCATGCTTAGTGCAACAAGCCTACCATAGTAACACATCCACAGGTCTATTTACCCTCAGGCCCAAATATCAGGAAGGGATTAAGCAGAGAACAAAAGGCAAGATGAGTGATAGGACCCAAAGGTTGGAACTGCAGGGCCAATCCATAAAGGGGGGATCCATCATCAGACAGTGGAATCCAATTTAATTCTACAAACAATATCGGATACAACGAGATAAGCAGTCTGTTGTAGCTGATCCTTGTACAACTAGTCTCCAGAAGGCAAGAAATGTGTTGAAGAAGCATGTGGTTTTGGTGGGTTCAAAGACTAAGAGGGACCAAGAGTTTAAGTCCATCTTCTAGCATCTCTGTTCATGAACATGAATGGAATAGATAGAAAAGTTGTATAGGTTTAATATCCCTTATCCAAAGGTCCAGAAGCATTTCAATTTCAGATTTTTCAGATTTTGGAATATCTATACTTGTACATAAAGAGATATCGTGGAGATCAGAGCCTCCGGTCAGAGGCTCTGGCAACGGTGATTCATGTCATGGTTACCTCAAGGCTGGATTATTGCAACACACTGTATGTGGGCCTCACTCACTCAGTAGATTGTTCAGAACATGGCTGCCAGACTACTTGCGAGAACACCTATGAAACATCATATAACTCCGACCCTGCAGCGTTTGCACTGGCTCCCAACTGAATATCGGGTTTCCTACAAGATTTTGATTCTGACCTTTAAGGCCCTCCATGGTCAAGGCCCATTATATCTGAGGGATCGCCTTCATTCTTTCCATAATTTTCGGCCCCCTAGACCAACCCAGGAAAATCTTCTTTATGTTCCGTTCCCTAGGGAGGTACGCCTGGAGTCCACAAGGCGTAAGGCATTCTCAGTCTCCGCCCCAATTCTTTGGAACTCCCTGCCACCATATGTAAGAGCCTTGCCTGACTTGCATTTTTTCAAGCAAGCCCTTAAGACATGGCTCTGTAGTAGAGCATTTGGTTTGTAATCACTCTAATATTAACTGTTAATGGAATTGTTGTAGATGTCTGTTTTATCTTGTCTATATAAGTCACCTGGAGCACTCTGGTGGAGGGTGACTCGTGAAATAATAAAGTTGTTGTTATTATTATTAATATTATTATAGATGCGACCTAGGTCTAAACACAAAAGTATGTTCATATACAACTTATTCATATGACCTGAAGGTAATTATATACACAATAGTTTTAATAAATTTGTGCATGAAAGAAAGTTTGTGTACATTGAAGCATCAGAAAATAAAGCTGTCACTATCGTACCCTCCCATGTGGACAATTTTGGATTTTGGAATTTTTGAAGTTCTGGATAAGGGATGTTCAATCTGTACAGCATACCACAGGGGCAGCCTCCTATTGCTCTGACCATGTCAGATGGCATGATTAAAATTTTATTATGGGGTGTGGAATGACTGCATTCCATTTCTCAAGTCAAGCTACATCTACTAAACTGAAAATAGGAAGTACAGCCAAGGAATTTGGAATGGGTCGGCTTCTTCAGATTAAATTTCAATGGAATACTGGAATCTGCAGAGTTTAAAAAATATAATTTGAGACTTTTAAATAAGTATTAAACAGTACTCATGTCAGCAGGTCTTTCTCAACATGAAATAATCCCTGGAAATACTTTTATGTTTTCCTTCATTCTCCTCCTCCCTCCAAACCTTTTAAATAATATCCATGTTGCGTGAGTCATGTATAGGACGTATATGTTCAACTAAATATCCAGAAGGAAGATAATGTTCACATTATTTGGATAATTTGGAAATTAGCCTTTGGGTTTTGCTAGAGTCACAGCAATCTATTCCAGTATGTTGAACTTTGGTCTTTCTCCAGATGGCATGAATATTATCTTATACTTCTCAGATAACAATCACATTCTATTACAATGCGCAGTGTAGATTGAGATCACATTGGAACAGATCTAAACAACTTGTGTTCACACCAAGACAAACCCAATTTGCCAGCCAAAATATTGAGGTGTTGGACAGTTCACACTGCCTCAAGCAGGCAGCAACAACAGAGCATTGATCAAGTGTAGTCAAGGCTCTTGACTCCCATCAGCAGGGCAATGAATCTGCTCCATAGAATCATAGAGTTGGAAGAGACCTCATGGGCCATCCAATCCAACCCTTTGCAAAGACGTGGAAAAATTGCATTCAAAGCTCCAGTTTAACAATGCATTTTAAAGGAGCTCTCCAAAGTGCTGATTTTTTTGGGGTATAGGATTCAGTATCTTAGGTATTTAATCGTCAAACCCAGCGCAAATTCCCTAGTACAAGTCATTTGGCATGGTGGGTCACAAGTTGTGATGTTGCAGTATAACTTTTTTTTAGAGTAGAGAATGCAATCCAAGAGCATTTTTCTCTCTGTGTTGTAACACCAGATCTGAGTGTGATCATCATCTGTTGAAACCGATCGGCAGCAGAAGAATGTCAGTCAAAATGAGACACTTCATGCAATGCTGAACTGACATTAATTTCATGTCAGTTCAGCATTACATGAAATGCCTCTTTTTGACTGCCATGTTACTTCTGCCAGTATATTAATTCCATTAATTCCATTATGCTGACCCTAGCCAAAGTCTTAGCTATTTTTTAAAAAGTTATAAAAGTTATTGGAAGGTACATGTGATGTCTGCATAGAATCACTATGGTGAGAAGAATTTCCATTTCCTCTGTTTTTATGTAGAAAGACCTGAAAGTTAGAAATACATCCCTTTATCAGCACCATCATTCTAGGCCCTGATCCAAACACATAGTAAAGTGTGTTTCCTGATTGAAAAAGGGGTCAGAGCTTGGAATGATAGTTATTTGTGTTTTTCTTTCAGTATGTGGAACTCTGCCTCCTCTTTTGATTACACTTCTTATAGGTGCTCATCCGTTCCCAGAATGCAAAGGCAAAGTGATTTCAAGGAAACCATTTCAGTATGTGGTTTGAACATTGTTCTGCCTTTTGTCACCTGCCCTCAAAAACACATTCTCCCACTTTCTTATCTCATCCATGGTTTTATCCATTTTATCCTAGTGCATTTGGCCCACCCACTGTGTTCTATTTTTCCATCATATTATTGTGTAATTGTTTATTTTATTTTGTTATTTCATGTATTTATTTTGATGGTATTGTCTGCTTCTTTTTATTTTATTGTGCTGTACTGTAATTTTGGGTTTGGCCTCATGTTAGCTGCCCTGAGTCCCCTTTGGGGAGATGGTGGCAGGGTACAAATAAAGATTATTATTATTATTATTATTGTCTAAGGGCCCTTCCACACAGCCATATAACCCAGAATATCAAGGCAGATAATTCACAATTTGAATTTGATTATCTGAGTCCACACTGCCATATAACCCAGTTCAAAGCAAATAATGTAGGATTTTATGCAGCTGTGTGAGGAGGGGCGTAAGGGTGCATCTACATGGAGTTGGACACTACTTTAACTGCTATAGGATGAATGCCGTGGAATCATGAGAGTTGTAGTTTCCAAGGTCCTTAGCATTCTTTGTCGAGGAGTGTTGCTGCCTCACCAAGCTATAAATCCCAGGATTTCATGGCAGTTAAAGAAATTCAACAGTGTGTATACAAATGTGAGACTAAGGGTGCATTTACATTGTAGGGTTATTGTAATTTAACACCATTTTAACTGCCATGGCTCAAACTGGGATTTGCAGTTTAGTTAGGCACCTGTACCCTTTGGCAGTGAAGTCTAAAGACCTTGTAAAACTGCAACTCCCATGATTCCATAGCATTGAACCACAGTAGTTAAAATGGTCTCAAACTGCATTAATACTACAGTGTAGATGCACACTGAGAATGTCGTACCCAGGTGAATCAATCTAGATGCACATTATCTCCTGTGATTGATAGCAGCTCTTTAGGGTATCAACAGTGTAATTCGTTTTTCGGCATTAAATGTTTGCCTTTTATTTTTACTGGAAACCACTTTGAGTCCCCTCTGGGAGATAGGGCAGGATACAAATAAACAGTTGTTGTTATTATTTTAAAAATCTGTGTGTGTATGTGTGTGTGTATATCTATATAATACATAAACCAATACAATACCACGTAACATATATATAATTTATTTATTTATTTATTTATTTATATTTCACTTTTATATTCCGCTCCTCCCAGCAGGCTCGGGGCGGATCACAGTAAAAAACACACATAGGCGGCATGTTGTGGCAAATCAGCATGCGGCCGTTACAATCAATAAAAACATAAAAACATGAAGCCACATTTAAAACCAGTTACATAGTCAGGTATGAGTTGAGAGGACATACATCGGGATTTGTTTGCCCAGAGCGCCTAATTAAAGGCCAGCCCGAAGAGGGCTGTCTTGCATGCCCTCCGGAATGGGCCCAGTTCCGAAATGGCTCGGGTACTATCTGGAGGATAGATATAATACAGTATTCCCTCGCTACTTTGCGGTTAGCTTATTGCAGACTCGCTGTTTTGCGGATTTCTAAAAATGTTAATTTAAAATATATATCATGGTATTTTTGCTGTTTTGTGGGGTTTTGCCACCACCTCTCTCCAAGGCACTTTCGCTCCTCAGTCCTCCCTCCCTCCCTCCAGCCTTGAAGGGCCTTTCTTTCCTTTCCTTTCCTTCACTTTATTTTCAGTTTATAAAGACTTAAAATAGTGTATAACTTCTAAAATAATGTATAAATATTAAAATAAATAAAGTGTCCCTACATCGTGGTTTTTCACTTATTGCGGGAGGTTCTGGAACGTAACCCCAGCAATAAGTGAGGGAATACTGTATTCACATTTGGTTATACCCTTCACTCTTCCCACCCATCCCATTTTGGTGACATTGTAGGGTTATTGTAATTTAACACCGTAGGGTTATTGTAATTTAACACCGGTCCTTGGGTTGAAGACATTCCTTTATAATTCTGTTCTTCCTTTCTTTTACATTGTTTTCTATTCTTGCTTCTGACCTGATAGTTATTGTTTATAAGTTTTCTATATTGTGCACTTCGGCTAACAACTCTAGCCCTAGGCCTGAGAGCATCTACTGGGTGCTACGCCTCATTGTATGTTTTAATTTTAGTGTAAATTTGTGATGCTTTTAAATCTGTTTTTATTGTGCTTGTATTTTACTATGTTTTTATCATATGTAAGTCGCCCCGAGCCTGACGGGAGTGGCGATGAACAAATCGAAATAATAAATATATAAATAAATAATGCTTTAAAATGCTTTTATTGGCTTGTGTGAGATCCCGTGAGTGTTTAGAGGATCCTGTTGTTTCATCTTCACCACATTTTTTTTAGTTTGACTAGACTGCAAGGTAGTTACTTACTTAAATCTGGCCTTTAAAATTTTCAGTTTCAAAGATTGTGATCTGAATTTGGCTATGTCCAGATCCAGAATTCTAGGTACGGACACCATTCCTTAATACTACAGTTATGAGGGACCTGCATGAATACTGCATTGTGCATAATATGGCATGCTTTTGGGTAGGAGATTTTGCGTAATTGTGCAATGAACACATTTTCCAGTTTGCGTTCAGAAAGGAAGCATGCAATGCATTCTAAAGATCTCAAACAAACAGGCATGAAAGCCTCTTTGGAAGGGATAAAAACGTTGTATCACTATTTTCTAGTGGCTAATCTGGCATGCTTTTACACCAGCTTAGTTTGATTCAGTGAAGTAACGTTACATGGTACACGAACAGAGGACACGGTTGTCAGTTAAAGTGGTGTGCCATGGGAAAGGCAGGTAGCCTTGTGACAGGTGTGCCTTCTGCTGCCTTGGTTAGTGTTATACTCCTTTTAAGCTTTTGTGCTGCTGTTATGAAGTAACAGTTATGCCCTCAAGAACGAACATGGTGCAGTGATTTGAGAATTAGACTCAGATGTTGAGAGATCAAGGTTTGAAATCCCACTCAGGGCCCTTCTAGACAGGGCCTATATCCCGGGATCTGATCCCAGGTTTTCTGTTTATCCCAGATTATCTGGCAGTGCGGATTCATATAATCCAGTTTAAAGCAGAAAACCTGGGATCAGATCCTGGAATATAGGGCCTGACTGGTAGGGCCCTCAGCCATTGCAACCCACTGTCTGTCCTTGTGCGAGTCACACACTCTGAGTCTCAGAAGAAGGGAATGGCATGCATCTTCCATAAAGTAAAACAACTTTTTATATAAGCTAAAGAGGATGGAAATGCAATGAATGCATCAAGATTGCCAGAATGCTGCATACCAAACATTATTGGGCCAGTGAAATTGAACAAACTCACAAATTTGGTCAGCGTTTCCTTACTGCAGTTTTAAGCACTGATTGCGGGTACAAGATGAGTAATAATAATAAACTTTATTTGTACCCCGCCCCCATCTCCCCAATGGGGACTTGGGGCGGCTCACATTTTTTATTTATTTATTTATTTATTATTCATGCTTATATACCTTCCCGGAGGCTCGGGGTGGCTCACAACGTGGCAGCAATTACAATAAAATCAATAAGAACAATTAAAACAGTAGTAAAAATAATAAAAACAATAAAACAGTCGCCCCCAATTGCAATTGAACAACCATACCACTGCAGCATGGATTACATGGAGCATTAAGTGTTAAAGGCCTGCCGAAATAGGGTTGTTTTTACAGGCTCTTCGGATGGCCAAAAGCTCCCTAAGAGCCCGGACATTGTCTGGCAGAGCATTCCAAAGTGTAGGAGCTGTTACAGAAAAAGCTCTCTGTCGAGTTGAACATAGGTGATAGGTTTGGATGGGGGGAACCTCTAGTAGGTTTTGATCTTTAGATTATAGTGATCTCTGGGGAACATACGGAGAGAGACGGTCCCTCAAGTACACGGGCCCCAGACCATATAAGGCCTTAAAGGTTAAAACCAGCAGTACTCCACTGGGAGCCAGTGCAGCTGCTTCAAGATGGGAGTTATGTGGCATCTAGCTGGAGCCCCGGCAAGCAAGTGAGCTGCAGCATTCTGGACCAGTTTAAGTTTCTGGATCATGGACAGAGGAAAGCCGATGTAGAGGACGTTACAGTAGTCCAGTCTCGAGATGACCGTCGCCTGGATCACCATGGCCAAGTCGCCCCCGGAGAGGTAGGGCGCCAGCCGTCTAGCCTGTCGCAGATGGAAAATGCGGATCTGTTGACCATAGATACCTGGGCCTCCATAGTCAGCAGTGGGTCCAACTGGACCCCCCCCCCCCAGACATGAGGCCAAGCCCAAAACAACAAGGTTTCATCCATGCATTGTATGCAAAACTCTTGTTTCCTCTGGGCATGTTTCTTTGGGAGAAATGAAATAACAAGTTTAGTATCTCAAAGAATGAAGGGTACACAAGACACAGCTACAGCTTATAATGAAGAGTGTTAGAAAATGATCAAATATTGGAAGAGGCACAATTGAGACTTTTCAAGATCTGTGGTGCTTAATATAAATCCCACTGAATTTTTTTGTGTGGAAAACCCCCCCTGAAATGACTGCTGTAGTCTTTTAGCTCTTAGGAACTTAGTGCATACACTTGGGAAGCAATTGTGGTGGGACTGCCACTCATAACATGCACAACAGACCTGTTTTTCATGGTGGATCAGAGACATTAGTGGATGTGTGAGTGTCAAAGATGTTTTAGATTGTGTATGGCAGCAGGAGATCAATTCAGATAATGTGAGTCTGTGTTGAATTTTGTAAGATTCCCAAGCCATTGCAGAATCATGGTAAGCCAGCAAAAATAGGTTCAAATGAAAATGTGAGCGAGATCCAAATCTCGTTCTTTGCATCAAGTGGCATAACTTGTACAATCTCTCAAAATGTACTTTAGCAAATTGATTGGGGCTTAGATTAAAATGTATAACTTGCAGAGTGGCCCATTGGATCCCACATCAGACATAACCTGAATCCATTATACGTTTATAATATCCCATATGATAAAGAGGTTGTTTAGGGGTAAGGATTCTAAACGCTGCTCCCTCAATAAACAATCTCAGAATTCCACAACGTTGTTGCCATGGTAATTAAAGTGGAATCATAGCACTTTAATTGTGCTCAAATTCACCACAAGCTTTATACAAACCTCACTGGCCACCACTATTTTAATTTACCACTGGGTGTGTGTTTAGATCTCAGGCCCCTTCTACACTGCCATATAAAATCCAGATTATCTTCTTTGGACTGGATTATATGGCAGTGTAGATTCATATAATCTGGTTCAAAGCAGAGCGTCATTTTTTCACCCCATCCTCCGGCAGCTGCACTGGCTGCCTATTGAGTACCGAATTGCTTTCAAGGTGTTGGTGTTAACCTTCAAGGCTCTACACGGCCTATGGCCTGCGTACCTGAGGGACCGCCTTGCCCCATACATTCCCCCGAGATCACTACGTTCGGAGGAGCTGAACCTGCTCCTGATTCCATCGGTCCGCGCCTGTCACCTGTCTGCTACCAGGCAAAGGGCTTTCTCTGTGGCGGCTCCGGTACTCTGGAACTCTCTCCCGGACGACGTCCTAGCCGCCACGGAGCTCATCCCGTTTCACAGGGCCTGTAAGACCGCCCTGTTTAGACTGGCTTTCGGCTAGGCTAGCAAGCCGAACGTACTCATCTTCTTAATCAGCACCCTGGCTCAGGGAATGCCTCAGCATGTACATAATTTTAATCTCGGGACCTATGTTGTATTTTATGTTTGTATTTTATTGTACGGCGACATGGATGCGACATGCCTGCCGAGTTTTTATGATGTTATCCGCCCCGAGCCTGCAGGGAGGAGCGGAATACAAGATGGAACAATAAATAAATAAATAAAATAAATAAGGTGTCTGCTTTGATAATATGGATTATATTGCAATGTAGAAAGGGTTTTAGTCTCAAATCCAGTGATAGAACATATGAGCTGCAATGGATTCCCTTTTTGTTGATGCACTTACTCAAGAAGATACATCGGACTCCTTCCATTAGCCTTTTCATCAGGACACTAGGGGTGTATCTACACTGCAGAATTGCTGCAGCTTACACCACTTTAACTGCCATGGCTTAATGCTATGGAATTATGTGAGCTGTTGTTTTGCAAGATCTGTAGCCTTCTTTGCCAGAGAACACTGGTACTTCACCAAGCTACAACTAATTGGAAATTATAATATCTTCATTATTTTATGGGTTGAAATATATATATATATATATGCATGCTGCTGGCCACTGGGGGTGAGTCCTTCTAGGTCAGATTACGAAGTGTAGATTGAAACTTGGCTAGAAGATGGAATAAATGACAGAAATAAAACAATAAAAGAAAACCATCAGGTAGATGCTACGTGAACCATTTGCGAAGAAAACAAGCTCTTTTCAGATTCCAATTTGTTTGTCATGCAACGCTCCAGCAGCAGAAATCCAGGTCAGTAGGTTTATTTGCCAGCACCTCATTCCCTCTCATTCTGCCTGTCTGCCTGCTGTGTTGCTTTGAAAATGAGCCTGCCGAAGTAAACAAGGAGCAGAGCAGACAGGCATTGTTGAGTAATGATATGGTGCTCATCCAAGTGCTCACCAAGCCAAAACACAGCTGCCGTTTCATAGGGTAGTCTTGTCAGCTGTTAGAGCATCCCTGTGCAGTCAAGTCTTTTGTAGCGGAGGTATTGCTGCTTAATGAAAATGTTTCCTGGAAAAAGAAAACGTGGTCATCTGTTTATGGTGATGGGGTTTAACGCCTAAGCCCCAATCCAGTGCCATGCCTAGCCAATGACAACAACAACAACTTTGGATTGGTTTCACCCAGTTGAATGTTCTTTCCCGTCCCTCCCCAGCTTTCTATGCTTCCTGAAAATCAGATCTGAAGAATTTTTGGGAGCAGATTGAGTGGACATTGTAGGAGGGAGTAGAAGCATCCACACTCTGTTTCTGGTGGGTTCTGCTTTTCAGGTAGGGACTTTATCCTTAGAGTCTTTGTATACCTCCAGACTTTAATGTGATTTTTAGACTGGTTTTGAAGGCATAATTTTACTTGTTGAGGCCTTTTGGTCATGGTAACGGATAGAGCATCAAGTTGTGGAGATCTGGGCAAAAGACTTTTCTCAGATTTCCTTCATATTGAACTTGGTAAAAAGGCATCAGGTTTTGATGTACTCTTGCAGGGTTTCAGATATGGTGCCCAATTGCTTGGAGGGCAGATGATATGGTATTTAGGACAATTAAAAAGTGCAAAAATGTGACACAAATTTGCTATTCACAATTTTAGTATCTCTTATCCGGAATTCTTGAGATCAAGACTGTTTGGGAGTTTTTACCCCCCCCCCCCCTGCCCACCAAATTTTGGTAAACTATATTTGCATACGTGTTGTCAAAGGCTTTCATGACTGGAATCACTGGGTTGCTGTGAGTTATCCAGGCTGTATGACTATGTTCCAGAAACATTCTCTCTTGATGTTTTGCCGATATCTATGACAGGCATCCTCATAGGTTAAAGGGTCTGAGCCCTCAAATTTTTATTTATTTATTTATTTAGAGATTTATTAATCACCCATCCCAGGTGGCTCTGGGTGATTTACAATAAAACACACATCTAAATATCTAAAACATCTAAACAATTTAAACAATCTAAACAGTTCCTCAGCCAAACGCCCTCTCAAATAGCCACATTTTACAAGCCATGCGAAAATCTTTTAAATCACGGGTAGCTCTGATGTAGGGAGGGAGGGCGTTCCAGAGTGATGAAGCGATC
Source organism: Anolis apletophallus (assembly GCA_030556195.1). Lineage (NCBI taxonomy): Eukaryota > Metazoa > Chordata > Lepidosauria > Squamata > Anolidae > Anolis > Anolis apletophallus. The sequence goes on along the minus strand of JARBWK010000002.1, from coordinate 195,161,413 downwards.
ACCGAAAAAGCTCTACACTGGGTTGATGTCAGATGGGCTTCCTTAGGGCTAGGGATCTGTAAGTTCTGATGGTCTGAATGTGGTGATCTTCAGGGTCAACAGGGAGAAAGGCGTTCCTGTAGGTACGCCATACAAGGCCTTGAAGGTTACCTTGTGGGTAATCCGGAACTCGACCGTAAGCCAGTGCAATCAGTATAGAGCAGGTGTTATATTGTTCCTCATGGAGATTCCCGTGAGGAGTCTGGCCACAGCATTCTGCACCAGCCGAAGTCTCCAGGTCACCGACCACGAGGTATCTTGAAGATGAGATCCAATTCTAAACACAGATGTCATTTATATTTCATATGCACATTCTATGTATAGCCTGAAGATAAATGTATACAATAATTTGAATAATGTTATGCATGAAATAAAGATTGTGCACACTGATCCGCTAGAAAGCAAAGGAGACACTCTCTCAGTCACCTATGTGGACAGTTTTGGATTTTGGAATATTTCAGTATTGGAATTACTCTTAGGACCTCTTCTTCTACATGTTGTTTATTTGAATATTCATATTGCCTATTGACGGCTTATAGGAAACTAAAAATATGTTTACCTTACTGTCAGACATGTTACCTGTCCTATGTTTGTGTAGTCACCATACCTACACCTTGGATTTTTCTTGTATATGCAAAAATTCTCAAGTTAAATACATTTGAAGGAATTCCAAGAGTTTGTAATTTCTGCAACAGAGATGGTGTCAATGTTTTGGTTAGAGAAGGGGGGTACCCCTTTGCTTATATTCAAAGGAAATGCCCTTTAGTTGAATAAGTAGTTTTGTTTTGCTTTTTAACTGAGGTTAACCATATGGCAGATACTATTACTTTGCTCTTTTACAGGATGTTCCGTTGGCATTTTGAATGAGCTATGTATTTGATTCACTGCTTAGTAATTCTATTTCAGCTCAGTGAGTGAGCTGAAATAGGTTATTAAACAGATTATTCCAATTTTTTTTACGGATAAAGGAATTAGGTAGATGCTCACTTGAGTTATGTTTTCAGATTTGTGGATGTGTCTTTGGTCATCTGCAGAATGCTAATATGATAGAAGATAAATAAAAGACTGGTAAAGTTTGGCATCCATGCAGTGTTGATTAATATGAAAGTGAATTGTGTATAATTTGGATGGACTCTTAGAACAGGGAGGGATAACAGATCTAGAGCTTAGGTTTGTGCTGTGGGACCCCCACCTCCCCCCCCCCCCAAGACTACATGATCTGCCCAAAATGCATTCAAAACAACCAAAGAAAAAAGAAAGTGGATAAAAATCCTTGTCTGGTTTTGAAAAATCAGCATTTTTAATCAAACAGTGCAGGTTAGCCCCAGGCATGTAGCCGGGGGGGGGGGGGCTTGAGGGGCTTTAGCCCCCCCCCAATTATCAGGGTGGTCCGCGAGAAGGCCTTACTGGTACATTATTTAAACTGTTATCTAGGTGCATAAAGTCAGTAGGAGCTTGTAGGTTGCTGGCTCCAAATAATGCATGTTTTTTTTTATTTAAAAAAATGAAAGTGCTAACCACCCAAAGTAGGCTTGCATCATGTGATGGCAACCTTGGGACTTCAATTTAACAGCATATAGCAACAGGGACATTTACTAATGTGATGAGGTCCTTAGAAAAGGGAAAATCTTTTAAGTTTGAAGATCAGTGCTTAGGTACATGTAATAGAATTTCTGCTCACATAATTTCAGGTTTCCATCAGCCGTATGTTCCAGATCCTTTGTTTGCTTATAACTTGTTTTTCTGTGTAAGAGCTCAAGGAGGCATCCTAGATTATGCAAGTGTGTTTTCTTACTGCATACAAAGGAAACAATCTCAAGCATCCATTGTTGTTGTTGTTGTTGTTGTTGTTGTGTGCCTCCAAGTTGTTCCTGATTTATGGAAACCCAAAGGTGAAACTATTACAGGGTTTCCTTGGCAAGGTTTGTCATTGTTTTCTCTGAGACCGAGAAATTCGGACTTGCCAAAAATCATGGGATTCCATGACCAAGAAGAAATTCAAATTCTGGTCTCCAGTTGTAGTTCAACATGCAATCCACCACATTGTGCTGTCTCTCAACAAGGTTTTTTGTGCTGACTACACTGTGTTCTCTGCAAAAACATTGGCTTTTTTTTCTTTCCATGAAAAAACAATTTTTTGTGCAGCAAAAGTTTCAAAATGTGAAAAACCATTAGAAAAAAAATGCATAAAACTTGTGATAGAAAAAGAAAGCAAAAACTCATAATTTCACCCAAAGTAGGAAAACATTTGAAATGAAACAGGCATAAATTTATACTGTTCTTTAAATAATACAAATTCCAGCTGTTCAAAACATGTGAGTTTTTTTAGCTGTGACTAATGCAAACTATGGCTTAGTGTATAGACTGCATTGAGGCAATGTGCCAATTTGTGTTTTTAAGAAGTAAGAACTAAAGCCGCCTTTGAAGATTTCAAGCCTTCAGTGTTAGGTCTTTTGCCTTCAATCAGAGTCTGTCCTTAGTGTAGGAGAGTCAGAAAACATTTCAAAATCAGCAACAGTTTATGTGGACATGTTTGGCTACTGTTCTCTAAAGCTCAGTGCCATGTACAAAACATTTGGGTGAGGTGCAGGATTGAGACCAATGAACACTTGATTTTATTAGTCTCTTAAACCGTTGTAAGAATTTACAATCCCTGGTTGCGTTGTAAATTATAGCTAATAAAAGTAGCAAGTGGCACGTATTTCAAGTAGCATATTAAAATGCCTCCTCTTGGCAGGATCAGCAAAACAACCCCAGACCCACTTTGTCTGATTTGCTACAACACCAGCCATGTCCCCCTCCCCCCCAAAGAGATGTAATTTTAATGACAATTCTGCCATGTTGCTCTTTTCAAAGCATCACATTAATTATAAGTTTAAACATCTTCTCAATTCCTTACTTAGATTATGTGGGCCATAATTGCAAAGAACAAACATCATTTGTACACCAATGATTACAATAGTCTGGGACAATGGCTGGGACCATGCTGTGTACTTATAAATGTCTTTCCCTCCCATGTCACATACAGGCTCAGGTGCAGGCAGGACCCTGGCATTTGCTTAAAATTATCTCTCTCGAGTATGTATCAGTTGGTGTTCTCCAAGGATTGATAGCCAAAAAAGCAATGCAAAACAATATCTTGCCAGCAAATCGAACTTTGATTAACAGAGAGGAGGGGGCATGTTGACTGTAGCTACCCTTTCCAAAATACTCCGTAGTAAGCTACTCTGGAGTCAACCCTCCACAACAACCCACCTTAGACACTGGGCAACTTAAGGAGTTCCAAGATGCTCTACAATGGAACATACACCTTTCTGTCATCTCACTCTGAACTTGGGAGACTGAAGGAAAAATGTTTGGGGGAACAAGTCAATTTTGGGGAGGGGAGTATGGCCTTCATTTTGCCTCCCCATAGTTTCACCCCTAAATTTATCCCCAAGTGTGTGTGCGCTTACTTTTGCTACGGAATAAAAACAAATTTGTTCAAGCCATGGCTGCAACTCTACATGCACTATGCACTACAAGTACAGGCAGTCCCTGAATTAAAAACATCTGACTTACAAATGACTCATAGTTAAGAACAGGGATGGGACAACAGGAAGTGAGAGAAATCTATCCTAGGAAGAGAAATTCGCTCCTGGAAGAGTTATTATCATGGGGAAAGGGCGTCTCCACTGAAGCTTTAGCACCAATCCTTGTTTCCACAAGTCAATTCTCACAGGGACAGAAAGTGAGGTGAAAACTTCTGAAGAGGGGTACAGACAGCAAAAGAAACATCAAAGAGGTGCTAACTCTTCCCTATGATATCCAAAGTGTGTGTGTGTTTATATATGTATATGTATGTAAGTATACATATATATATATATGGTTGGAGTTACACTTAAAAATGTACCCGTTCCAACTAACATACAAATTCAACTTAAGAACAAACCTATAGATCCTATATTGTTCTTAACTTGGGGACTGCCTAACTTGCATTAATTACAAAATTTGAAACATTTTCTGTTCCTGGTTTGAAAGTGTTATTTCCTGTTTAAGGGTGCTGTACTTACTTTGAAAGTAGTTTTTATACTTTAGAATAACAACTACTACCAGGAGGACTCTTCTCTTCTTCCTGGTGTCTGTGTGGTTACACCTCGCCAGCTGGGAGGGGACCAGGGGCCAGCCAGCTAGTCCGCCACCCATCCTTTCCTGGGAAACCTAATTGTTCTGAGACAAGGCTGGCTTAATGGCAAAGAAGTGAGAGGTGAGATGTCCCTGGCAAACTATACTCCCCTTCCCCAGTGCTTTTTAAAGGCTCAACAGGGATTCTGCATCTAGTGACCTTTCCGGTAGAGCCTTAACCAGTTAGAGACAGCTGGGGTGATGTGGTGGTTTAAGTACTGGACTAGTCTTTTCCTTTAAACATTTTTTTAAAATGATCAAAATTCTGATGTTTTCGAATGCCTCTATTTGTGCTATATCTGCCATTATTCATTTCTAAAAAAGAGACACAGAAAAATTTATAGTATTATTTAAAGAGGGCGAAGAGATTAGAAGAACCGCCAGTGGGAACGTCCCTCTGCTGTGTGCCAAAATGAGGCAGAGAGTGTGAAGTTTCCCATCACAAGGGCTTTTCAGTCGCTACTATAGATCTAGTGAACAGTTGGAGCTCTGAACACAATGGCTCCTCCGTGCTCAGAGCTCATCCCTTTTGTTATGATTGCAGGTGGTTGACTGATGACCGGAAGTATGGGTGCGTCGTGTGATGGCATTCTGCCTCCCTGCCATTGAACTGGAGTCAAAGTGTGCTACAATGGGAGGGAACTGTCCATGTGATGAAGTTGTTAGTTACATAGGTAGTATCTCCAAGCCTGTAATATAATCTCAGAAGTAGTATTCCTGCCATTGTTCTTCACTGCAGTGGAACTGGGAATCTGTGGCATCCCAGTCAATAAAATAGGAGACTTCCATTCATTTTGGAGGTCAGTACACTGTCGGAATTGGGTGATTTTCATAATCATTATATATTTGCTACATTTTTAAATACATAGGGATTGCAAATATGCATCCCTTGCAAATGCATTACACATTTATAACTTTGATCTTGAATTCGAGTTTAGTAAACATTGGAAAAATCATTGCAGATGTAAACATCAGAAATCACTTTAAAGAGGAAAGATGGCCATGTGACAAGTTCCAAAGTAGACAAGTGTGGTTTGGTCAATTCTGCCGTCTTCACATTCCTCCATACTGAAAGCAGTGTTTTGTTTATGCAAGTGCTTGGCCTATAATATGTAAATTATGTTTGATAGCTTTAGGGCACTTAAAACCAGACCTCACTTGAGGGGAAAATTTACGACTCTTAATTGGCTTATTTCATTTCTTGTAAAATAAGTGGACCAGACAAACCTAATCTCTTTTTTCCTCAGCATTATCTGGAATGTTAAGAAGCTGCAGACCTTACCATGGCTTTGATGATATCTGTCTAATAGCTATTTCTACAGCAGATAACTACTCTTACTGCTGCTTGCCAACATTGCCTGAGCTAAAACATATTGAATATTTTTTGCTGCAGTGGCACATCAGAAGGCATGGCAAGGCCGCTCATGCCAAAGGCATTTAGATGTCTTCACTCTATTGATCATTCTGCTGAGCCAGAGGGTGCTTAATTAATTTTTTTAAATTCCTCTGCATCCTATGAATGGTGGTTGCAGATCAATGCGAGTTTGAATCCTAATTCCAATCAACTCATTTAATACAGCTGCATTGAGACAACTAGTGCCTCTTCCCCCCACGCAGGGAGCTTTGCAAAGACTGCAAGATGGAGCAATCTTTTGCTATGAGCTCACCATAAAGGCACATAGTGCATTTGGAAGGCTTCACAAAAGAGTCTAGAGCAACAAGCACCTGAGCCAAAGCACCAAAATCAGTGTGTACAGAGCTATCGTACTGTCTATTCTTCTCTATGGGTCTGAAACATGGGCCACCTATCACCAACACCTACCACTCCTCGAACGCTTTAATCAGCGCTGTCTTCGTACAATCCTAAATATACACTGGGCCAACTATGTGACTAATGTTGCTGTCCTTGAACAAGCAGGGATCACCAGCGTTGAGGCCATGCTATTGAGAACACAACTGCGCTGGGCAGGGCACATCTCTAGGGTGGAGGACCACCGCCTCCCAAAGATACTACTCTATGGTGAACTCGCCACAGGTCAGCGCAAGAGAGGCGCCCCCAAAAAGAGATATAAGGACTCCCTGAAACAACATCTCAGGCTCGGCCAGATTGATCACCAACAATGGTCCACCCTGGCCTCACATCGGGAGACATGGAGACGCACTATCCACAATGCTGCGGCCTCTTTCTAGAAGACACCCCGAACGGGTCTCAAAGAGAATCGACCACGCAGAAAGAACCACAACTTGGAAACAACATCACCCAGGGAGACTTTCTGCTGTGCTTTCTGCAACTGAACTTGCCTATCTCAGATTGGCCTTTTTAGTCATCAACGCGCTTGTAAAAAGCGTGGGATGAGTCCTTCCTAAGAATCTTCATTCGCGAAGTAATTCGAGAGACCATCATAATATATTGAAGCTCTGCATCCCTCATACAATTACTGTACAGGCTGCTCCCAAGTTACAAACAACAACAACAATAATAATCATCATTATCTTTATTTATAACCCTCCACCATCTCCCCGAAGGAGACTCGGGACGGCTAACATGAGTCCAAGCCCAAACATAATACAGCATAATTAGACACAAACAACAAAAAAATTACATCACAACAAAATACATAAAATAACAAAATAAAATAAACAGTGCAAAATCTGTATACCTTTATAAAACGGAATGTTTGTATGTGTGTATGTGTGTGTGTATGTGTGTATGTGTGTATGCGGAGGGCGGATATGTGGCAGCTATTTGCATAAAGTCCTTTGATTGGACAGCCTCGCCACTCCAAAATTCTAAGGCACCAGACAGAGGGCATTGATAGCCACTGATTAGCCAGCAACCCAGAATCCAGGCCTCTACATTCAAACAACAGGATTTCTTCCCACTGAGGGGAAAAAGCCAGCAACCCAGAATCCAGGCCTCTACATTCAAACAACAGGATTTCTTCCCACTGAGGGGAAAAAAGCCAGCAACCCAGAATCCAGGCCTCTACATTCAAACAACAGGATTTCTTCGCACTGAGGGGAAAAAAGCCAGCAACCCAGAATCCAGGCCTCTACATTCAAACAACAGGATTTCTTCCCACTGAGGGGAAAAAAGCCAGCAACCCAGAATCCAGGCCTCTACATTCAAACAACAGGATTTCTTCCCTCTGAGGGGAAAAAGCCAGCAACCCAGAAGCCATTCCTCTACATTCAAACAACAGGATTTCTTCCCACTGAGGGGTAAAAAGCCAGCATCCCAGAATCCAGGCCTCTACATTCAAACAACAGGATTTCTTCCCACTGTGGGGAAAAAGCCAGCAACCCAGAATCCAGGCCTCTACATTCAAACAACAGGATTTCTTCCCACTGAGGGGAAAAAAGCCAGCAACCCAGAATCCAGGCCTCTACATTCAAACAACAGGATTTCTTCCCACTGAGGGGAAAAAAAGCCAGCAACCCAGAATCCAGGCCTCTACATTCAAACAACAGGATTTCTTCCCACTGAGGGGAAAAAAGCCAGCAACCCAGAATCCAGGCCTCTACATTCAAACAACAGGATTTCTTCCCACTGAGGGGAAAAAATGCACAATCAACATTCCCTCCCCACTTGGCTCTGTGAAAACAAAATGGATTCCTGTATTCTCCTCCCCCTCAGCTTTTAGAAAATGGCTGCCTGCCATGCACCCTTTTAAAGTTACCAATAGCAGGCCATAACATTCCAGGCCCCAAAATAGAGTTTAGGGCAGGATGGCCGACGAATGATGGGATTTGCATCCCAATTCACTTCCCAGAAAACATTGTAGCCCCTACAAATCCCCTTCTCCCAGATAGGCCCAAAAGAGGCATCCATCTTCCCTCTTCAACACAGTGTCAGAGAAAGGCAGCTTCTGACAGGATCTTTAGAACAGGCACTGTCACTCTACAAGGTAAGGCCCTACTTCACTCAAAAGACACAAGAGAAAACAATAAATACCTTTCTCTAATGCCTTTTAATGCTTATATAAATAATTCTGGCCCAAAGCCCCCTCACCCAGCCTCATTGGACCTTACTGCTAATTCCATGCAGGCCTTTTCCATTTTTTTTTACTCTTTTCTGTTTTACACCGGTATACTTTCACAGGCCAGGGCGGATATGTGGCAGCCACTTTCACAGGCCACAGCGACCAGCGCGGGTGATGGACCTGCACCCAACTTGGTACACATAACCCCCTATGACATGACCCACGTATTATGGGATTTGTAGTACTTTCCAAGACTTTGGTTCCCACAGACCACTGAGGCCACCAAAAAGGACCAATACAGACCACACTCAGCACACACAGCCCCCATGACCCACTCTACGTCCTGGTGCAGTTCGGAGGAGGGTGGGCCATGGATGATGGGACTTGAAGTGCCTCTACTCACTTCCCAAGTCCGCTGCAACCCTCATCCAATCACTGATCGAGACCAAACTTGCCATACATAACCCCCCATGACTGCCTTCACGTCCTGGTGAGGTTTGGGGAGGACTGACAATGGATGATGGGATTTGTAGTACTTTTACACCCCCTCTGTTCCCACAGACCACTGTGGCCCCCAACAAACACCGGAAAGTCCACACTTGGCACACAGAGCCCCAGTGACCCACTCTACATCCTACTGAAGTTTGGAGGGGACAGAACATGGATGATGGGACTTGCAGTACCTTCCCTCACTTCCCAATCCTGCTACAAACCTAATCCAATGACTGATCAACACCAAATCTGGCACACAGAGCCCTCATGACCCACTCTACAGCCTGGTGCAGTTTACTGTGAGACGGACCACGGATGATGGGACTTGAAGTACCTTCACTCACTTCGAAAAACAATGCATCCCTCATCCATTCACCAATACAGACCAAACTTAGCACACAGAGCCCCTATGACCCAATCTACATCCTACTACACTTTGGGGGGGACGGGACACACAGAGATAATGGGACTTGCACTACCTTCAGTAATTTCATGATACCACTGCAACTCCCAATAATGATGGATCAAGACTAAACTTGGCACACAGAGCCCCCATGACCCACTGTACATCCTGCTGCACTTCTCAAATGACCCGGGCAGGGCCGGGTCCCCAAGCTAGTAACATAATAAAAATCAAAGACAAAGGGTGAGCCAAATGCATGAGATAAAATGTTAAAACCCTGGGTGAGATAGGAATGGAAAAGGTATATTTGGGAGGGAGGAGCCCCCCAAGAAGGAGAAGCAGTGGTGTTTGGCCTTTATTAAGGACGGGGGACAAGATAGGTTCTGTGGATTTGATCTTAAGTTTAATTTGCTTATAAATCAGAACAGGTACATTTAAAAGTAGAAGTCCAGCTAATATATATTGGATAGCATAGGGAAGGGTTAACACTCCTGTGGTGTCTATTTTGCTGTTTCCGCCCTTGTTCAGAAGACTTCACCTCACTTTCTGTCCCTGTGATAATTGCATTTTGGAAAACGTGACTCCTTGTGGAAACAAGGATTGGTGAGACAACTTCAGTGGAGACACCATCTTCCTGTGAAGGGAGTGAATTTCCCCTCCAAGGTGTAGATTTCAGGCCTCATCAGACAGGCAAAATTGCCTATCCAACATTGCTTTCACCCGCCTTCAGGCACGGAGCCTTTCAGCTCTCATCCCATGATGTTGATCTACTTCTGGTGGAGCTCCGTGCCTGACAAGGAGACTTTCCATGTTGCATAAGGGGCAACAGGGGGAAGCCGGGCAGCGGACTCTTCTCCCGTGGGATGGGGTAAGTGACATGGGAGGTGATGCGGAAAGTGGGGCAATGGGTTCCCCACTTCAGCCCACACCGGATTTGCCACAATCCCTTTGCTGGGACCCACTGGATTCACCACTAACTGTGGCAAAGTAGTTACTGTGATGAAGTCCTGTCTCTCGCTCCCTGTTGTATCGCCACTGTTCTTAACGATGAGTTATTAGTAAGTTGAATGTTTGTAACTTGGGGTTTGACTGCCTGTGTATACTTGTGTATAAGTTAACCTTATGTATAAGTAAAAAGGCTTTTCAAATCAAAATTTAGGATTTTTATATAATTAATAGATACATTGAGGATCATTCCACAGAGAGGGGAAAGTGCCTGCACCTTCTCCGAGTACCAGGCATCCCCAACAAATTTCCTGGACATGTATTCAAAAAGGAAAGAAGCTAAGAGAATAGAAAGCTATTTAAGTTCTGTCCTGATAGTTTTTACCTTTTCTTACTCTAGGCCAGTGTTTCCCAACCTTTTTTGAGCCGCAGCACACTTTTTACATTTACAAAATCCTGGGGCACACCACCAACCAAAATGACACAAAATGACACTCTAACACAGTAATACATATAGTTAATATGTTTTCAATGTATTTATACACTCATTGTGAAACCTGGGCCTGTTTCGATGAACACAACATAGAACACAACATAGATATCCTGGCAGGAATGGCAGAAAGACACAAACTGTCCCACACAGAACTCCCATAACCAGAGAGAAAATGCTATTCAAAGAGCAAGAGTTTGGTGCAATTCATTGACCAAGGGTTTTGCAGTTTGAGATGACCTCAGTGTGACATGTTTCCAGAGAGCACTGTGGACTCAAACAACATTGGATCAGGACAAACCTGGCATGAATTCAATATGCCCAAATATGAATGCAGATGGATGTTTAGGGGAAATAGATGGCTGTGACATTTGGGCCAGTTATTGTTGTCAATACTGGGATATATATTTACCTTACAATGAAAGAGCATTATTCTGAACTCACCAATTTTAGAACTGGGCCAAACTTCTATATTTCACACAGATCCGCTGTGACAGGAGGCAAGAGGAGAGTCTCTACTTGGGGAAAGGGAGGCGGGCCTTCCCAATGCATGGAGAGGAAGAGACCAAGTAGACAACGGGTGGGGAGGGGGGTGGTGTTTGTAATTCTGTGCCTTTATTGAGGTAGGTTTCTTAGGGTTTTTATACTTCAACACAGTAGCCTCCCCCCCCCTGGAGGTTCCAATTTCCCACGGCACACCTGATGATTGCTCACGGCACACTAGTGTGCCCCGGCACACTGGTTGGTAAACACTGTTCTAGGCAGTAAGTATATTCAGTTAGTTTGGACACTGTTATAGAGCTATTGTTTCAGTATAAATGCCATGGTAACATTCTGTGAAATGCTGAGATTTGCAGTTTAGCGAGGCTAAAAAAACTCTCTGGTTGAGAATTTGACTGCAAATCCCAGGATTCCCTACAATGTTGACATAGCAATTAAAGTAGAATAATAGCACAATATAGAGCAACACAGCCCCAAGTGCCTGTTACACAATCCCGAGGATGTCTAATTGTGGGTTGTGCTTGTTTCCTAAACTGTCTTCCCTTTCTCTCATGCTTTAAATGTGTATGTATAAACCTAAAACGGAAAAGTGTGAATCCTTCACACATCCGCATCCTGAGAGAAGCCTTACTTGTCACAGAGAGAAGTTATGAAAGAAGTGTTGAGGAGAAGGGGGTTTCTCACAGATGGAGATGCTGGCTCACTCATGTTTGGTTTAAGTTCTTACAGCTTATTTTCTCTTCTTTTTTTCTTTTCTTTTTTTTTTAAGAAGAGGAAGGAATATTCAAAGATAATTGAAAAAAATTAAAAGCAGGTTTATTGAGGGGCAGGAGATCCTAGTGAGGAAAATCACAGACAGGCAGGGATCTTCACACTGGGAACCTATCCTGTTTGAAAAAAATATGCATATTTATATAGGGGAAGTTGTGTTGTGTGCAGAAAAGATCACACAACATTTTATTTCACAAAAGCGTACATGCAATTTTGGGCATGGGATCAGGCCCGGATTAACCCCTTTTGGCGCCCTAGGCCACACTTTGGAATTACACCCCCAAACCAACCTCTACCACACCGATAGTGGCCCCGGGGGGCGGGGCTTCCCTCCGCCTCCTCCTCCTCACATCCTCCTTCCTTGAGTCAAGGAAGGAGGGCGCGAGGAGGAGGGAGGGAAGCCCCACCCCCAAGGCCGCTGCCGGGTATGTGTGGCAGGAGGGTGCGAGCGCCTCTGCCTCCTCCGCCATGTTCCTGGGTGCCGTGCATGCCCGGCAGCGGCCGCCAGGGGCTTCCCTCCTCCTACTCCTCAAGCCCTCCTTCCTTGACAAGGGGGGGCCATAGCGAGGGGGCGCGCCATTCTCTCCTCCCCCTCCCTCTCGCAGTGCTCTCCCCCCGCCCTCCCCAGAGAGAGAGAGAGAGAGAGAGAGAGAGAGAGAGAGAGAGTCATCTCCATGCCGCGCGTTGCAGTTTTGTTTCAACATTTTTTTGGTCCGTGAATTGCGCCCTCCTCGGCTTGCGCCCCTAGGCCATGGCCTAGGGTGGCCTTATGGGTAATCCAGGCCTGCATGGGATAAGACCCAAATATGGATAGTCATCAAAACTGCACAATTTTATCGTCATTGTTGCAGTGAGGAAAAAAATGATGAAATTTTTCATTATTTCCTGCAAGATTAAAGTTTAAGAAGGGGTACTGGACATTTTAAGCATATACTTTTATTGCTCCATATATCATGCCCGCTTCAGGTAAGTAGTACTTGGAGGGAAACCACAAATGATTACCAGATGGTATTGGCTACATTTTCAAAACACTGACAAAATCACCTCTAGGTACTTCTTGCCTAAGAAAACTGTATGGGGTTGCCATGTTGTCAGGCAACTTGAAGGCTCGTACCGTTACCTTTATATTAATAAATTCTCCTTGCAGCTACTTTAAAGTCTACATTTGTCTTCCTTTTGAAATATTCAAATGCATGCCTCAATTTTCTAACAAAATCTTCATTTTTCTTCCCCGAATACCACTGGAGAGCTTGGCCATTTGCATATAGTCTAATATTTCCCCTCACCAGTCCTTTATAAGTAACTCTTTCCCCTCTTTCCATGATTTTGCTATTATTTATCTTGCAGCAACAAAACTGTATTGCCTAATTTCTACGCCTTCTTTACTAATTATTTCACAAAGTAAACCTAAGAGACACATTTCTGGGATTTTCTTAACCATTTTAGTAATATATATTTTTGTTTTCCCCCCAAAAGTTTGGTCCAGCCTACAAGTCCACTAACCTTTCTGTATTTTACATCTCCAGTATTCACCTTGGTGGGATCTGTCTATTTTAGCTATTACTATTTTATACATATTTTCTCTGGAAATTTTAAACATCTTTCCCAAAAAATATTTGAATTTTTCCAAATCCGTATTTTTTCTTAAGCCTTTAGCCTATGAAATCATCACTGTTATTATTTGATTGTCTTCTAAATTCTATTCTAAGATGTAATTGTATAATCTGGAAATTAGCCTCTTATTCACATTCTCCAACTTTGATTCTCTACCTTATCATCTCTCATAAATCTATCATGTAATTGGAAGTAGTGAAACCAATTGCTTATCCCTATAACTAATTTTTCATTTTTCTGGATTTGGTACGTTTGGGAAACAAACTCAACAGAAGTGTACATCTCTACGTTTGTGTATATCTTGTATGTTTCATCTGAACCAACTCTAGCTGGGAATATCAAATAATTTTATTTCAGTTCATCTTAGTTGAGAATGCTTGGGAAGTAAATAGAATTCAAATGTGTAAAAATGAAAATGACAGCTTTACTCATGGCAAACCTTAACCAATTTTTAAATTGATAAACTTGTTGAATTAAAATTAGCCTTATTATTATTATTATTATATTTATACCTCACTTTATCGCTCCCGAAGGGGACTCAAAGCAACTTGGGGACTGAAAGCATTAGTACACAATTTAAAATATACAAACATTAAAAACAGAATTAATTATAAACAGTATTAAAAATTCACAGTTAAAAACCATGTTCCAGGCCCCAGGGAAGTACAAGAGCACAAGACGTAGGGCCTTCTCCATCTCTGCCCATGTCTTTAGGAACTCCTTGCCTCCCCCCTTGAGGGCCATGCGTGACCTGCGACCCTTTGCTCAGGCACTCAAGACCTGGCTTTTTAGCAGAGCTTATAATGTTTAATGCAGTCTATTTGGTATTGTGTTTTTTTTAATGCAATTGTTTTATGTAAATCGCCTGGAGCATTTTAATGGAGGACGATTAACAAGTGAGAAACTGATGATGATGATGATGATTCAAACATATTCAATGCATATTCAAAGTTTATGCATATTTGTCTAAGAGGAGAAGTCTTATGCTTGGAGGGGGGGGGGAATTCAGAGAGTCAAATCCTCTCTCTCTCTCTCTCTCTCTCTCTCTCTCTCTCTCTCTCTCTCTCTCTCTGGCATTACTTCACAAATGAAGATTCTTAGGAAGGACTCATCCCACGCTTTTTACAAGCTCGTTGATGACTAAAAGGGCCAATCCGAGATAGGCAAGTCTGGTTGCAGAAAGCACAGTAGAAAGTCTCATTGGGTGATGTTTT
>JARBWK010000002.1:194480009-194538499 GCA_030556195.1 Anolis apletophallus | reverse complement strand
TGACTGCATGGAGTGCCGTTACCTTCCCGCAGACGTGATACATTTGCATGTTTTCAAACTGCTAGGCTGGCAGAAGCTGGGCCTAACAGCGGGAGCTCATCCTGCTCCCCGGATTCAAACCACCAACCTTTTGGTCAGCAAGTTCAGTGGTTTAACCCATTGTGCCATCAGGGGGCAGTCAATATGTATGTATTTATGCAGATGTATTTGGCCAGAAATTGAAAAGAAAAGAACAGGATCATACATTTTGGCAAATGCTAGAGTTGCATGAAGTTCTAAGGAGTGAACCAACAACAGATCAGATTAGACTGGATCTGATAGGAGATAAACACACACACAATATTTGTGTGAAGCTCAAAGAAGTGGATCGAACGACAACAAATCAGATAGGATGGGATAAGATATATATCCATAAATATTTGTGTCGTGAGCGTGACAGTGAATACAATTAACATTACATTTCAAAACTGAATTATCCCCCAATACTATTTCCAGATTCCAAACAGATTGTTGTTGTTGTTGTTGTTTATTTATAGTATGCTTTTTCTCTCCACAAGGAGATTACAAGCGTCTAACATTGAAAGCATTACAATACAATTAAAAATATACAAGAGTCTCAAATAATAAATAGCATTAAAAACAGTTTGGATAGATATATATGAAATGGAGAAGATTGCAAGTCAAACATATACCCTACCTTACTAATTTTCCCTCCGCCCCCCACCTATATCCCCCCTTCTTTTTCCCCCTTTCCCTTTTACCTTTCAATCACAACCCCAACCTATTTCTCCTGACCCTTCTATCCACCCCTCACTATCTAAATTTCCTACTTTCCTATACTATAGATATGTTTTCCCTCTTTTTATTGTATTCTGAAAACTCTAATAATTTTTTTTTAAAAAAATCGGATATCTATATAAATAAAAATGTATTGTTCGTTTGTGGGATTAGCATAACTCAAAAACCACTAGACAAATTGACACTTGACGCATAACCCAAGGAGCGACCATCACTAAAAAAAATGATTTTGTCATTTGGGAGTTGTAGTTGCAGGGATTTATAGTTCACCTACAATCAAAGAGCATTCTCAACTCCACTAATGATGGAATTGAACCAAACGTGGCACACAGAACTCCCATGACCAACCGAAAACACTAGAAGGGGTTGGTGGGCATTGACCTTGAGTTTGGGACTTGTAGTTCACCTTCATCCAGAGAGCACCGTGGACTCAAACAATGAAGGATCTGGACCGAACTTGGCACAAGTACTCCATATGCCCAAATATGAACACAGATGGAGTTTGGGGGAAATAGACCTTGAAATCTGGGAGTTGTAGTTGCAGGGATTTATAGTTCACCTACAATCAAAGTGAACTCCACGAACGACAGAATTGAGGCAAACTTCCCACACAGAACCCGCATGACCAACAGAAAATACTTAAGGCCATCCAGTCCAACTCCCTTCACCAGGGTAATCAAAGCCCTCCTGACGAAGAGCCATCCAGCCATACATATAGATATATATTGTTCACACATATACATATATATGTATATGACAGATATAGTATCATAGATTGGAAAGGGACCCCTAAAGAAGGACAATTATATGTTGCATGTTCCAGAGTAGGCCAACCTGACAATCTCCACAGAAAAACCCACAATATCTGCTTTGAACTGGGTTCAATCATCTGTACGCAGATGATGTCCAACTCTGTCACTCCTTCCCACCTGCTACTAAGGAGGCTGTTCAAGTCCTGAACTGGTGCTTGGCCGCTGTAATGGACTGGATGAGGGCTAACAGATTGAAACTAAATCCAGACAAGACAGAGGTACTCCTGGTCAGTCATAAGGCCAAACAGGGTATAGGGTTACAGCCTGTGCTGGACGGGGTTACACTCCCCCTGAAGGCGCAGGTTCGCAGTCTGGGAGTGAACCTGGACTCATCGCTGAGCCTGGAACCCCAGGTCTCGGCGGTGGCCAGGGGAGCTTTTGCACAGCTGCGCCCGTATCTTGGGAAGTCAGACTTCGCCACAGTGCTCCACGCTCTGGTTACATCCCGTATAGACTACTGCAACGCTCTCTATGTGGGGGTTGCCTATGAAGACTGCCCGGGAGCTGCAATTAGTTCCAGCGCGCAGCAGCCAGACTACTAGCGGGAGCGGGGTACAGGGAGCGCACAACTCCCCTGTTGCGCCAGCTCCACTGGCTGCCAATTAGCTTCCGAGCACAATTCAAAGTGCTAGTGTTGACCTACAAAACCCTATACGGTTCCGGCCCAGTTTATTCTCCCCATGAACACTCAAGAGGGCTACTCATCTGGAGAGGCCCTCCCCCACCTTGAGGCGCGTCTGGTGGGGACAAGGGACAGGGCCTGAACAGTCATTTTTAGGAGTGCTAGTGCTAGATCATCTGGAGAGGCCCTGCTCTCGGTCCCACCACCTTCGAAGGTGCGTCTGGTGGGGATGAGGGACAGGGCCTTTTCTGTGGTGGCCCCCTGGCTGTGGAATTCCCTCCCAAATGAAATTAGATCCCCCCCTTCCCTCCTGATTTTTAGGAAGCGGGTGAAAACGTGGTTGTGAGTGCTAAGATCATCTGGAGAGGCCCTGCTCTCGGTCCCACCACCTTCGCAGGTGCGTCTGGTGGGGATGAGGGACAGGGCCTTTTCTGTGGTGGCTGTGGAATTCCCTCCCAAATGAAATTAGTCCCCCTTCCCTCCTGATTTTTAGGAGCGGGTGATGGTTGTGACATCTGGGGCCCTGCTCTCGGTCCCACAACCTTCTGGGGATGAGGGACAGGGCCTTTTCTGTGGTGGCCCCCCGGCTGTGGAATTCCCTCCCAAATCAAATTAGATCCACCCCTTCCCTCCTGACTTTTTGGAAGCGGGTGAAAACGTGATTGTGCAATGAGGCCTTCGCAGAATGAAGGAAGAGATCGTGAATCGACTGAAGTCGCTAACCACTTGATACGGACCGAATATATGAATTAAGTTGGACTTGATTTTACTTTGGCGAAAGGCTTTTAAAATGTATTTATTGTATTTGTATTTTATTGTAAATTTTATTGTAAATTTGTGATGTTTTTAGATTTTAAATGTTAGCATTGAATACTTGCTGTTTGCAGGTCCGAGTCCCTCTTCGGAGGTGAGAAGGCCGGGGTATTAAAGTTTTAAATAAATAAATAAATTATCTGAGTCCACACTACCATATAATCCAGTTCATGAGGGCCAGCGCGGTCAAGTCAGATATGGCGATGCTCTCTCGGAGCCCTTTCTAATAACTAATGGAGTGAAACAAGGTTGTGTTCTTGCACCAACCCTATTTACAATCTTCTTCAGCATGATGCTCCAAAGGGCTACGGCAGATCTAGAAGAAGACGGCATATAAATACGCTATCATACTGATGGTAGCTTGTTCAACTTAAGCCGTCTGAGGGCTTGCACTAAGACTCTGGACTATCTAGTCCGTGTGCTGTTTTTTGCTGACGATGCTGCCCTTGTCGCCCATTCAGAAGCAGCTCTGCAGTGCCTGACATCCTGCTTTGCAGCAGCTGCAGAGCTGTTTGGGCTGGAAGTCAGCCTGAAGAAAACGGAAGTCCTCTACCAGCCCGCACCACAGGAAGAACACCATCATCACCACGTCAGCATATGCACATCTGTGCTTAAGTCCATTCAGCAGTTCACCTACCCGGGAAGCATCATCTCTTCAGGCACCAAGATTGATAAAGAGATAGATCACAGATTATCAAAGGCATATAGTGCATTCAGAAGGCTTCACAAAAGAGTCTGGAGCAACAAGAACCTGAGGCAAAGTACCAAAATCTGTGTGTACAGAGCTATCATACTGTCTATTCTCCTCTATGGGTCTGAAACATGGGCCAACACCTACGACTCCTCGAACGCTTTCATCAGCGCTGTCTTTGCACAATCCTAAATATACATTGGACCGACTATGTGACGAATGTTGCTGTCCTTGAGCAAGCAGGGATCACCAGCGTTGAGGCCATGCTATTGAGAACACAGCTGCGCTGGGCAGGACACATCACTAGGATGGAGGACCACCGCCTCCCAAAGATACTACTCTATGGGGAACTCGCCACGGGTCAGCGCAAGAGAGGTGCCCCCCAAAAGAAATATAAGGACTCCCTGAAACAACATCTCAGGCTCGGCATGATTGATCACCAACAATGGTCCACCCTGGCCTCACATCGGGAGGCGTGGAGACGCACTATCCACAATTTATTTATTTATTTTATTTATTTCCGGCATTTTACCCCGCTCTTCTCAACCCCCGAGGGGGGACTCAGAGCGGCTTCCAAAAAGACACAATTTGATGCCAACACAGTAAAACACATAAAACACAGTATAAAACCCCCCAAAACATTACACATTAAAATACAATTACATCAACATATCATACACGTGACATTCATTTAAGTTTTTTTTTTTAAGGTGCTGCCTTGTGCTAGTGTGCAAACACCTGGTCCCATAGCCAGGCTTTTACTTTTTTCCTGAATGTCAGGAGGGATGGAATTGATCGTAGGTCACTAGGAAGCGCATTCCACAGATGGGGAGCCACCACCGAGAAGGCCCTCTCCCTCGTCCCCACCAGCCGCATTTGAGAAGTCGGCGGGAGCGAGAGCAGGGCCTCCCCGGATGATCTTAAATTACGAGGTGGGACGTAGCGGCAGATGCATTCGGACAAGTAAGATGGGCCAGAACCGTATAGAGCTTTAAAGGTCAAGACCAGCACTTTGAATTGAGCTCAGAAGTGGATAGGCAGCCAGTGGAGCTGACACAGCAGGGGGGTGGTATGCTCCCTGTATGTAGCTCCCGTTAGTAATCTGGCTGCCGCCCGCTGGACTAGTTGTAATTGTTACTAAATGTAACAATGCTGCGGCCTCTTTCGAGAAGACACGCCGAATGGGTCTCGAAGAGAAACGACAACGCAGAAAGAACCGCAACCTGGAAACAACATCACCCAAGGAGACTTTCTGCTGTGCTTTCTGCAACCGAACTTGCCTATCTCAGATTGGCCTTTTTAGTCATCAACGCGCTTGTATAAAAAGCGTGGGATGAGTCCTTCCTGAATCTTCGTTCGCGAAGTAATACCGAGATAATCCAGTTCAAATGCGGATTCTCTTTTGTGAGAATCTGGACTGTATATGGCAGTGTACAAAGGCCCCAAATTGTGTTTTTTGGGGGTGTGGGGTTTGCATGTTCCTTTTCTGCAGAGTTGCAAGCTTTCCAAGCTGCATACATCTTCCCATCTTGCAAGCCAAGCAGGAAGTGACAGCTGCTGCCAACTTTCTCAACTTTCTGCTTTTTTCCCCTCCCAGCCAATCAGCTCCCTCCCTGCCTGCCTGCCTGATTGCAGCCTGATGCAGAGGGCAGCAGCGCTCACCTGGCTGGGGTCCGCCTTCCCTGGAGGCCGCAGAGCCACCGCGGGGCGCGAGACACCAGCAGCAGCCTTGGCACGCTCATCATCCTGGGGCCTCTCTCTCTCTCCCTCCCTTCGCTCCTTCCTTCCTTCCTGGGTCCAGAGTGCGAAGGAACCTGCCAAGGGCCGCCCCCTGGCGGTCGAATGGAGCGACTCCGCCTCTTCTTCCACCGCCACTCTGCGTGCGCTACGCCCCAAGAGGCGCTAGGGGGCGCTGCCCTGCATACATAGCGCCCTTATAATGCTTTTTTCCCTTTTTTTCTTTACATTGCATTGTATGCTTCCCTTTGGTGTATTGTATATATATTCTTATGGAGAAGAAGAGTCAGGGCCCTTCCACATAGATCTATATCCCAGAATATCAAGGCAGAAAATCCCCACAATATCTGCTTTGAACTGGGTTATCAGATAATATTATTAACTGGGTTATCAGAGAGCTGTGTGGAGGTTTGTAAGCAGAAGCTGGATGGCCATCTGTTGGGAGGGCTTTGTTTGTGCCTTCCTTTATGGTAGAAAGAAGGGGTTTTGGACTGGTTGGCCTTCTCAACTCCAGCAGTTTATGCTTCTGTCTTTCCATCTTTCTATCTCCTTCTTTGGAAGTTTGTCAGCAGGGGCTGGATGGCCATTTGTCGGGAGGGCTTTGATTGTGCCTTCCTTTATGATCGAAAGAAGGGGTTTTGAACTGGATGGCCTTCTCAACTCCAGCAGTTTATGCTTCTGTCTTTCCATCTTTCTATCTCCTTCTTTGGAAGTTTTCAGCAGGGGGGCTGGATGGCCATCTGTCGGGAGGGCTTTGAGTGTGCCTTCCTTTATGGTAGAAAGAAGGGGTTTTGAACTGGATGGCCTTCTCAACTCCAGCAGTTTATGCTTCTGTCTTTCCATCTTTCTATCTCCTTCTTGGGAAGTTTTCAGCAGGGGGGCTGGATGGCCATCTGTCGGGAGGGCTTTGATTGTGCCTTCCTTTATGATCGAAAGAAGGGGTTTTGAACTGGATGGCCTTTCCAACTCCAGCAGTTTATGCTTCTGTCTTTCCATCTTTCTATCTCCTTCTTTGGAAGTTTTCAGCAGGGGGCTGGATGGCCATCTGTCAGGAGGGCTTTGATTGTGCCTTCCTTTATGATCGAAAGAAGGGGTTTTGAACTGGATGGCCTTTCCAACTCCAGCAGTTTATGCTTCTGTCTTTCCATCTTTCTATCTCCTTCTTTGGAAGTTTGTCAGCAGGGGCTGGATGGCCATTTGTCGGGAGAGTTAGGCTACTATTATTAACTACTTGAGGACCCGGCGGTGCCCGGGTTATTTGAGGAAGGCATTGTGTGCCATAGTTCGTCATTGGTGTGGGCCACAGTGCTCTAAGGAAGTGAATTGAAGGTACTGCAAGTCCCATCATCCATGGTCCATCCTTCCTCAATCTGCATCAGGATGTAGGGTGCATCTTGGGGGCTCTGTGTGCAAAGTTTGGTTTTGTTCTGTCATTGTTGAGGATGGCCTAGTCAGGAAAATCAAGTTGAGGAAGCCTAACAATATCCCAGGAGCTGAGGCCTAGTCAGGAAAGTCACCAGGATTAAGGAAGCCTTGCTGTCAATTTTGGGCCTGGTCTGTGATTTATAGGGGCTGCAGTGTTGTTTGGGAAGTAAATGAGGTGAAGGTACTGCAAATCCCATCATTCGTGGCCCATCCTGCCCTAAACCACACCAGGTTGTGAAGTGGGCCATTGGTCGCCTGTTTGCCATGTTTGGTCCTGATCCGTCATTGCTGTGGGCCGCAGTGGCTGACTGCCTGAGGCCTTTCCTTTCCCTCTGAGTCATTTTAGAATGTTGGGGTGAAGGTACTGAATCATTCCATTTCCAACAGAAAAACTGTCAACTGGCTAACCAACTCCAGCCATTTATGCCTGCCTCAGGCCATAGGAAGGCTGTTTCAGATCTTGGGAGGCTGGCCAGTCAGAGCCATTTATGCAAATAATCCCAGAGTGGCAGCCAATCGAAACGCTGCCACATATTCCTCGCACCGCTCGGCCACAAACACTGACTTTTATTATAATAGATAGATTATCATTACCATTATTAACTGGGTTATCAGAGAGCTGTGTGGAAGGGCCTGAAGAGGAGGAGAAGGGAAGGGGGAAGGAGAATGATGATGATGATGAGTGCTCCAGGGAAGAAGTTACTATTCAATGAAAATAGTAAAAAGGTAAAAGTTTCCCCCTGACATTAAGTCCAGCCGTGTCCGACTCTGGGGGTTGGTGCTCACCTCCATTTCTAAGAGCCAGCATTGTCCGTAGACACCTCCAAGATCATGTGCCCGGCATAACTGCATGGAGCGCCGTTACCTTCCCACTGGAGTACCTATTGTTCTACTCACATTTGCATGCTTTCGAACTGCTAGGTTGGAAAAAACTGGGGCTGACAGCGGAAGCTCACGCTGCTCCCGGGAATTGTAAAAAATTAAAATAATGAAGGAAAAGAAAGAAGGGGAGTGAGGGTAGTGAAAAGAAAGGAAGGAGAAGGAAAGGAAGATTTGGGGGGAAAGAATAGAAGAGGAAGGAAGGAAGAGGGAAGGAGAATGGAGGAAAGAAGAAAGGGGAGAGGGGGTGGGAAGGAAGGAGAGAAGGAAAGGGTGAAGGGGGAGAAAAAGGAAGGAAGAGGAAGGTAGGAAGAGGGAGAATGGAGGAAATAAGGAAGGGGAGAGAGGGAGGGAAAAGGAAGGAGAGAAGGAAAGGGTGAAGGGGGAGAAAAAGGAAGGAAGAGGAAGGTAGGAAGAGGGAGAATGGAGGAAATAAGGAAGGGGAGAGAGGAGGGAAAAGGAAGGAGAGAAGGAAAGGGTGAAGGGGAGAAAAAGGAAGGAAGAAGGAAGGTAGGAAGAGGGAGAATGGAGGAAATAAGGAAGAGGAGAGAGGGAGGGAAAAGGAAGGAGAGAAGGAAAGGGTGAAGGGGGAGAAAAAGGAAGGAAGAGGAAGGTAGGAAGAGGGAGAATGGAGGAAATAAAGAAAGGGAGAGAGGGAGGGAAAAGGAAAGAGAGAAGGAAAGGGTGAAGGGGGAGAAAAAGGAAGGAAGAGGAAGGTAGGAAGAGGGAGAATGGAGGAAAGAAGGAAGGGGAGAGAGAGAGTGAAAAGGAAGGAGAGAAGGAAAGGGTGAAGGGGGAGAAAAAGGAAGGAAGAGGAAGGTAGGAAGAGGGAGAAGGGAGGAAATAAGGAAGGGGAGAGAGGGAGGGAAAAGGAAGGAGAGAAGGAAAGGGTGAAGGGGAGAAAAAGGAAGGAAGAGGAAGGTAGGAAGAGGGAGAATGGAGGAAATAAGGAAGGGGAGAGAGGGAGGGAAAAGGAAGGAGAGAAGGAAAGGGTGAAGGGGGAGAAAAAGGAAGGAAGAGGAAGGTAGGAAGAGGAGAAGGGAGGAAATAAGGAAGGGAGAGAGTGAGGAAAAAAAGGAAGGAGAGAAGGAAAGGGTGAAGGGGAGAAAAAAGGAAGGAAGAGGAAGGAAGGAAGAGGGAGAATGGAGGAAATAAGGAAAGGGGAGAGGGAGGGAAAAGGAAGGAGAGAAGGAAAGGGTGAAGGGGGAGAAAAAGGAAGGAAGAGGAAGGTCGGAAGAGGGAGAGTGGAGGAAATAAGGAAGGGGAGAGAGGGAGGGAAAAGGAAGGAGAGAAGGAAAGGGTGAAGGGGAGAAAAAGGAAGGAAGAGGAAGGAAGGAAGAGGGAGAATGGAGGAAAGAAGGAAGGGGAGAGAGGGGAGGGAGAAAGGAAGGAGAGAAGGAAAGGGTGAAGGGGAGAAAAATAAGGAAGGAAGAGGGAGGAAAAGGAAGGAGAGAAGGAAAGGTGAAGGGGGAGAAAAAGGAAGGAAGAGGAAGGTAGGAAGAGGGAGAATGGAGGAAATAAGGAAGGGGGAGAGGGAGGGAAAAGGAAGGAGAGAAGGAAAGGATGAAGGGGGAGAAAAAGGAAGGAAGAGGAAGGTAGGAAGAGGGAGAATGGAGGAAATAAGAAAGGGGAGAGAGGGAGGGAAAAGGAAGGAGAGAAGGAAAGGGTGAAGGGGAGAAAAAGGAAGGAAGAGGAAGGTAGGAAGAGGGAGAATGGAGGAAATAAGGAAGGGGAGAGAGGGAGGGAAAAGGAAGAGAGAAGGAAAGGGTGAAGGGGGAGAAAAAAGGAAGGAAGAGGAAGGTAGGAAGAGGGAGAATGGAGGAAATAAGGAAGAGGAGAGAGGGAGGGAAAAGGAAGGAGAGAAGGAAAGGGTGAAGGGGAGAAAAAAGGAAGGAAGAGGAAGGAAGGAAGAGGGAGAATGGAGGAAATAAGGAAGGGGAGAGAGGGAGGGAAAAGGAAGGAGAGAAGGAAAGGGTGAAGGGGGAAAAAAGGAAGGAAGAGGAAGGTAGGAAGAGGGAGAAGGGAGGAAATAAGGAAGGGGAGAGAAGGAGGGAAAAGGAAGGAGAGAAGGAAAGGGTGAAGGAAGAGAAAAAGGAAGGAAGAGGAAGGTAGGAAGAGGGAGAATGGAGGAAATAAGGAAGAGGAGAGAGGGAGGGAAAAGGAAGGAGAGAATGAAAGAATGGAATAGGAAGGAACGAAGAGGGAGGGAGAAAAGAAGGCAGGGAGAGAGGGAGGAAAAATGATGAAAGAAAAAGAGAGGGGAAAAGAAAGGGGAAAGAAGGAAGGGGGAGGAGGGCGCGGGACCAAGGTGGACCTTGGTGTCAACGTCGGCGAGGCAGTCCCTCCAGAAGGCATCAAAGAGGCAGTGACTCTTGAGCTGCCCGGCGATGAGCTGGGCATCCCTCGAGGGCAGCGAGGCCGGGCCCACGGCGTCAGGGCCAGGCCCGCCTCTGCCGCCTCCCCCAAGGCCCGTGGCGGAGGATGAAGAGGAAGATGAGGCGGCGCCGCCAGGCGCCGCCATCTCCGGCGAAGAGGGTACTGTCAGATTATTGCATTTTGAATAGCAATTCATGAGTCAGCACAAGATATATTTTCGCAGTTTGAGATGACCTGCAGTGTGACATGTTTGACTCCAGATGGCGCTGTCTCAAGACTGCTAAATAGAACCTTGAGGAATGTCAGTTACAAAGTGACAGTTGGGATTTAATATCTGTGAGGAAAGGATGTTTAGAAAGGTAGCTGTGATGGCTGTTGTTTTTCGATGTTTTGCCAGTTATTGTTAAATACAATTCAATACAAAGTTATATATTTACCTTGTGAATTGAATGAGAGTTTCATTATTCACTCGAACAGAGACTGGAGTTTTTGGGCTGATGAGAAATTAAACTTCTATATTTCTGTTGCCTATCCGCTGTGACATAAATACTCAACGCCGAAGAGGTGCAGGGCCCCAAGAGCAGCGGGGGAAGAGAAAGAGGCGGCGATGGCGCATTTGCGTCACTCCTCCTCACTGCATGCTGGGAAACCGAGGCCCGGCTGCTCTGGAGAGCCAGATGCAATCGTGAAAAGAGCCACACCTGGCTCCCGAGCCATAGGTTCCTGACCTCTGCTCTAGGCGATGAGCAATGGCGGCTAGCAATGGCCATTGCACATAGCCACTAGCTATGGCTGCTGTAACAACAAGACCAAAACTGAACCAGGAAACGTGTCGAAAATCATAAATTCAATGCTGGGTAGGAGGTCATCTATCAAATTCTATTACACAAAGTCGAGAACAAGGCTATGTTTTTGCTCTTTTTAATTTAATATTTATATCCATTATTTTTCCTTCCGCAAATTTAATGAGCCAAACCTTAGAGAAGTGCACCTTTCTTATGCTGATACAGCACTTCTTTTCTTTCCAGCTTGAGTAGGTGTGAAATATTTATAAAAGAGACTTTCTAATTAGTATAAAAATTAAGCTGTCTCAATTAACTGCGGCCAAGGAAGTCATTAGTTTTCACACATGTAACCACAAGATGGCAGTGGAAGAATACATATTGATAAACCAGCAGGGATGTTTGGCCGCCAATCTATAAATCATTAATATCTCAATGGTATGGAAAGCTGGGAGTTGACATCCTTCTCTGTAAAAGTGTGCTGGTGCCTCACCAAACGACAACTCCCAGGATTGTTACGCATTAAGCATTGGCAGTTAACACAACACAACCTGCAAGAGGATCAGGATAAGAGTAGTTTAGGGCAGTGTTTTTCAACCTTTTTTGAGTCGTGGCACATTTTTTACATTTACAAAATCCTGGGGCACACTACCAACCATAATGACACAAAATGACACTCTAACTCAGTAATACATATAGTTAATATGTTTTTAAATGTATTTATACACTCAGTGTGAAACCTGGGCCTGTTTCGATGAACACAACTGAGATATCCTGGCAGGAATGGCAGAAAGACACAAACTTCCCACACAGAACTCCCATAACCAAGAGAAAATACTATAAGAGTTTGGTGAGCATTGACCTTGGGTTTTGGAGTTGTAGTTCACCTATATCCAGAGAGCACTGTGGACTGAAACAATGTTTGATCAGGACCAAACTTGGCATGAATACTCAATATGCCCAAATGTGAACACGGATGGAGTTTGGGGAAATAGACCTTGACATTTGGGAGTTATAGTTTCTGGGATTTATAGTTAACACACAATCAAAGAGCATCCTGAACTCTTGCAACAATGGAATTGAACCAAACTTGGCATATTGAACTCTCATTACCAACAGAAAGTACTGAAAGGGTTTGCTTGGGAATTGATCTTGAGTTTGGAAGTTGTAGTTCACCTACACCCAGAGAGCACTGTGGACTCAAACAATGTTATGTTATGTTGTTGTTTGTTTTCTATCCAGAATCACAATGTTGGAAGGAGGCTCACCACTTTAAGGTCCCTAAAACAGGCATGGGAAAACTTTGGCCCTCTGGGTGCTTTGGACTTCAACTCCCACCATTCCTAACAGCCTGAGGCCCTTTCCTGCTTAAGTGGCTGTGGGGGAAAAAGGAAAGGGGCCCTAGACTGCTAGGAATGGTGGGAGTTGGAGTCCAAAACACCTGGAAGGTCCAAGTTTGTCCATGCCAGCTTTCGACAGAGACCTCTTCCTCCTCCTTCCCCTTCGCGCCCTTCCTTCCCCCTCCTGCCAAACACTTAAGTTTTCTTATACACTGCCGCTTCTGCCACCATTTTGATCCGGGGGACAGTGAGCGTGTTCAGGAGGGGAGGGGGGAGGGAGGAAGGTGTGACCGGTGCGGGCGCTACTGCGCAGACTCGCCCCAGAGCAAAGCGAGGCTGGGAAGAAGGGAGCCCGAGTGGAGAAGAAAAAGTGTTTGGCAGGAGGGGGAAGAAAGGGTATTGGAGGTTCCAATTTCCCATGGCACACCTGATGATCGCTCACGGCACAATAGTGTGCCACGGCACACTGGTTGGGAAACACTGGTTTAGGGGAAATGGAAAGGTCTAGGATAAACTATATCCCTTGCTAAAAATTGGGGGTCAGAGACAAAACCTCACAAAACAACCATATTTGGAAATCTGTGCATAAATTCAATGCTGGGTAGGAGGTCATGTATTTATTTCACATGTATTTTAGTCTTTTATTGTTTTTATGAGGTTTTAAATTCTAATTTGGCAGTGAATTCTTGCTGTTAGCCGGCCTGAGTCCCTCTGCGGAGGTAGAGATGATCGGTATATATAAAAGTTTTAAATAAATAAATAAATAACTAAGGTCTGTTATGACCACAAAAACAACCTGGGGATTTCACACTCTTGGCTTAGGCAAATGTAGAAGGGGCCTGAATCCCTGCTTAGCCATGGAAACCCACTGGGTCACACTCTCTTGACCTCAGAGGAAGGCAAAGGCCAATCCCTTCCGAGGAAATTTTGCCAAGAACCCCCCATGATAGGTATGCCTTAGGGTTGCTGTAAATCAGAAACAACTTTAAAACACATAGAAATAATAGTGTGATTTGACACACTTGGAAGAAAGTAGGAATAGAAGAACTGGGTTCACATATCTTCTGACCCATAAAATATTTGGGCCAGAAGATATCTTAGCTCAGATATCTTAGAGCAGTGTTTCTCAACCTGGGGGTCGGGACCCCTGGGGGGGGTCGCGAGGGGATGTCAGAGGGGTCACCAAAGATCATCAGGAAAGACAGTATTTTCTGTTGTTCACGGGGTTCTGTGTGAGAAATTTGGCCCAATTTTATCATTGGTGGGGTTCAGAATGCTCTTTGATTGTAGGTGAACTATAAATCCCAGCAACTTCAACTCCCAAATATCAAGTCTCTTTTTCCAAACTGTACCAGTGTTCATATTTGGGCATATTACCAAGTTTGGTCCAGATCCATCATTGTTTGAGTTCACAGTGCTCTCAGGATTTAGGAGAACTACAACTCCAAACTCAAGGTCAATGCCCGACAAACCCTTCCAGCATTTTCTATTGGTCATGGGAGTTGTGTGTGCCAAATTTGGTTCAATTCCATCATTGGTGAAGTTCAGAATACTCTTTGATTATAGGTGAACTATAAATCCCATCAACTACAACTCCCAAAGAACATAATCAACCCCCCCCCCCAATATTCAAATGTGGGCACATGGGATATTTGTGCCAAATTTGGTCCAGTGAGTGAAAATACATCTGGCATATCAGATATTTACATTACGATTCATAACAGTGGCAAAATTTAGTTATGAAGTAGCAATGAAAATAATTTTATGGCTGGGGGTCACCACAACATGAGGAACTGTATTAAGGGGTCACCGCATTAGGAAGGTTGAGAGCCACTGTCTTAGAGGGATACGAGGGCGGGTCAATAAGTCCGTGACTTTTTGAATTTCCCGCCTCTTAACTGAAAGGGCAACACTGCTCCTGTCAACAGGCATCTGTCAGTTGACCCCTGCCAAAATTTGAACAAGCTGCGTCATTTAGTTTGTGTTTGACAGCCATTGATCACAGACTACCCTGTGATTTGAGGAGAAAATGGGAAATGGGAAAAAAATTGTGTGCTCATTAAGCATTATTTTTTGCGGGAAAAGACATGTTAGCTTTTCTTAACTGATATTGTTTTTTCTTCTTAAGGAACATTGTTTGTTTCCTTCTTAATGTAAGGAACCTTGTAAACACTTCCTTAACTGAAAGAATCATTGTCTTTGGTAATGTAAACATGTTGTTTTCCACCAAGGGTTAATCATTTGTCTCTGGTCATCAGCAGTTCTCATTCGCAACTTTTAATTACATTTCAGCAGTTCGCCTCCTTTTTTTTTTTTTGTAGTTTTCCAGGCTTCAATCGTAGGATGGCATCTCTAGCCTTTATAGACCACAACCAAACACCTTTCATACAATTCCAGTCAAATAATACACAATATATTTATTTATTTATTTATTTATTCGGGTTTCTATGCTGCTGACTCCCGAAGGCTCGCGGCGGCTTACAAGAGCCGAAGGCACAATAAAATACAGAAGGTTAAGAACAATTAAAAACAAGCAACACAGTAAAAACAACAACACAGTTGAGGTAGTGGCACAACAAGACGCGGACCTACCCATCGAAGGCCTGCTGTAACAAATAGGTTTTACAAGCCCGCCTGAACGGGAGCAGGTCCTTCATTGCCCGGGTGTCGGCCGGGAGGGCGTTCCACAGCGTGGGAGCTATGACAGAAAACGCCTCCGCGGGTGGATGTCAGCCGTGCCAGCTTCGCCGAAGGTACCTCAAGAAGTTAGCATCCTCGGACCGCAGTGATCTCAGAGGGCAATATGGAGTGAGACGGTCCCTCAGATACGCTGGCCCCAGGCCGTGCAAGGCCTTAAAGGTGAGAACCAACACTTTGAAGGCGATCCGGTGCTCAATTGGCAGCCAGTGCAGGTCCTGCAAAACAGGTGTTATATGGCAACCTGCTGGAGAGCCAGACAGGAGCCGGGCGGCAGTGTTCTGCACCAGCTTGAGCTTCCGGATCGCCGACAAAGGAAGGCCAACGAGAGCGTGTTACAGTAATCTAGTCTTGAGATGACCGTGGCTTGGATCACCGTGGCGAGGTCATTCCGGAGAGATAGGGGCCAGCCTCCTTGCCTGTCGGAGATGGAAAGGCCACCTTGCTGACCGCAGAGACCTGGGCCTCCATGGTCAGCTGAGAGTCCAGATGGACTCCCAGGCTCTTCACAGAAGACGATGGGCATAACGCCGTGCCGTCCAGGGTCGGAAGCTGGACATCTACCCCACCCGGGCGGCCCAGCCACAAGATCTCCGTCTTCGCCGGATTCACCCTCAACCTACTGGCTCGCAGCCATCCAGTAACGGCTTCGAGGCAGTGCTGGAAATATCGGGGACGGATCCCGCCTGCCCTCCATCCTCAGAATGAGCTGGGTATCATCCGCATATTGGTGACACTCCAGCTCATAACTCCGCACCAGCTGTGCAAGCGGCTGCATGTAGATGTTAAATAACAGAGGGGAGAGGATGGCCCCCTGCGAAACTCCACAAACTCATGAGGAGCCCTCGGAGACCACCCCGCCCCTCCTCACACGCTGAGACCGCTGGTGGAGGAAGGAGATCAGCCATTTTAGGGCTGTCCCCCTCACTCCAGCCATGGCCAGGCGGTGGGTCAATAGATTGTGGTCGACCGTGTCAAACGCTGCCGTGAGGTCCAATAACACGAGCAGCGCAGACCCACCTTGGTCAAGCTGGCAGCGGAGTTGGTCTGTGATGGAGACCAGAACCGTCTCCGTCCCATGCCCCGAACGGAAGCCGGACTGAAAGGGGTCTAGCCATGTTGCATCATCTAGGAAGGACTGCAGCTGCTCCATTACTGCCCTCTCAACTACCTTGCCCAGGTACGAAAGATTCGACACTGGGCGGTAGTTGGAGGGAACCGCAGGGTCTAATGACGGTTTCTTCAGTAATGGAGCTACCACCGCCTCTTTTAAGCACTCTGGAAAGACTCCTTGCTCAAGGGAGCTATTTATGATATTCAACAGAGGCCCACGTAACCCCTCCAGGCAAGATCTAACAAGCCAGGAGGGGCACGGGTCGAGGGAGCAGGTGGTAGGCCTGGCTGCAGTTATTCATGACATATATATATACATAATACACCTTTGGCAGAACCCTTTGTCTTTGCTTGTTTTATTGCAATGTGCCATGAACATTTGATTTTGCTTTATAAATGATGTCATTGATTATGATTATATAAATTTCTCAACAGAATGTAATTGAGATTCAGAATGCCTCCATGGACATCAAGCATGCATACAAGGCCTTGGGTCTTCTTCCACTTATGGGAGGCTGTAAATAAATTGTCAGCTAACTGTCCCTCTAAAAATTCAAGCAGAGACCACTTTAGATATGCATGCATGTCAAGGTTTTAAATAGGAACATGGCTTTTATTTTTAATATGTGTGCCTGTGTGTGTGTGCATGGAAACCAGACACTTGTCTCTTCTCCAGCAGGCTGGTATGCAAGGCTTGTCCTCCTATCACTAGCCCCATCTCGCCTCTGCACCTGCCAGTTCTTGAGTTATGGCATTTTTGTATGTAGAAATTTAATAAGGTTAAGCCACACTGTTATAGAATAAGCTGATACTTGGCTGGGGGATTAAAGCAGTTTTATGCATGCCCAGTGGGGGAAACTAGAGTTACACTGGAGACCAAAGGCATATTGATAATGATGTCGCTTTGTTGTTGTGTTGTTTCAGTGGCCATCATCAAAGAGCAAAATTAAAACAGGGCCTTTCCTTATGCTGCAGTTGTAATATGCCAGATTTTGTCTCCGCCAAGATTAGGGAATGATACAAGTATGAATCTGAACATTTTAAAAATAGTACCGTATTTCAAAACAGAACAGTGATCTGCAAGGCTGAAACTGTACGGCCATAGCCACAGTTTCATATTTGAAGACCACTGTAATGTGCAAAGTCTAAAATTATGAATCAACAATCCTTTTTGCAGGACCTCCGGTTTTTTCAGCATTTTTATTTGAATGACCAATTTCTGCAGCAAACTGGACTCAGTGCTTCTGCTAAGAATGGAAGATACTGTATTATTGTTGTGTGCCTTCAAGTCATTTCTATGTGTTATGGTGATCCTAAAGCAAACATCTCAGAGAGTTTTCTTGGCAAAATTTCTTTGGGGGCCGTTGCCGCCTGCAGAGACTGAGGGCCCTTCCACACAGCTATATAACCCAGAATATCAAGGCAGATAACCCACAATATCTGCTTTGAATTGGATTAACTAGGGCCCCTTCCACACAGCTGAATAAAATGCCATATTTTCTGCTTTGAACTGGAATATATGGCAGTGTGGAGTCAGATGACCCAGGGCCCTTTCACATAGTCCTATATCCCAGAATATCAAGGCAGAAAATCCCACATTATCAGAGTGTGGACTCAAATAACCCAGTTCAAAGTAGCCATTGTGGGATTTTCTGCCTTGGTATTCTGGGATATAGGGCAGTGTGGAAGGACCCCTAGTTCAAAGCAGATATTGTGGGATTTTCTGTCTTGATATTCTGGATTATATGGCTGTGTGCAAGGGCCCTAAATCCACACTGCCATATAATCCAGTTCAATGTGGAAGGGGCCTGAGAGAATGTGTCTTGCCTAAAGTCACCCTATGTTGGTCTTTGTGTCCCATTTGTGACTGTTGTGATATATTACAGCCCCATGACATATATATATATATATATATATATATATATATATATATATATATATATATATATACATACACACACACACTGTCTGTGTGTGTGTGTGTGTGTATGTATGTGTGTATCTCAATTTTGGAATGGAATTCCACTTTAGCCATTTACCAATGTGCACGGCAGCTTATAAATTCAGTTTGGCATATTCACTCCAATCTGGTCCTTAAAATATTCTGTTCACACCTCTTTGAAAAATGATCCTTGTCGATTTTCCCAGAAACTATTTCTTCTGAATGTTCTCCATTGAAGGGCGAGAGGAGCTAGAAGAACTACTCTATAGATTGTCATTACTGTTCATACATAATTCCATTATGTTGACTTATATGTAACAAAAGAGAAGCTAAAGATCTATTGTAGGGAGAGACAGAGTGAAGTCCATGGACTGCATGCAGGTCTCCAGGACCACTTTTGTTGCCATCAGAACTCCCCAGGAGTTAATATTTTTGAAGTCCTCGCAAATGGTCTTTAATGGAAGAGGGGACATTTCTACCGCATCTGGAACCCTCTAGACTGCCCTTCCCCTGTCAAAATTATATCTTGCAGAATTTTCCAAAATAATTCCCACAAAA
This sequence comes from Anolis apletophallus, assembly GCA_030556195.1. Taxonomy (NCBI): domain Eukaryota; kingdom Metazoa; phylum Chordata; class Lepidosauria; order Squamata; family Anolidae; genus Anolis; species Anolis apletophallus. The sequence continues at coordinate 194,519,914 of JARBWK010000002.1, read as the reverse complement.
TGCCTCACTGTGTCTAGGAAGATGCAAAAACATGCTCCTGTGTCTGATGGAGAACGTACCCCCTAACCTTTCAAAGTTGTCCAAAGTAGTAGTAGCAAAGGATAGAACTGATTGCTCACTGTCTGGGACCGCTTTCTCTGTTGATGATTGACAAATGCATCGGGAGATCAAAGTTATGAAAGCTTTTTGCTTTCGAAGCATTTCTTCTCCAACCCCCCACCCCCACCCCCACCCAACCCCAAAAAACTCCATTTGCAACTATTAGTGAATCATTTTGAAAAATCTACCTCTTCTCCCAACTCCCTATTAATTAAACCAAATTTCCCCAAGACAATACTTTTTTTCATAAAACTTTATTGTATGGAATACAACATTTCGTGAAAATAAATTAAGACTTCAATTATGTTTTGATTGGGATTTGAACCGAATAAAAAAAATTTCCAGCCATACACTGACCACATGGATTTATTGCCAGATTCCCCAGCCCCTTCTTCTGCAAACATTGCTTTCATGGTGGGGTCGAGTTTTGGGCTTGACAGGTGTGGTGGTGTAGTCCTTCTCATGGGCCTCAGCAAGTATTTACACTGGGAAGTGTAAAAATTCATTTGGCATCTCAAACCGTTGGCTTTAGAAAGTGGGGCAGTTGGAAGCATATATTACAGTCCTTTTGGATTCCAGGGTGACAGTACTGGATGGAGTTGCGATTTCCTCGATTTTTCACCAGTCTCAAATGCCTGCTGATCTTGTTCTGTCAAAAATCAAAGATAAATAACACCTGATTTTGTATTTTAGTATACGGTCAATGCCTTTTATATACTTGTCAAGTAATGGCTCACTCAGATGTGAATCGGAGGTGAGCAGGGGATGCTGCATGGGAAAACTGTGGGAAGAAGCACTCCTTTCACTCAGGGCCCTTTCACACAGCCATATGACCCAGAATATCAAGGCAGAAAATCCCACAATATCTGCATTGAACTGGGTTATCTGAGTCCACTTTGCCATATATTCCAGTTCAGAGCAGATAATGTGGGGTTTATTCAGCTCTGTGGAAGGGGCCTACCTCTCCATTGGCACCCCCTTGTCACAGGGGAGAGGCTTGCGTACCCTAATGAAGTTGTGAGCTATGCTGGCAGTGGCATAATAGTCACTGGTAGGGCCTCCCATGCCAGACAGGTCACAACCGAAGGGTCTGACAAAGAGCGTCAATGGGCAGGATGGGCTCTCTAGGCTTTTGGCAACCATCCTAAGAGAAGGAAAACTCTAATTTCAAACCCGGGGAGATGGTGCTCGTCTAACCCTGTAAGGTCAACCATCTAGAGAAGGGAACTCAAATAAAGCCTATGACTTGAGGACTTCGCTGCCACCATCCTAAGCTTGTTAGGTCCCGGCAGATGAACCTTTGTTTTAAGGGTGAGGCCAGTTCTGTGCACGCTGCGCTCCACCAGAAAAATCCATTGCACAGGCTCAAAGGACACATCCAACCTCCTTAGTCATCAACGCTCTTGTAGAAAGCGTGGGATGAGTTCTTCCTAAGAATCTTCATTTGCGAAATAATGCCAGAGGAAGGGGCCTAAGACAAGCTCTGTTTGATGTAATAACACTATCATTTTAGAAGTATGAGAACTGTAGCTAATAAGAACTTCCTCAGTGACAATCTTACTTTGGTCTGGAGTTTCTCAGATTACTTCATTGGATCATACAAATTACTCCAGCATTTATCTTAGGTTATTAGATCACTTGAGTGACGATACACAGGTTGAGTATCCCTTATCCAAAATTCTTGGGACCAGAAGTGGTTTGGATTTCTGATTTATTTTTTGGATTTTTGGATTCCTATATTTGCATATATGTACATAATGAGACATCTTGGAGATGGGACCCAAGTCTAAGCACAAATATGTTTCATATACAGAATACGTTAATAATTTTATGCATGAAACAAAGTTGGTGTATTTTCAACCATCAAAAAGCAAAGGTGTCAAATCTCAGTCACTGACATGGAGGGTAATTCTTGGAATTCAGAATTATTGATAAGGGATACTCAAACTATACAATGCCATAGATTTATGCCAGGATCCAGAGAGGCTGTTCAGATGAGCAAACTACTTCTTAGTGTGGAACCAACTGTCGGGGGGAGAGGAGGCAATGTTCCTTTATTGTCAGCACCACCACATCCCTGTCCATCCTTATAATCTGCTTTAGGGGTTTTGGAAACCCTCCAGGATATTTTTAAGGCACCACAGAGAGCTGCAGGGTGGACTTGAAGAAAGGTCTGATATGCTGATAGACAAGTGCTAGCACAATGTGGGATTTGGGCCAAACATGGCAGTATGTTTTCCTCATTTATTTAGCAAGTTGTGGCTCATATCGATCATGTTACAGTGGCCACTAATCTATCAGGCAACATCAAAGGAGAAGACGGGAAGCCAGGCCATTTTGCTGGTGCTGCTGCTGGACCAGCTATTCTTGGCTCCTAACCTCGCTGAACTATTTCCATTTGCTAGCTGCAGTAAAAGATAATATGTCCACAAGAAGAACTTACCAAGTGGTTCATATGGAGAGTTCCATTTAGATAGACATGATGTGCTTCACAAATGCTGAGGAATAACACAGAATCAACATCATTTTAGAAGAAACAAGTGGGACCTTTCAACAAAATATTGCAATGTGGATACTCCATTCAATTCTCTCCCCCCCTCTTGTTTAGCTCTTTCCAAAATAGGCAGCCAGTTTTCTATGCCTTCAGACTTTTCTGAGGCCTCATCAAATGGGGCAATTTTAGCATCCTAGAATACTTACACCCTGTTTTGGGACGGAGCTCCACACCGGCCATCACACAGCATTGTGTGACTTCCAGCTGAGGCCCCACTCCAAAATGGGGAGGAAGCATCCTTGGATGCTTCTGTCCCAACATGGAAGCTTGCCTGTGTTGTGCTGGCTCTAATAGTGCCAGCACAAGTCCTCACTGGAAGGGCAGCGCTTCCCATGTATGATGGGGAAAGTGTTGCTGTGAGGGGGCAGTGCTTGGGGCAACAGATTCACCCTGCTGGCTCCTCTGTCCTGCAGCAAAATGGGACACTTTGCCTGGCCTTTGTGATGAGGTCATCAGCCTACCTTCAGTTAGTACAAACTTCCCAGCATTAAAATGGCTGTAGTAGAAATAAATACACCCAATAAAAGACATGTATTTTAAAATCTCTTTTGCCCTCTTCTTCGGTGATGGTTACCAAAACATTTTATTTAGTAATCAGGATATCCTTACAGCTGATGAGGAAAGATGTCCCATGGCCCCTTCTATGCTGCCATACAATCCATATTATCAAAGCAAATAATCTACATTGCCATACGATCCAGTTGAGTTTACACTGCCATACAATCCACTTCAAAGCAGATAACCTGGATTTTATATGGCTGTGTAGAAGGGGCCTTAGATTCACTTATACTATGATTTCCCACATTTTCAATTCCTTCTTCATTACCAGCCCATTCTGATGATAGTGGCAGCCTTTGATTCATATATATTATTACTGCCCTCTCTTTTTGTCTTCTGTAAGGGGTGATGAGAACTCTAGTTCATTGTCTGCATTTGTTCTTCCAGCTTCACATTATTTAAACTGGCCATGGAAACCCACAATACAAAAGGTTTGCTAGCCTTGCACCCCGAACCAAACTCACCCCGCATCACACCTTAGAAAACTCTGTGATGGGGTCATTTTAGGGCTGTCCTAAGTTTAAAATGACTGGGAAGCACACAACAACACAACAAAAATTCATTATTTAGACCTAAAACAAGTGTGATAGAAGTAATCCAAGATCAGAAGTAAAAGCAAAAAAAAAAAATGCAACCATAGTACTGGTTGGGGAGAAGTGACTGGGATGACAACGCTCAGGAGATGATATTTCATCCTTTTCCCTCCTGGACTGTTTCTCCCAATTGAAACTGCCCGCCCCTCTTACCCAAAGTACTACTGGATCCATTACAGTTCTCCCTTCTCTAGCATGACTTCTCCCAACCCCATTCCACCCAATGTTGTTTTTCATTACTGGCTACTGGTGTTTACCTTCATAGTTGATGCAGCCATTGGAATCTTCCTGTCCCTTCAGCAGTTCTTCTACATCTTCTTCCCTCATCTTCTCACCTGAAGCACAGAGGGGGGAAATAGTAATGCCAACTCACATACTTCCATAAGCGGTATATTTTCTTGTGTGCTATCTCATTGTGTGTTGCCAACACTCAAAAGGGGGAAAATCTATAAAGAATTACCTTATTGCTTTGCTTAATGGAACCTGAGGGCCCTTCCACACAGCCCTATATCTCAAAATATCATGGCAGAAAATCCCACAATATCTACTTGGAACTGGGTTATCTGAATCTACGCTCAGATAATGTGGGATTTTCTACCTTGATATTCTGAGATATAGGGCTTTGTGGAAAGGCCTTGAGATGAACCTCAGCGTTTCAGAGATCTCACCATTGTTGATGGTGCAAGCAGCTGCTGTGAACTCAAAGCTCCTTTAAGTGATGGGATGGAAGGAGCAAGCAAAAAAAGGATTTGACTTTATTGGCTGTCAATCTTGGCAAATTTCCAGAAAATAAAGCAACGGTGGTAGGCAATGGCATAAATATGGAGGTAATCGGGGGGGGGGGGGTTGTTCCCAATCTATATAGTATAGCATAGGAAACAGTGGTGAAGGTACTATCCCTGAAACCTTGACAACCCCATGTTCCTCCACCCTTCAAATTTTAACAAAGCAGTCTGGGATGCTGACATACTGAATGCTTCTTTAGTAACATATGCAGTTTTAGAGCTCTCATATAATGCACCCTGGGGGAATATTTAAGCATATATATATATAAACATATACACACACACACACACACACACACACTGTATATACCTTCAGTGAATTGTAGAGTGGTAGAACACAAAATTCTCCCAATGAACTTAGAACTCTACTACACATGATCAGTTTAAGATAAAGCAAATTTTTATTTATTTTTTAATTTATTATTTCAACTTCTATACCTCCACTCCCCGGAGGCTCCAAGCGGTTTACAAGCATAACATATAAAAACAGAGAACATACAATACTAATACAGGAAACAAATCAAACAATTTAAACAATTAAACAATTTGAGAACTTAATCCACCACATAGAGATCTACTGGGAGAGATCCGATGGCCTATAGTTCTCAGAAAGGCTGCTGGGGCCGGAGTGTAACTTAAGTCCCTTGCTGGTATCCGTATACTACCCTTAGTGGGAGAGGACCTGCTCTGCCCTGCTGGTTTTAAGGGCTGAAAGGCGCATCTTGTTTCTATCCCGGATAGCCTGCTCTGGAGCTGGGGACTGTTCTGAGATCTCACCCAACTCCTGTAGCCAACGTTCCAGAAAGTCCTAGGCCGAAACCTCCTTCGTCTCTTGGCTGGCCCCGAATTCCCCCGTTGGCCAGGACCGGATGGAGTAGCCCCCAATGGGGCCTCGCTGGCAGCAATAGTGCTGACGCCCGCATTTCTTCTCCGTTGGGGCAGTTGGGTGGGCTACACAGTCCTAGCTCCGGCTCCAGAGGAAGTTATGTTACCTCGAGCCGGAGCTAGGAAAAGCATCACCAGTCAACTCTCGTGACGTTAGTACAGACTTCCTGCGACTATGTCTTCTCCTGCACCTGCGCAGTAGGTCCAACAGTGCGGTGTGGTTGGTGGCGTCCTCAAGGCCATCCACCATCATTATCTTACTAAATTATTCTGCAATGGGAGGTAATCTGGAAAGGCTATTTCTGACTAAACTACAGTTTTCATACTTATTTGTCCAAGGAACTTTTTTGGGTTACAACTCCCAGGATACCCCAGCCAGCAGCAAAGGCCTGAGAGTCTGGCTGATGGTTTAAGCTCTCATACACAAACACAGAGTATAAATCCATAGCATGGGTTCATCCTTCACAAGCTTCTGTATTCTTACCCAGAGTGGCCAGTACGTGGCGGAGTTCAGCACCCATGACTGTGCCATTGCCCTCCTTGTCAAAGACACGCAAACCTTCAACAAAGTCTTCAAAGCCACCCTGGTCTTTGTTGTTGGCAGCTGCCTGCAACATTGGCAGGAACTCTTCAAATCCAATTTTCTTTGCATTCATCTCTGCAATGAAACAATATTACCAGGTACATTTGGCGATATTTCCAGGCATTCCACTTCTGAAGTGCCAAGCTGCCAATCTGTAAAAAACGGCCACACTCACAACCACCCCTCCATTAGAAACTGAACCTTCTGCCTTGGCTCTCAAATTGGCATAAACATCAAAGTCTTTGCTTGTTGCTGTATCCGTCTCCAGAGAATACTACATTCACAAGGAGGTGGTAAATCTACATTCAATTAGGGGGAACAGGTTTTACACAGATCTTAATTTAATGGTTGTCACACACGGCTCCATCTCCAGATAAACAAAACAAACCCAGTGGGTTGCCTTCCTCGTCTTCTAGTTTGATAGGAACATATTGCAGGGAGAATTGAAATGTCTGAGCTTTGGATTTTTAGTATCTTACTTTATTATTATTTGTGTTTTCACTAGAGATTGGCACCAGGTTGCTGTTTTTATAATTGAGGTTGCATGATTTTCCTCTCCTTTTAAAACAAGTGCACTTTTTGTACAGAATTGTCACACTCCTATATCTTGCTGTCGTTTTAAAAAAATCCTGTAGGCCCTGTTATGGCACTAACACTCTCAAAAGAATGGTTTTTGCTTATTCTTTGAACTGTCTCTCACAATGCGCACAATCTAACCCAAACAAGAAGAACTTTTATTTAAATTTATGAATGAATTACCTTTTATAAATGTAGATATTACATTTCCTATTTTATCAGAATATAAAGCAATATTTATATAGTTCTCATGTGATTCTAACCAGGCACTAACCAAACCACAGTAAATTCAGTAAATTCACAATAATATGTGTCTTCTCTGACACATCCTTATATTGTTCCTGTTGAACTCATCAGAAATTAAAAGTACCAGTATTTACCGTAATATGTCCCGGATGAAAGGGCAAGGGTCTATAGAACTGCATACTTTCATAATATATTTCATAATTTATTATTATTATTATTACTATTAATTGAATCTCCCCTGAAGGGTACTTAAAGCAGCTTAACATAAAAGAATTAGCATACAGTTTAAAATATACAAATATGCAAACATTAAAAGAGGATTAAATATAAACATTATTTAAAAAATTTCCCAGTTAAAAACCATTAAAACATATAACCCCTTACCCATGGATTCAGTGTCCATGGTTTCACTTCTTCATATTCCTTTGCTGAAGTGTTTGTGGGCCTCCCTAGGTCCTACAGTGCAATTCTATGATATGCCTCCAGCCCAAGTGTAGGGTTCACTAATATTCACAATTTTGAGTAACCATAAGGGGCCTTGGAATATTTTCCCAATGGATATGGGGCTCATACTGTATATTGTTAATCAATGTTTGTAAATATATATATAGTAAAAACACAAATATAAATAACTTACTGGCAAATGTGTTGGTGACATTGACATTACACATTTATGTGGAAGACTGATTCCTGTGTGTTTAAGTTAGTGTACAAATGATCCTTTAGATCAGTGGTTCTCAACTTGTGGGTCCCCAGATGTTTTGGCCTACAACTCCCAGAAATTCCAGCCAGTTTACCAGCTGTTAGGATTTCTGGGAGTTGAAGGCCAAAACATCTGGGGACCCACAGGTTGAGAACCACTGCTTTAGATTGATTACCAAAATACATATCACCAAACACTCTGGCACAGTGATGACCTCTAGTTAACTACAGTGGTTCACACATCATGCTTGTGTGGTTCGAGCTTGAACAGTCTTTCATATGACAATCACCCCAATTCTCAATGATAGTACATATACCCAGCAAAAGGAGGACCCATTCGGATCAGTGAAAAGAACACCAAATAATCTTTACCCTCATTGCTGGGGTTGCCCAAGATCTTCTTGACCTCAGCATTAGTGGGGTTCTGGCCCAGAGCCCGAATGACATCTCCAACCTGACTGAGAGTGATCTTGCTTTCCCCAGTCCTGTCGAAGAGGAGGAATGCCTCCTTAAAGTCTAGAAGAATGGAAAGACATGGATTAGACTCTCTGTCTTCATACCAATGATCATGCTTCACAAGGTGCCAGGGCGCCAGTACCAAGGAGATATGTTTACTACCATGTTGCAATGCATCAGAGAAAGTGACAGCACCCCTGAGACATTAAGGAATTTATCAACGAGGCAGGCAAGTTGCAATTACAGCAGGATAACTGTCTTTGACTGAGCCTTATCATATCATGTTACTATTTACTGGCTGCTTTCCTGGTGGAAGTATTTATTTTACAGACACAAACAATCCATTAATGACCTCCTTTTGGAAAAGTAACACATTCTAATTGTTTCCCACCAAGAAAACAACAGAGGATGAATGACACCATGTAATGAGTCCTGCTGTTATCCTGCTGTAATTGCAATTCTCCTGCCTCGAGTGATGAGGTCCTAAGAGAAGATACCCTGGTACTGTCCCTCAAGTGTGATGGCACCATAGAACAAACCAATATATCTCATAGTGAAAGTAATTACAAAAACTGGGGTGAGAATGCCAATGAACCTTACAACCATGATGCGTAAGGCATGGTGGGTGTTGCTGGTAAGACTTATTGCTTATAGCAACACAAGTGAATCCAAAGCAGCTAGGCCTATCTTAAGGCAAATCACAGGCAGAACAATCAGGTAGCTGTTTATTTATTTTTATTTATTTATTTATTCAGTTTATTCAGAAAATAAATAAATGGGGATCAATGTAAGCCGCCCTGAGTCCCCTTTCGGGGGTTGAGAAGGATGAAATAAAAATGCGATAAATAAAAAAAATAAATTGCACATTTTATCCTCCTATTGCTCTTAACTCTAGTTGCATATTAGAATACTGCCTGGTTGAGAAGACAGGGTGGAGGATATGCGACCCGCCTGCTTAAAATTTCAGGCATTGCATCTTGATACTTAAAAATACGTTCAGAGATAATAAAACTATGGTATTTGATTCCTGTGGAAAAGCAAGATACTCCTCCCGAAAAGAACTACAACTTATTCTGGTACTTCTTTACCAATATTTAGAGTGGCTTAAAAGTTATGACCTTTACCATGCCTTCATTACTACCTTCTGTTGTATGATTTTTTAAAGTCGTCTTTACGATCATTGAGCATGTCAGCATACACTAGTTTGAAATATAAGAGCACAAGATTTGTCCTGTTGGATCGGACCAACAGACTTATCTAGTTCAGCACTCCCTTGAGACACTGACCGACCAGTTGCTGATAGGAAGCCCACAAGTGGAAAATATCTTCCTCTCCATCAATTTGGAATTTGTCTCAAAGCCAAAATACACTCAGCAGACCAATAGATATCACTGCTGTTACTGCCGTGTGGTAGCCATAGAATCGGAAAGCCCATGTGATGAATTATGCCCCCTTCATTCACTCCCCACCCCACTCCGGGTACTTCTGAAGCAGTACTATTTTGGTGCTAACTTCATCCCTCCTTATATTGCCCGAAGGAGATTCTGAGCAGGCTTTTAAAACGCTGAGGTTGCTGGATGGTAACCTAATATACCTTATGTGACTTCCCCTCACTGTCTAATGTGTTGAGATCTACGAGACAGGGCTACTGATCGCCCTCTCCCCTTACAGCTCATAAAGTTGTGGCCTTTTAGAGTTGTGGAGGGGAGACTGAGACATATTTAAAGGCTCACAGCTGATGTTTCCTCATTGGCTGCGAAGAACAGAACTTCACTCATTTACACCACTGAAAATTTCATCACTAGCTCGTGAATCATTTTTGTTTTGCTTAAAAAAACAACCATGAATGATAGTTCATCAATGCTAATTCCTTATATTCTAACTACTGCAAAAAGAGGCATCCGTTTCCCATATAAACTGGTGGCAAGCTGACTAGGCTGCAACTCCAGACAAAATCACAGCTCCAGTGTTAATACTAATACATATTATTTAGCCATAATAGCAGGCAGAAGCATTCACAGTGGAAGCATGGTCTCTCATACCTCGAGCTGCCTTTACTCACTTTACATCAGTATAATGATCACAGCTGAAGAAAAGACTGACTTTTTTTGCTACTTTTGTTCTCCCCCTGCTCTATGTAAAATACGGGTAGAGCTAAAATTGCTTTTAGAGGGGAACTAGATTATTTTTTGCTGGAAAAGGGGTCTTAATTTTCCGACCCAGAAATAAAATTCCACCAGCGTCCTACCTATTTTTGGAGAATGGAGTCGTTGCCAGACTTAGATATTACAACTTTTGCTATTAAAATTGAAAGTGATAACAACTGAAGGTAATTTTACTTTTGTGACGATACAATTACAATTTTTACAGAGAATAGGCTGCTTCACCTAGTATGACTACTCCGTATGGTTATATGTAAACATTTAGAAATTTTGTTGGCATGTCAAAGTACTACAGCCTGTACCAAATAACCAGCAAGTTTATGAGTGACTTAGCAGACCATTCAAGCATTCTAACAATATCTTTTCGGGCCCTCACACACAGCCATATAATCCAGAAAATCAAGGCAGATAGTCCACGATATCTGCTTTGAACTGGATTATCTCAGTCTACACTACCATATAAGCCAGTTAAATGTGGATTTTATACAGCTGTGTGGAAGGAGCCTTAGTCAGAAAGGTTTCTAAAGGAAGTTAGAAAACAGAAGATGGATATTTGTATATCAAATATTAATTTGATAGTATTGATTGTTATGTGCTGCAAAGGAGAATGAGAAATGTCTCTACACAATATAAAGAATTCATCGTGACACATCTAAATGTTAACGTGAATGTCCAAGTTGTTGCATGTTGAGACATAACGTGTGAAATATGGCAATCCCAATAGATTTTGTTAATGTCTGCTGACATTCACTAACCAGGGCTGTCCAACTGCTGGCCCTGCAGGTGTTTTGGACTTCAAATCCCAGAAATACTAACAGCTGGTAAACTGGCTAGGATTTCTGGGAGTTGAAGTCCAAAACACCTGCAGGGCCGGCAGTTGGACAGCCCTGCACTAAACCTTAAACATTATTTAAAGTAGATAATAAATACCTATTTATTATCTATATTGAAACACTTATTTTCTAAATCAATTCCAAACTTTTGATACTTGTTTTTCATTGCTTTTACCAGCACATGAGGTGTGACATGCTGTGTTAGAAAATTCTGTATGATAGGATTGCTCACTGGATTTCTGCCTTTGCATAGATTCTTAGGAACTGACAAGTAGTCAAAAATATTATACCTTCTTGAAACGAATGAGTTAATCAATTATTCAAATAAAAGACTATACTGTAATAGTTTTAGGAGATTAATAAAGACAATTTATTGTGTGACAAAAAAAATAGTGCCAGAATTTGTGAGCAACACACTGGTTACAACAAAGCAACCTATCTCTAATTCCCTTTAATGCATAAGAACTAACCATTACACATTCTCTTTCCGCAAGGCCTCCAAGACCCATCTTTTCCGGCTAACCTTTGATTGCTAAGCTGGAAAACCTTTTTAGTCTAGTTTAATATGCTGTTTTATTTCTGTTGTGTTTTTACATGATTGTGAGCCGCTCCGAGCCCTCGGGGAGTGGTAGCGTACAAGTCCAAATAATAAATAAATAAATAATAAATAATAAATATGATCCTTGTATTATTTTTCCAGCAGAATGCTTCTAGGGAAAAGTGAGTTGATGAGTTTGTTGAACTGCCTCAAATTTATCATGTATCTATAAACTGGAAATATTTTAGATATTTTTGTTTCTCTGCTTTCCTTCTGAGTTGTTATAGCTTTCAACCCCTTTCTGTTATCCATGATTTTATAGCACTTTGAAGAATAATTTGTCTGCTATCACTGCAATTCCTATTTTCATGCACTCAGCAGCAGATTGTGGAAATTGGACTCCATGGCCTTATATTTATAGGAAACAAGATCAGGTAACTTTCAATGTCTACATCAGCAGAGATCTTCCACCCCCATTTTACATTTTAATGCATCAGTAGGTATTTACTAGGTGTCTCCAAAACTTACCATCCTGCTGGTCCTTGGAGAATTCGATCTGTTAGAAAGAAATCAATCACAAAAAAGCCCCCTTTAAAAAAAAGACTTGTTGAACGTTGCAGCATCCCGCTTGCTCCCTGAAATATCTTTCCAAGATGCAAAGAAAAAAGACTGTTTGGTTTTTCAAGAGGAGCAGAGATGCCATCAAGCTGGGAAACGGAATGATGCCTACTCAAGCGAAATGAGCATTCAACATTTGATGTGTGCAAGTAATCAGACCAAAACGCAGAGAATTGAATTCAAATTCCACTTACCGGCAATTTGATCAGCACTGAACGACTACATATGCCAAACAGAGAGGGAGAAAGAGGAAGAAAAGAAAAGAAAAAAAGCTAGTATTGTTGGAAAAATTGCATTGACAGAGAAAAGTTTTTGTGTATCCTTTAGCTAATGCCTTTCTAGATGATTTAACTAGGCCACGGACACTCTCTACTGGTACCTAACCGTTATTATTCATATCAAAAGTTTTTAAATCCCGCTATAATATTTGTCAGTTTACAGACGGATACTATACATACAAATGCATAACATGATCTTTAAAGAGTCAAATATATTTTAGGGAAATATTCTACTGCGGTGCACTTGCAAACATAAAATAATTAAAAATAGCACTGCACAAGTAATTAGTTTTCAAAAAATCCTAAAGTATTAAATCTAGACTACAGTCCTATACTCGATTGATAGTAAACCACACTGAATTCCGTAGCATCTATTTCTAAGTAGACATTCATGGTATTGCATTGTTAAAGACCTGCTAATCCTTCAGAGGTATAATTTTAGCCTTAGTTTACAGACAAGTTATGCACCTGGATAAGAGTGGACAGATATTTTAGCAAATAGAAATCACAGACTATTGATAATATATTTATATACTATGGCAATATAAAACTATGCACAAAGTTTACCCACATAATCCCAACACATTAACACGAAAACCCGCGTGTATATATATATATATATATATATATATTACACAGACACAGATGCCTCACATTAAACTAAATGCTAAATTAATTTCCTATTTTACACTATTGTAACCAGCACAAATTTGGAAAATATAGTGGGAAAGGAAACCACAACTATCTCTCTAAACAGAACGTAATTTTCTCATGAACCCACCATAATGGAGAAAGTTGGATGGAAAGAGGAGGAACACCACCAAGGCCAGCGGAAAGTGCCGCAAGGTGTCCAAGTCCCTGAGTGTGGTCCTGCTTGCCTGGCCTTTGGTCTTCTTATTTAGCTGGACACGGCCGTGATGTCATGGGAAGGATTAAGTGTCAGAGGGCAGTAGCCACTCCTCCCTTGGAGTTCTTTAACTTTCTTAGGGCAAAGGGAATGAAGGATCCATTTCTTGATGGACCTCTCGCAGGGGCTATTTTTAGGAGGCTGGAGAGAGGACAGGGAGCCGCTTCCCAGAGCCCGAAAACTTGTCAGCACTTTTTTCCGGTCTGCAATATAGAAATGGAATAGCCCTTATGTAGTCTTTCTTGAAGCTTCTCTTTTGAAGAGGATGCTTGTTGGCGGAAGGGGCGATTTGAGTCAGTGAGAGGGGAGAGAGCAGCTTCATGCATATCTCCAAGCTCAGTTGGCCTGGTTGAAAATTTCCATGTAGGTTTGACATCTCTGGTATTGAGAAAGAATGTCTCTTTTAAGACAGAGGATTTAGAAACTTAATCCCGGGATTATTCCATATCAATCAAACTCTACTCCTTCCTTTTTGTCAGTGTAGGCTACTCTCCAACTAAGCCAATACATGGGAGTAAAGCATTAAAAAAGCATTTTTGACACTAACATGGTAATAAAAATAATAATAAAAATAGCCTAGTTTCTCTGATCGATGTACTGCAGTATCCCTACCATGTCCAATATATTGCCTAAACTTTGCTAATATATTTTATTTATTAATTTATTTATTATTTTGATTTACTAAACCGCCCTTCTCGAGGCTCAGGGCAGTTTCCAAACATATAAAACACATCAAGATTTAAAACATCATAAAATACCATAAAAACAATCCTAACCAATTACATATAATTGGAAGTCTCAATGTATGTGAGGGCAAATGCATGTTCTCTGCTGCTCCACAGGATAGAACTGGGACTTGAATCACAGGAAAATAGATTTAGGAGGAAATATGGTCATAACGAACTGTTTGCCAATGGAATTGATTCACAAATAGAGCAGTGGCCTCCCCCTCATAAGAACATAAGAACATAAGAAGAGCCATGTTGAATCGGACCTCAGCCCATCTAGTCCAGCATTCTGTATCACACAGTGGCCCACCAGTTGTGTACAACTGGGGATCTCGAGCAGAAGGGAGGGCAAAACCCTTATCTCCTGCTCCCGACCCCACAACCAGTACCCAACTGGGAAATCCTGCCTACCTATGGTCACCAACTCCGAGGTGGCACTTGAATGTCCTCATTGGAAGTCTCACCACATACTTTTGAAGGATACTGACTCTGGATTTTTTTGCACTGATTAGAAGGCACGGATAAGATTGACTCTTTATGAAGATAAGCCAAATTTGGCCTGATTTACATATTAATTTTTTACATAGTAAAAGAAATTGTAAGATTATTTTGTCACTTTCGATTGGCATGGTGTGTGTGTGTGTGTGTATTAGTTATATACCACATAAGAGGTGCTATTTTGCACAAAAGCAAACTCCACCACGCTCAATAAGATGTAATTGGGTCAATTGACATCACCCAAGCATGGTCTGTGAATGGAAATTTATGGGCATGGAGTGAGCCACTGCTTTTCTTTGACTTGTCAACTTAAGAAATGGATCAAGCTGAAAATATATGGTTTACATGATTTATGTGTTTTCTGTTGAGTTAAACGTGATAATCTGAATTATTCCCAATCACCCCCACACTTTTTTATATAGTTTTAGATAGCTTAACACCTTTTCATTGTAATTGAATGATAAAAACATATTGCTCACATATATTTCAGAAACTGATGTACTGATAATTCATGACAGGGAGAAGTCTATCTTTATGTTTTAAAACGGAAAGCCAAGAAGATGGCGCAGTGATACGGCTGAGTAATTTAAGTAGTTTAATGGACCTATGCACATGCACATATCACTGTAAATGATAGCAGGTATTATTACTTCCCTTTCTTCAAGATGTAGTGCTTTTGGTGGCTGTCATATTTGTTCTCTAAGGGGTGGCTTAAGTTTTCCAGAGACAGGAGCACAGAACTGGTTTTGTCACCTCTATATGGTGATGGATTTGCAATACAACCCTGTTATGCATGGGTTCAAAATTCATGGTTTCAATTATCCACACTCCAAAAAATATCTCCCAAGAAGTGTCTGTGGATCTCTTTAGGTCATCCAATGCAATTCTATGGCATGCTTCCAGCCAAGTATATTCTAGATCAGGGGTGGGCAATTATTTTTTCCAAGGGGCCACACGAGAAATATTATGGAGGGCCGCACCTAACTGCATTCTAATCTACATTATTTATTTATTTACTTACTATATTCACTATATATTACACAACATTAATATTAACATATTAATATATCAAGAAATATTCATATACTATTAGTATTAATATCATAATTATTATATTATAGTATATATATAGACATTATAATACATTGAAATTATAATATAATATAACATTATATTATATTATTATAATAAAATCATTATAAAATAATAATAAAAACCACTAAAATAAAATAAAATAAAATTCAAGAAGACAAGGTGTGAACCAAGATGGAATGGCCCAATGGACCCAGCCCACAGGATGGCAAAGCAGACCCAGCCGCTGCGATAGCAGAAAAGAGCAGAACAGCAGGCTATCCGAGGCTGCAGGCCTCCGCCCGCTCTTGCCCCCAGCCGTTCCCCAGCTGATCGCCCTGCTATGGAGTGCCTGCAGGGGGAGCAGTCGGCGATCTGAGTCAGCTGATCGCCCTGGCGACCCGGAAGATGATCAAGTCTTCCGGGTCGCCAGGGAGATCAGCCCCCGCAGGTCACCGACTGTTCCCGCTACAGGCCCGGATTGCCTCCAGGGATGGCAGGCACTCCAAAGCCACCGCTCCTCTGCCGACACAGGCCCCACAGAGCCCGCAATGGGATGGTGGCAGTGGCACCCCTTCCTCTTGGCCCCGCCCCCGACACCCTTCTCCCCAGACCGGACAGAATCGGCTGCCGGGCCGCCTCCAGCTTGCGGGCCATAGGTTGCCCATCCCTGTTCTAGATCAAGGGCTTATTATGCACAGTTTAGATATCCATGAGGGTGGTGGGCTTGGAATGTACCCTCCATGGATATGGGGGTCCTACTATATTATTTGCTGTGACACATTGGTCTTATAGTCATCAAATATTTCCATTCACTATAAAATCAATGCACATATATCTATTATTCAGGCTTGGAGACAAGGAAAGCAACCCTTAGTTTCAATATAAATACTTCAAAATTATTCACTTTCATTTATGTTAACAGCAGTACTTTACTCAGAAGGCTCAGGTTGAATTTTGTTTCAGGTCAAGGAAAACAAAGCCTAAGTTGAATGGACATCTAACACAACAGTACTGTACATTGCTTTAAACTGAGATAAAGTAGGTTCTGAGTATTTTCTTAAATGAATTATCATCATAATAAAATGTGAAGCTTGCTGTAAGGGCTGGTTATATTCGATATTATGTCTTTTTATTTTGATTCAGTGACTCAGCTAGTGGCTTCCATTTTTTATAATTATTTCCATTAATAAAATGCTCCAAGTAGTGCTACTAATTAATGGACGAGGAACAATATTTGGAGAGGAACTCAGACAAGTCAATGATTAGGAAACCTATTCATTTGTTGAGATCCAAGAAAATACTTCACCAGGACTTGGCAAAATTTCAGCTAATATCGACACAATGGAAGCCAGAAGAAAAACTCACCATGGAAGAATTAATCATTGCGACAAACAATATATAAAAGCATTATAATGATACATTTGCTATGTAAAGGCATCTCATGGTCATGTTAGGTCTGTACGCATACAGCATACTGAGATATGCTACATAGCAAGATACACACCGTCTTTCCACACATCCACATGTGTAGGTTTTGTACTCCTATATTTGTGGATAATATGAATTTGTTAATATTTTGTATGTTAATATAAGATAATAATTAATAATATGATTTGTGTCAGAGTAGGAGTACTTACAATGAATAAAAAAGTTCATGTTAAACTACCATAGAAAGGAAACTATAGAAAGAATAGCAACAATAGTAGCTACTAGCTAGCTACTGTTAAGATAAGGTAAATCCCTCGAAGACGGAGATCTTGTGGCTGGGCCATCCGGGTGGGGGGAAGTGCCAGTTGCCTACACTGGATGGCGAGGCTCTATGCCCGTCATCGCTAGTAAAGAGCTTGGGAGTCCAATGGATCCACTGCTGTCCACGGAGACTCAGGTCTCCACGGCCTGCAAAGTCGCATTTTTCCATCTGCGCCAGGCTAGGCGGCTGGCACCATACCTCTCCGTGAACGACCTGGCCACGGTGATCCAGGCGACGGTCATCTCGAGACTGGATTACTGTAATGCCCTTTACATCGGCCTACCCTTGGGGATGATTCGGAAGCTCAAGTTAGTGCAGAATGCCATATTACACGAATATTGCGGCAACTGCACTGGCTGCCCATCGAGCACCGGATCTCCTTCAAGGTATTGGTGTTAACCTTTAAGGCCTTGTATGGTCTTGGGCCAGTGTACTTGAGGGACCGCCTTTCACCATATTGTCCCCAGAGATCCCTACGCTCCGGTGTACAAAATCTTCTCAACGTCTCCTCCATCCGGCAACTCCACCTGTCCTCAACAAGACAAAGAGTATTCTCAGTGGTGGCACCAACCTTATGGAATGCCCTGCCTGAGGAAGTCAGAGGTATCAGGAACTGTCCTCTTTTTCCGAGCCTGCAAGACGGCTCTTTTTCGCCTGGCTTTTCCAGTTGAGTAACTGTTATGCTTTCTGTGTAGTTTAGCTTACTTTTAGAATTATTTTAGCGCTAGTAATGTTTTAGATTAAATCATTGCTTATCTGCTTTTACACCGTTGTTCTATAATGTCAGTTCTACGCCTGTTTTTTACCTGTTGTAAACCGCTCCGAGCTTCTAGAGGGAGCGGTCTAGAAGCCGAAAGAATAAAATAAGATGAGCAATTTTAGAGACACTAAGTCTTTTGTTATGGTTTTATATTAAAATAAGCAGTTTATATTAATTCCTGAAAAGCTGTGTCTATACTCCTTTGAAGCCATTGGTTATGGCTGAATATCTGTACTACAGTAAGGAGGAATAGTATTTTCCCCCTCCTAACGGCAGATGTATTCACATTAAACATCTCAATACTATGTATTTTAATTTCCAGAGTTCTATCCAACAAAATCATGGGTTTGGTATTTGGAAGACTATTCAGAATCGTCTGTTAGTCTCGGGGATATAGTTTAAGGAATACACTACAGCTCTCCAGCAAAGAATTTTGGAAAATAAGTACCTTCCCAAATGACAGATCCTTGCATTCTGTAGGATGGAAACATGTGAACAAAAGAAGCATTAGACTGTTATAACCATGATGTATGGATACACTCTTGGAAAGGGAAGACAAGTACAAAAGCTCTGATATACTAAATGTTTCCCAGCTGTCACCTGCTGGATTGCTATTTCAGTCAGCCTTCCACTTTTGCTGGGGTTATGCTTCCAGTTCCATGGGAAAAGTGAAAAACCATGAATACAGAAATTGTTATGTTTCTGTGGGAATTTTTAAGCCTTCCAGATTGACTCTATGGTCAACTTTGAGAGAATCTAGAGATACTTAGAAAAGTGTTCTCTCTAAGAATCAGTAGTTCCCCCAGCATGATTCTGGCTGAAATTAACCCCAAAGTCATACTAGAGAGCCTAGGGATTTCCAGAGATAACATTTGATACTAGCAGAGGTCACTAGGGGGTGCTAGACAGAGAGGGATGGTCCATTTTATGGGATGGAGAGTGGGTTGAAGGAGGTAAATAATTTCCCCCTGTTTTCCTGTTATCCCCCAAATGTCTCTGTCATGGAAATAACCCTAGTTTATGACATGGGAAGTAGGGAGGAGGAATAACCAGTGAAAATGGGGCAAATGGGTTTCCTCCTTCAACTCCTCTCCACAAAATGGACTATCATTCTCTCTCTAGTGCCCCCATGTGGCCTCCGACCAGATAATGGAACACTACTGAACATTTTAATCAAATCTGTGAATAAGCAAATCAGCAAAAGTCAAAACTGCAAATGTGGATTGATGATTGTGCTCAGGTACAGCTAAGGAATCATTGTATGATTGGGTTGTTTGTTCAGTCCCATACATTTTTCGTATAATCTCTATATATCATTTCCTTGTAGATAATTAGAGAAAGGGGTGGTTGTCCAGTTTACACAAGATGAGGTCTTGACTACTTTGCAGTAAATCCTTTCGCTTACTTAAGTGTGGTGGCTCATGGTATGCATTATGGCTGGAGCCATGTTGACTCTTTATGGGTGATTTTGTGCCTTCTAATTTATCTTCTGTGCTATCCAATATAAACCAAGTGAGGCTTTTAATATAACAACAACTGTGACAAATACTATTTCTATCCACCTTGAATCCTAGTTTTGGGAAAATGTTGGGATATGAGTAAAGATAAAGGTGACAATGAGACATACCAGCCTTCATCTGTATTATATTATTGTATTATCTCTACAATAAAGCAGCATCAGATAATGTCTTTGAAATGAGGCTAAGATTTGCAACAGATTAAAAGACTTGGAAAAATAAAAAAGATTTTGGCGGATGCCAAAAATGTTGCCATGTAGGTGTCGAACGAACCTCTCAAAGAGATTCTACACCGGATGTTTCACTATAGAAGAAAAACTCTTCCTTTCAAGAAATATTTCTAGAAGTGTTTCTATACTGTATTGCGAGCCGCTATGAACCCTCGGGGAGTGGCGGCATACAAGATCGAATAAGAAATAAATAAATAAATAAATTTAATATTATATGTCATTGGAGATACATGTAAAAAAGTTTCAAGAGAAGAGAGATTTGGCCTTTAAAAAGGTACATGTTGCTTAGCTCTTCTACACCAATTGTTAAACTGATCCTACCACTTCAGTGGAAAGGAGAGCAAATTTTGCTTTGCAACCTTTGAGAGACACCATAATGCCCTCTATTGACTACAAAGGTTAATTACAAGTAGACGTTGCACCATGAGAGCCATTGTTGATGAACTGTAGAGGCAAGACCAACAGATAGTAGTAGGGTAATGGTGAAGTTTATGTACACATGGCTGAACAAATGAGTAGATAGGGGTCATATGATACTACTAGGAGAATCTGAGTCAGCTTGATGCTGCAAAATGGGAAGAAAATCCCATCTCTTCCTTAGAAACGCATCCACTCCATTTTTCAAGGTTTATCCTTAATATATATAATATATAATTTTATATATCTTTCTCCATTCGACAAAAATGCAATGCTGTTTATATGTTCCCACAGCAACTGGAACTGAAGCCAACTCAAACTCCTCGTGAATCAGGTTATTATTGAGATTAGTGGGGTTTGTTTCTCTGCAGCATGTGAAAGGAGTAGGGAGGGTACACTTCATTTTTCCAGATTTGGAAATATAAACAGTCTGGGTTTTTGATCAACAGTCAGAAGATCTCACTGCTTCATTTATTGATGAACATGTAAATGAAGCAGTGCGATCTTCTGACTGCAAATCAGAAGATTGGGAACATTTCTATACCTTTTATGGTCGTATTGCAGATGGTATTTCTGCAGGGCTGGCTTGTTACTTAGTTGTATGACAAGCAACACTTGATGAACTTCTCTTTTTCACAAGAATGAGTAAACAAACATATATTTGTCTCATTTATGTAAAAAGGAGAGAAGCAAAAATTTCATCAAGTCACTTCCAGTTTGGCTTCATCATGAGTGGTAGACCAGTTATGACCTCTATGCTGAGCAATAATAGGGAGTTAGAAATAAAGGCAGTTCCCAAGTTATGAACAAGATAGGTTCTGTAGGTTTGTTCTGAAGCTGAGTTTGTTTGTAAGTTGGAACAAGTATATTTTAAGTGTACATCTAGCAAAAAAGATCTACCTATTTACCTACCTACATACTTACCTATCTTTGGATAGCACAGGGAAGGGTTAACATCCCTGTGATGTTTGTTTTGCTGTCTGTGCCCTTACTCAAAAGATTTCAACTCACTTTCTGCCCCTGTGATAAATGGATACTGACAGGCCCGGATCATGGCCTTTTGGCGCCCTAGGCCAAAGCCTCTGCCCCCGGCACCACCCCGCCCCCGGCTCCGCCTCGCCCCGCCCCACCCCCGCCTCGCCCCCCTACCTCGCCCCGCCCTGCCCCTGGCTCCTGCCGGCGCGAGGAGGAGGAAGGAAAGCCCCACCGATGCTGCGCTTTAGTAGGGAGGGAGGAGCCCTCCTTAAGCCACCATGCCGGCCTGAAAAGGGGAGCCGGGGCCGGGGGCAGAGCCAAAGGGAGCAAAGCAAAGGGGGGGGGGGCGGCCGTGTGCATGCGCACTTAAAAAAATTTGAAATTTTTTTTGCATTTTTTGGGGGGTCCGTACCTGCTGCGCCCCCATGGCTGCCGCCCCAGGCCATGGCCTAGGGTGGCCTTATGGGTAATCCGGGCCTGGATACTGAAATATTTGACTTGTGGAAACTGTCAACTGATAAAGCTTCAGGGGAGACACCTTTTCCTCATGATAACTCTTTCATGAGTGAATTTCCCCTCCTAGGGGTAGATTTATCTCACTTCCTGTTGTCTTACCCCCATTCTTAACTATGAACACTATGTAAGTTGGATGTTTGTAACTCGGGGATTGCCTGTAAATGGCTTACTGTAAATGGCTGCCAGCTCACTGTTTTGTGTCATGAATTGTTTTATTTTATTGTATTTTTTTTATTGGTTGTAGTATTTTATAGCTTATGTTTTATGTAATTGGTTATACTGTTTTATGTTTGATTTTACTTTGTTGTTGTGTTGTTGGGTTCGGCCTCATGTAAGCCACCCTGAGTCCCCGTTGGGGAGATGGTGGCGGGATACAAATAAAGATTATTATTATTATTATTATTAAGAAATTGTGAAGAATTTATGTTGAATACCATAGCCCAATAGAGAAGCAATGTTGTGTGTGAAACCAAGCCTCAACACTACTGTCTTGGAAAATAAATTAGAAACAAACAGAGAAAAGAAATAAAATAAAATAAATACAAATCCAGAAATAATGCTATTTTTGTTCATAAGAAATTCTCAACTCTGGTGAAATTTCTCATCTCTGGTGAAATTTCTCCCCAATTACAAAAGTGGCACCGTCGATGTGTGAATTTTAGGAAAACATAGAGCCTTATCCTGGAAAGCTAAATACGTTGTTAAAACTACAACTCCCATGAATCCATTTCACTGAGAATCTCATTGCATTGAGGTTCTTGATGTGAGGGGCAGCAGGGGGGCGGGGGTGTAGGGAAGTGGGGCAAATCTATTGTCCGGTGCCTCGCATCACCTACACCACCCTCTTGTCCAGCACACACTGGAAAGCATGGCTATCTGGCATTCCCTACCTGAACATGGGTAGAGAATCATGTTCAGGTTACTCCCTCCTACCTAGTTTCCTCAACTGGCACAGAGCCCTTGCTGGCAGTAGATGTGTGTTGTAGGATCTGGTGGGGTCTGTGCCGGGTGTGTCAAGGCAGTGTCGTAGGATGGGGAATGTATCTAATGTGATGATGTCCTTAGTCATGGTAGATAAAGTGGTGTCAAACTGCATTTATTCTGCACTGTAGGTGTATCTTTGATTGAAATATGTTTAGGATTAGATATTTTGGGAGCTTTTTATGTCTTTTCTTCATTATTTCTCTAATATATTCCAGCACTTGTAAATCTATATCTGAATCATTGCCTGCACTAAAACAATATTTTCACAAATAGGGCATTCTGTACAAATGGAAGAATGAAGTATTGGGGTGGACTTCAGACATTTCTTCCTCCCAATTTTTTAAAATGCCTTCAAAATCTCATATATTATTTATTATTACTGTATTCATTATTATTTATTTACTTCATTTCTACTCCGGGCGGATTACAATGTACACATTACATTTAGACACACAAACACACAAGACAGACAGAGGCAATTTAACATCTGGCCACCAGGGGGAGCTGTCGCACCCCTTCATTCCTCAGCGTGTTTCCTGGAGATCTTTTTTATGGCCTCGTAAATCAGTTAAATTTAGCCTCCCCACTGAGTGGTACCTTAATTTCCTACTTGACAGATGCAACTGTCTTTCGGATTGCAAAGGCCGACAACCCGGGCAGGCCTCGAACTCATGACCTTCTGGTCAGTAGAGATCTTATGCAGCTGACACCCAGCCAGCTGCGCCACATTCCCGGTGCAATATGATAGCCCACTCTCTCCTGTTCCAGATTCCAAAGATTTAGAATGAACATTTTGTTGTTTATTCATTCAGTTGTCTTTGACTCTTTGTGACCTCATGGACCAGCCCATGGCAGAGCTCCCTGTCGGTCGTGACCACCCCAACTCCTTCATGATCAAGCCTGTCACTTCAAGGATTTTTTTTTCATGTCAGGAGCAATTTGAGAAATTGCTAGTCCCTTCTGCTGTGAGAGGTATCATCAATTCAATTCAAGATCCATCCATCTTGCCTTGGTCAGCTTTCTTCCTATTATCTTCTCCACGCTTTCCTGTCTTTCTCATGAATGACCATATCGTCAAATAGAGCTAGACTGTCCCTGCCCCCAATACAGTTCCCAAGTTACTCTGTCGTTTTGCACTATACATAATTGAACTGATTTAAACCTCTTTTTGTGGTGCCTCAGTAATGACAAACTACCAACCTCAGGTTTCCGTAGGATCCAGCTACAACAATGAAAATGATATGAAACTACTATATTTGCACAGACACAGACTTGGCACAAGTTGATATTAAGAATTTCCTGGGAATCTGAGCAAAAGCAAGTGAGGCAACATTCAAGGATGCTTTTCTGACCCCTAGCCCCACCCTGCCTCCACTCAGCCTTTTTGCTCAGCAAAAATGGTAATGCCTTTATGTTTAACTTGTTTTAAGGGTTTTTTAAAAAATGTGGCAGTGGTCTAGGTTCATCGTCCAGCTAAAGGAGGTAAAAAATACTTTAAAGTGAATTCATCTCTGTGATCCATGACCTTAAACACGCTTACCGGGGAGTAAGTCCTATGAGATACAAGAAAGCATGCATTGGACTGCATTGTGTGAACTCCACTGAAAAAAATGGCTGTCCTGTTGGCTTCACAAGAACTTAGAAATTAATGCTAGTCATGTTTTTTCAAGTCCCATTAGCTCAGTAATGCTTATTCAGGGGTAATCGTGGGTAGCAACTTTAGTTGAGAACAATTTCAGCTGATTCAAAGCCCATTTCTGTATATTATTTTTGACCTTTGTATCCAGTAGATAATAATAAGTTCAAACTAGTAGTGATAAATAATTTGTTCAATTTTTTCTCTTGTTATGGCCTAGTGCAGGGCTTTCCAACTGGCAGCCCGGGGGGGCCGTACACGCCCCCCCAGCCTGTTGGACATGGCCCCCGCTATGCCCCCGGCCGCCATTTTTATTTTTTTTAAAAAAATCTAATTTTTTAAAAAAAATGGCGGCGCGGGGGGGGAGGCGGGGCAGGGAGGAGGAAGTGAGCTGGCTGCTCCTCCTTCGCCCTTCCTCCTTCTCCTCCCTGCACCGCGTCTCGCGATTGGAGCCGCGGCACGTCCGCGGGGGAGGAGGAGGGGCGAAGGAGGAGGTAGTCAGCTGGCTGCCTTCTTCCTCCTTCGCCCCTCCTCCTTCCTCTCCCCGCGCCGGCACTCAGGATCGGGGCAAAGGCGCGGGCGGGGGAAAGATGAGGGACGAAGGAGAAGGCCGTCAGCTGACAGCCTTCTCCTTCGTCCCTCTTTCCCCCCGCGCGCGCCGGCACCCGGGATCCGGGCAAAGGCGTAGGCGGGGGGAAAGAGGAGGAGGAGGGAGAGTTCTCCCTCCTCCTCCTCCTCCTCCTCTTTCCCGGGCGCCGCTGCTGTTCCGTGCGCCGCAGCGCCCGGGAAAGAGGAGGAGGAGGGAGAGTTCTCCCTCCTCCTCCTCCTCCTCCTCCACCGGCGCTGCGGCACAGGGGAAAGCAGCGACGCCCGGGAAAGGAGGAGGGAGGAGGAGGAGAACTCTCCCTCCTCCTCCTCCTCCTCCTCTTTCCCCCGCCCGCGCCCTTGCCCGGATCCCGGGCGCCGGCGCATGCGCGGGGAAAGAGGGACGAAGGAGAAGGCAGACAGCTGATTGCCTTCTCCTTCTTCCCTCTTTCCCTGCACGCGCGGGGATCCCGGGCGCCGGCGCACGCGTGGGGAAAAGAGGGACGAAGGAGAATGCAGTCAGCTGATTGCCTTCTCCTTCTTCCCTCTTTCCCCGCGCGCGTGCCGGCGCCCACGATCCAGGCAAGGGCGCGGGCGGGGGAAAAGAGGAGGAGGAGGGAGAGTTCTCCCTCCTCCTCCTCCTCTTTCCCGGGCGGCACTGCTTTCCCTGCGCCGCAGCGCCGGTGGAAGAGGAGGAGGAGGAGGGAGAACTCTCCCTCCTCCTCCTCCTTTTTCCCCGGTGCTGCAGCACACGGGACACCGGCTGCGCCGGGAAGGGCGGGAGGGTGCGAGGAGGTGGGCCTCCTCCTCCTTCCCGCGCCCCTGGTGTCCCATGCGGCGGCCGGAGAAAGAGGAGGAGGGAGAATGACAGTTTAGGAGGGGGCTGGGGAGGGGCCTGGGGCGGGGCCGAACGGCCCCCCAGGTCATCAGTGACCTCAAGTCCGGCCCTTGGCCGGTTAGAAGTTGGACAGCACTGGCCTAGTGTGATAGGCCTCATCGTGAAATTAATCCCTTTCACAGCCCTGGGTTGCAAATACATATAATGCAAATTTTTAAAGGATTGAAATTGAAATAATTTATAGGAACAAAATCTCTGGAAGCGAGGCTCAGATCTGGTTACAGACATCAAAAGGACTCAGATTAAGACCTAATTGTTTACTTTACAAATGGGAAGTAACAAGGGTTGGGTTTCCATTCAATGTAGCTCTTAAATTTGTAAAATATTTGGACCAAAGTAATCCATGTTAAGCACCTCCATTCCCTTGTTATTTCCTTTTGAAATCTACAAGGTATAAGATCATGAGGAAGGAGAGTGCTGATGACATTTACACTGAGCTCCAAGAGCAACCTCTGCTTTGATGTGCCTCCCAATGGTTATGTTGAGAGATTAACATGATTAAGGCCATGACTATGTGCCACTAAAAAAAACCTTCCCAATCTTCAGTCCGTAACTAGTGGCAAAGACAAATATAACTTCAAGGAGCATATTTGAAGCCCATTGGAAGAGATCCCCTTACGTATGAAGTTCCTTTCCCTAGTCACTATCTAAATATACAACCTTCAAAGCTTGATCTGTCAAGTCAGAATATTAGAAAAGTTAAATGTTTATGCTCATATTTGAATATAGAACAATATAGAGACTTTGCAAAAAAAAATTCCATACAAGCACAGTACAAGTCTCTCCCCCTATGGTATGTTGATCCTAGCATTACCCTTTCCACAAGGAAGTAGGTTTTGATGGCATGCATTACTACTACATTAACACCTGAATCTCTCCGGAAGCACACAGGAAGAGAAGCAATTCTTTCCCTGACAGTGACATTGAAATGGAATACTACTCTTACACTGAGCTTTCTTAGCGTTTGTTGTTCCAAGGGGCTGGTAATTTGAGTATTCTATAATCTCTTTTGGGGCTTCAGTCAATCAGTCAAGGAATGGGGTGAATAATAGCCAGGATTCAATTACTGTATACATCTGCTGGATTTTCTGCTTCTGCAAGACGATATAAGGTTTTCTTTTACTCTGAATTTCTTCAATAATGTTGTATATGACACTGAAGAACACCTCTGGAGCAGGCCTGGATTAACCAATTTTGGCGCCCTAGGCCACACTTTGGAATTACGACCCTAAACCAACCTCTACCGCACCCCCCCCCACCTCCTCCTCCTCGTGGCTCTGTGCACCTCCTTCTTCCTCCGCGCGCCCCAGGGGCGGGGCTTCCCTTCCTCCTTGTCCGCGATGCGCCCGGCTTCCTTGACTCAAGGAAGCCGGGCACGTGGCAAGGAGGAAGGAAGAGAAGACTCGCCCCCGGGGCGCACGGAGGAAGAAGGAGGCCCCCCGGGGGCGAGCCTTCCATTCCTTCCTCCTCCTCCTCACCACACGCCCAGCTTCCTTGACTCAAGGAAGCCAGGCGTGTCGCAGAGGAGGAGGAAGGGAAGCCCCGCCCCCGGGAGAGCCTTCCCTTCCTTCCTCCTCCTCCTCGCCACGCGCCTAGCTTTTTTGAGTCAAGGAAGCTGGGCACCTCACAGAGGAGGAGGAAGGGAAACCCCACCCCCGGGGGCGAGCCTTCCCTCCCTTTCTCCTCCTCCCTCCCTTCTCAAGCCACGCTGAGACTCATCTCGTGAGGTGCGCAGCGCTGCGTGGATGGGAGCCGCGTTGCTGTCACTGTGGCCTCTGGGAGTCTTAGTGTGGCCTGAGGAGGGAGGGAGGAGCCAAGGAGGAGTGCAGCAAAGGGGGGGGCACAGGGTGGGTGTGGATGGCGCGCAGGCGTAGAAGCGCCCGAAGATTGACTTTTAAAAATAAAATTGGGGGTCCGGATCTGGCGCCCCACCTCGGCTGCGCCCCTAGGCCGTGGCCTAGAGTGGCCTTATGGGTGATCCGGGCCTGCTCTGGAGGATCTCCTACCTCTCCAGGGCTGGATGCTTGGACATGCAGGAAGCAGTAGAATCTAGCGGAAATGTACAATTTGATTCTGTGTGTATCTGTGGATTTCCTAATCAACCGGAATCATTGTTACATTGTATATTTTAAATATGCCTTGGGTTCGGCGGGAGAAAGGCGGCATAGACATTCCCTAATTAAATAAACAAATAAATTATTTACAGACCCGAGTACAACAGCAACTGAAATGGGAGCATTCAGCCTTAACTGGGAAATCTTTGGAACAATATATAGTCAGCCTTCCACATTCACTGTTATTAGGGTCCCATGTACATGGAAAAATTACAAATAAACATCCCAGTTTTTTTTTCTACTGCAGAGGACACTTCTCTAGGAATTCCTAGATTCTGCAGTCTTACTCTATGGGCATAGAATCAAAATGGAGGATCTAGAGCACTGCCCGGAAGGACCGATAGATTCATATCCCTGGCCTCTGTTCTGCTTCACAGGCAGTTGTGTGTGGTGCCTCATGGTGTCCCATGTGCTCTTCCTTCTTCCCCTATCAGATGGGAACAACAGGACAAGCCCCGTTGACAACCTGTCCCCATTGGATGGGAGAAATGCGTGTTGCCCACATGGGGGAAAGGACCCAAAAATGTGGGAAGCTCTGTTGGAGCTACCCAAAACCCATATACCTCTCTATCATTGCCGAGGAAGCATCTTGCAACTCTTCCTCAGCACTTGGAGGGTAAATGGGATGGGACTGATGAGCGTCATGTGATGGCACTCAGAAGGCCCCATCCCCAAAGTGCTTCAATGGGGCAATTTGCCCCAGTGTGATGAGGTGGTTAGAAAGAACATCTTAAGCAAATCTGGGAATAATCAAATCCACAAAGGCAGATGTGGAGGGTCAATTGTACTTGGCTTTTAAAATGGCCAAGATTCAAGAATCAAAAATGTGAAGTGTCTTATCATGGTCAGTTTAGATCAGTGGTTCCCAATTTTTTTAACAGGGACCACCTGACCAGGTACCACTTTGACCAGGAACTACTTGACCAGGGACCACTCTCTAACATTAGTAACAAAAGAGTTATGAATCGATTTTTGGGGAGCTGATTCAGAAAATTGCATTGGATAGACCACATCAGCACTAGTTTCTGAAACGGAACATATGCCATGGTCAGCAACAGGCAAAGAGTGGCAGGTGACACAAAAGGAATGGAAATAAAATAAAATAAATAAAGAGGAAGGAGGCTAGTGGACCAGATTTTCATCCTCGCAGCCCACTGATGCTCTGCGACCCACAGGTTAAGAATCACTAGTTTAGATAATGACATTTGATTGGTAAAAGCCATGGGTACAGCTGATCTGTGGGTTTTACCCACCCCTGTATGATTCCATTTGGATGGAGTGTAAAATTTCCTGTTCAATTTCCTGAAAAGCACAGATTTCAACACATTTTCACTACTGAACCAAACAGGTAGAAGGGATGAAGGGATTCTATTGAATGAAGCTCTTCTAACTTTATGCTTCTCCCTGGCAGAGTGGAAAAGGTTACAGATTTAATAAATCCCTTGGGTCCCTTCTACATTGCCATATAATCCAAATTATCAAAGCAGATAATAATAATAATAATAATTTATTTATTTATTTATATTCCACCCTATCTCCCTGGAGGAACTCAGGGTGGATTCCAAATATAAAAGGCAAACATTCAATGCCCAAACACAACAACAATACACCCCATAGTAATGAAATTTGGCAACCCAACATATAAAAATCCACATTATCGGCTTTGAACTGGATTATATGAGTCTACACTGCCATATAATCCAGTTCAAAAGCAGATAATCTGGATTTTACATGGCAGTGTAGAAGGGACCTTGGACCAGTCTTGGGTAAAAGACCTACATCCTGCTCAGGTCAAAATATAATAATTCACAGATAATTTCACCTTCTCACTCTCAGCGCTATCTTTTTACACATATACACAGAAAGAACAGAGGAATATAGGAAGGTTATATACACATACAGAGAGAAATTTCAGGATTATTGTGTTAATAGGTGACAATTATGGTTTTAACAGTGTAGGCCATTTTCAAAACATTATTTTGGTATATTCCTGGTTGAACATATCCGTGTTTTAGCATAATCTCATTTAGAGGACACGTGGTTTGTTTGATTACACTATTCTTTCTGCCTCTTATGTATTGCTATAGACCAAATAGTTAAATATACATAGAGCTAATAACTATGTTTTGTCTGTCAATGCAATTTACCTGTTTACCTTCTCTCCTCATAGCATTTGCAGCATCCATTCAGAGATGACCTAGTTGAGTACCAATTATAATAGTCATTTAAGAAAATTGTCAACATTTGCAAACATTTATATATGCACTAACATGCAACTGCATGATCACACAGTTCCATCTCAAAACAGACTTCCTCCTGTGCCATGCAATACCGAATTCAACAATAGGCTTTGAAATACAAAGTCATGCATGCCCCTTATTTCCCGAATCATGGGATCTACTTTAAGTGTTAACAGTGCTATTATATTATCATTATATCAGAACCCAAGCAATCTTCTCTGTGGAACAATACGAATAAAAAATTATCTGATACTGTATCCTTACAACATCAGGTTGGACACAATTTCCTTTTGTCTTTTGTTGCCATCTAAGGTATTTTGGGCTGCCAGTTAACGGCCCCCTTTTATTTTATCATAAAACCAATCTAGCATAATGGTTTGAGTGTTGGACTATGACTTTAAATACCAAGGATCGATTCCCCACACGGCCATGGAAACTCACTGGATGACCTTGAACTAGTCTCATACTTGTAGCTTCAGAAAAACCCTTGAAGGCTCCATAAGTTAGAAACAACTTGGAGACACACAACAATGACAACATATTTTATTTTATATATATTGTGTAAGAAAAATAAATGGCGTTTCGGCATTTTTCGAGAAGATTTATTACATACATAATAATACACACACACATATCTTTCTTGCCTCCAATGAGCTAAAGGTTCTCCTCTACCCTCTCACTCATTATTCTCACAAAAATGATCTTGTGAGGCAGGGAAGGTTGAGAAAAGTAATTGTCCTAAGGTCTCCCTGTGAGTGTTTTTTAGATTACTACAGAGTCTGGATCTACTTCTCAATCCCAGTCTCTAAACCAGGGGTTCTCAAACCTTTTCAGCTTGGAGGTGGTCGAGAGAGGAGGAGAAAGGAAGCGTGGAACCGCTCAGTATGCTTCACAGAGTCCCAAGGGCTCCATAGAGCACACTTTGAGGAACACTGCTCTAAACTATTTCCTACACCAGTGTTTTTCAACCTTTTTTGAGCCGCGGCACGTTTTTTACATTTACAAAATCCTGGGGCACGCCACCAACCAAAATGACACAAAAGTACACTCGAACCCAGTAATACATATAGTTAATATGTTTTTAAATGTATTTATACACTCAGCGTGAAACCTGGGCCTGTTTCAATGAACAAAACTTATATATGACTTCCTCTCACATATTTATACATGGCTATCATGTCTTCCCTCAGCCTTCTCTTCTTCAGGCTAAACATGCCCAGCTCTTCAAGACGCTCCTCATAGAGCTTGTTCTCCAGACCTGAGTGAAACTTGCTTCCAGTTAACTATGGATGTCATGAAGCTGTTAAAAACAGTTCCTTGGGGGGGGGGGGGACTCAAAAAAATCCAGTAAAACAGTAAAAAAAAAAACCAACAGTGCCAAGCGGAGAGACTCAATTTGTTTCTTGGAAACCTGTGAGGGGGCTGCTAGGAGGGGGAAGAGTGCCAATTTCCCACGGCACACTGGTTGGGAAACACTGTCCTACACCACCTTTCTTCTTTCTTCTTTTGTATTCTCCCTGCTTTGATACTAGGCTTAAATTATTGCAGTTGATCCTCCATATCCACAGATTCTCTATGCACAAATTGAACTATTCATGATTTTTAAATGTTTAAAAAATTTCAAAAAAAATCACACATTAATGTTGTCATTTTATAGGATGGATTTTGGTGTCCACGGCAAATTCTGGAACCAATTCCCAGCAGATACCAAAGGCCCACTATAAAAATGTGTGTATGTTCAAGTGCCAGACCGTTACAGGAATATTGTTCCTGGTAAATATGGATAACATTGGACTGCTAATATAGGAATTTACTTAGGAATGTATCCCACTGAATATGAGTCCATACTCTCAGTGTGTACGTGTAGCTTTGCAGCCTTGGTTATGGAAGATTTAATCCTCTTTAAGCCCTGAGGTTTACAGTGAAGGCATGGTGCAAATCAACAAACCATAGACCCTAAAAGACAAATGCCTTGCAATGTGATGAATGTGCATTCAAACCACTCCTAGAAATTATGTTTATCTTCTTTCCCCTGAGTTTGAACAGGACTTCATCCTGACATGTTTTCACAGGTTGCTGCTAACTATCATTATTACTGGATGCCATTTATTAAAAAATCAAATTTTTTCCCCGTAGTCCTCTTGTTCCAGTCCTTGTTATTTCATCCTCTTGCTGTTCTGTGGGACATAGCTATTTTCACGGGAAGCCACTGGGTGGCATAGCAGAGCTGGGGTAGAGATGGCCACGTTGGCTGCCCACAAGAATCTTTAATCTGTATTATCAGAACTGGAGGAACTGCCCGGATGCTGGCTTGCAATGGCAAAAATAGAACCTCTAAATAAAAACATGCCTTTCAGTCTAATCAAAGAAACCTGTTTTGTGAGCTTTGAGTCAAAATCTAGTGTCATCTATAATGTGTGTAATACACAAGTGCTGATGTTTGTTCCTTCCTTTCCTGAAGGACAGGCAGCTGTGTCCTCCAGCAGTGGGAAGGAGGAAACACACACTTCTCAACAAGTAAAAAGAGACAAACGTGTTTGAAAACTAGGCTTTGATGAACGTTTCAGTATTAAAATGGGGCCATGTGGAAGCACGCAGCCATTGGGGGAAAAAAGTAGGGTTGCCACTTTTTGAGATAAGAGTAAGGGACATTTACCTAAAAATACTGGATTTTTCACAAAAATAAGGATCGCTTCATAACAACTTGAAAATCATCAATTTGATTTTCAAGTTTTTATGAAGTGTCCTTTATTTTTGTGGAGAATCCTGTATTTTTAGGTAAATGTCCCTTACTCTTATCTCAAAAAGTGGCAACCCTAGAAAAAGTTGTGTTACTCTTTTGATTATAGGTTCTTTTACATCACACAATTATAGCATTGTGATTTCACTTTCTCTGCTATAGCTATATCTTAAGAAATCCTTAGAGTCCCCTTCGGGGTGAGAAGAGCGGAATATAAATAAACAGTTGTTGTTATTGTTATTATTATTATTATTATTATTATTATAGTTAGTCAGAGGCACCAGAAGAGAGTTCCAAAGGACTCTCCCTCAGTGGACAAATCCAGGTTTCTATAGGTGTTCCTATGGTGAAATCATTGCACTGTAGTGTGAAAGCCCCGTGTTATACATAATAGCCGTGTGTGTGTTTGCTACTTGTGTGCATAGTATGTATCCTGTTTCATCTCACCTGCAAAGTAAATGGACGGTGACTTATAATGATTCACCCATAAAGGCACCCACTGTGTTCACAACTGAAATGAATTTCTATGTCTGATAATGTGCTCTGTCCAAGAAAGAGATACAGCAGCTCTCAAGTTATGAACAAGATAGGGTCTGTAGAGTTGCTCTTAAGTTGAATTTGTATTTAAGTCGGAACAGGAATGTTTTTAAGTTTAACTCCAGGCATATATATGTTAAACTTTCCCTATGCTATCCAAAGATATCTCTCTCTCTCTCTCTCTCTCTCTCTCTCTCTCTCTCTCTCACACACACACACACACACACACACACACAGACACACACACAGCGCTTTGGAAAGCATAGGGAAGATTTGGCATCCCTGTAGTGTTTGTTTTGCTGCCCGTGCCCCTGTTCAGAAGATTTCACCTGTCGCTGTGATAATTGGATTTTGAAAGACTTGGCTTGTTGTGAAAACAAGGATTGGTGATAAAGCTTCAGTGGAGACCCCCCTTTCCCCTTGATAACCTTTTCAGGGGGGAATTGCCCTTTCTATGGGTGGATTTCTCTCACTCCCTGTTGTTTCACTCCCATTCTTAACTATGGGTTGTTTGTAAGTTGGATGTTTGAAACTCAAAGACTGTCTGTATAGAGAAGAAGCAGATTGGAAAGCAAAAGATAGCTCTTGACCTCTAAGGGAAACTTCCAATCAGTTTAGGGCTGGTTGATGCTCGTGTGTCTTTCATAATTCCTAGGCCTGTTTTATCATGGAAAATATGGTTTCGGATGTAGGGGGCGCTGGTGCCTCGTATCTGATAGACTTCTGAAGTTTTCAGCGGTTTTTTCGGAATTGATTCAGATGTACTTCCGAAATTAGGAATGGCTTCGTTAATGGTGTCTGCGATTGCGCAATGCGCGGAAAACTTCCGAAGGGACAGTCAAAACTTGGGGGATTCCCTTTCCCTCCATTTTTGACCACTACTACTGACAAAACTAGCCACACTGGTACAAAATATTGAACACATTTAACACATTAATAAAAAATTAAAACATTTTAAACGCAAAGGGACGGGCGGAAATGACATACGAGCCCAATCCGAATATATTCCGAATATATGGCAACGGAATGGCAAATCCATTTCCTGTTTCCTTAACTCTCTTCGGAATCCCTTCGAAAGTCTGAAACATCCGAATTACATCTGAATTTCGGATGTATCCAAAGTTCGAAAACAGGCCTAATAATTCCTATTTAACGATCCAGTGGGTTCAGCAGACAGCATGGACTTTCTTGTGTGAAATGTAAAAGTCTTAATTCAAGCAGCTGGGTGTGAAACGTCCTCTGTTGAACCACATTAAGAGTGTGCAATTGAACAGCTGATCTGGACTTTGGGCAAAGTCATAGGAAAGGAATTTGTGTATTTGTTTGCCATGCTTCTAGAAAATGTTGCATTCTCACTCTGTGCAACATTAAGGGGTAGGGATCTGTTCATCTGTTAAACTGACATATTTATTTTCAATTCCTATGACACTTTCTGGGTGTCTGGAAGACAGACCAAACATTGGCTGAACGACAGTCTAATTGTTGAATGGTTTCAGCTATTCCCACCATTCTCAAACCATCAAGGATCCCAGATGTGTTGCGTCTACAGAGGTGCCTATGAAATTTCTTGTTGCTTTAAATGTATTGGTGGTTTGAGCTGTGATCTAGTTACTTAATCCCCATTTGTGTTGGGAAGCCTAACTTTCCCTGTTAAACATGTGCGAATGCTTAACAGTTATTGTTGGGGGAAACTACCCTCTTGAAAGATGACAGTGATATATTATTAAAAGCAGAGGTGGAATCGGATACTTCTGAGCTGTAGTTCTCAGGAGGCCAACACTGCACAGAAAATAGTGAGAGGTGTGGAGACTTTCAAGGTCATCAGACGGATAAATTGCCCATCCTACAACATTTCAACTTCACTTGAGGCACGGAGCCTGCCAACTTCCACCACATGATATCGATCTACTTCCTGCCTCAACTGAAGTGGAGGTGTTGCAGGATCCAGGAGTGCCTACACAGGAGTATTCCCATGTTGCAAAGGAAACAATGGGAAAGAAGCCAAGTGGCTCATCTCCCTGTGTGATGAGGTGAGGGGGATGGCAGGTGATGTAGGGTGCTGGATTCACTACCATGTGTGGTGAATCCCAGCCTCAATGTGAGAAGTGTGGAGATATATTTGTAATGCCGCATGATTCCCACCATTTTCAAACCTATGTGTGTCTACATAGGTTCCTGTGAAAATTCTTTACCATGGAAACACTGGCACCTTTTCTTGTTGTGTGAGGACACACAACAACAAGAAAGGAAAACCTATCATGAGGGTTTCTAATACATCGCTCCTGTATTGTGGGATGCTCTCCCTCCTACGGTCCGTGCGCTGCCCAATTTACTAGCCTTTCGAAAGGCTTGTAAAACCTTCCTGTTCACACAGACATTTGGTTA
This sequence comes from Anolis apletophallus, assembly GCA_030556195.1. NCBI lineage: Eukaryota > Metazoa > Chordata > Lepidosauria > Squamata > Anolidae > Anolis > Anolis apletophallus. The sequence goes on along the minus strand of JARBWK010000002.1, from coordinate 194,483,957 downwards.
GGAACAACTCTGGGCTTCCACTTCATGGTCATGGGCCACTGTTTATGTAGTGAGTGTACATCTATATGGTTTTATCCATGAATGCTACTCCTGGCATTCTGCTGTTGTTTTAATGCTATTATGCTATGCGTTTTATTGTGTTTTTATTGTGTTTTAATTATGTGTGAGTCGCCCTGAGCCAATCGGGAGGGGTGACTAAGAAATCGAAACAATAAATAAATAAATAAATAAATAAATAAATATATGGTTTTTCGTGGCTGAGTAGGGAACCCAACTCTATAATCACTCATCATTCTCCCAATATTGTATCTCCCAATATGAATCTGCTAAAGTTTTAGGATCAACGGGGAGGTCCTTCTATTCATCCACTACCAGCAAAGCTTTGCTTGGTGAGGACACAGGAGAGGACCTTCTCAGAGGCTGCTCCCACTTTCTGGAACACCCTTTCCATGGGAGGCTGAGCTGCCTTCCTTCCTGTTCTTGGACCTCTTGTCCAAGCAGGTTTTTAAGGAGTAATAGCTTCCAGAGAGCCCACTTATGGATGCGTATGTATGCTTTATTTTAAACTTTATAGGTTTGCTTGAATGTGATGCATTTAAATTGTGTTTATATTCTTATTGTTCAATTTTACCTGGTTCTTCCTGTGAGCCACCTTGGGTCTCACCCTGAGAAAAGGCAGCATATAAAAGAAACAAACATTCAAAGGGATCTCAGGCAGTAAGACTGACAAAGACCTCTCTCAAGTTGAAGCATTGCATGGAGAATGAACTGGACTAACAGCATGATGTTATATAAGGCAGCTTCCTATGCACCTGCCTTCTGACATGGAAATTAATACTTTGAAAAATAATTTTGACTGACTGGAGGGCTTGCAAGAAACGGTTGTAGGATGGAGTGATCCCCCCCCCCTCCCCAAAAGGGATACAATTGGAAATGCACAAAAACCGACTTGGGGAGTCACGTCATCCCACAACCCATGCTATGCTAAAAAAGAGAATTTTACAATGCATATATATCAGTGGAGTTTAAGCTAGTATATATCATTTTTATGATACATAGAAAGGAGTTTATAAGTAAAGTACCATAAAAAATAATAATGGACTATAGATGGTTGAAGAAACAATTTCAGAAAATATATTACCACGCTGGGTCAGGAAATCCAAGCAAACGACTAGATGGTTTAATTCAAAGCCAAAGAAGATGTTCAGCATCAGTGGAAGCTAGATGAATATCCAGTCATGAGCATAAAAAGGCTTTGAGATATTTTCAGAATTGGTTCTTGTGCCAATTGAAGTCTGATTGATTTTAAAAAAAATACAACAAAATTAGGGCTGTTAAAATGGACATAATTTGCAGGGATTCTTCTCTAGGATAAAAAAGTTGCCTATTGCTACATTGCTCCGTTACCAATATATTTGCTAATTTAAGATCCCAGGACAATGTCAGGAGGATAACTCACCTACAGGAGAACTGCAGAACCATGGCGAGATAGGAGATTGAATCCAGACAAGTTAGTTCTTTTACCTCCAGATATATGACTGGTCTCAAGGTAAAGCCTTTCCCAAGTCTTCATAGCTGCAATCCTTGGCACTAAACTCCTTCTGAGCCTGATGGGAAAGCTCCCAGAATCTTGTGCATCCAATATAGAGCCCCGGCTGAACATCCTACTTAAATGTGTGCTTTCAGAAATGTAAGTGATGACAGTGCCTGGCATTTTGTTCATTTGAGATAGTTCTTGGACTAGGGGATGAAATTCTCGGATTTAATCCTTGGAACTGCAACCATCCTTGGAGGTGACCTTGGCCTGATGAAGCGCTACGTGCCTCAGTTTTGAGGGTTAAGAATACTCGGCTACCTCACTGGGGGCATTGTGAGGATACGGCGCCTCCAATGTGATAAAGAACAGAGCCATATAAGTAAGAAGACATATGAAGTAATACGCTGGAATGTAGAACAGGGCTGGAAGACCAGAACCAACTTGGATGGTTTCTAGTTTTAGGATCTTATCAAAGGTCACATGTACTTTGCCTTATTTTGACATGCTAAGGCCTTTGAGTTTATTTGTCTCCTAGCTTTGTTAGGAGTTGATTATTCAACTTTATGTATGCTTGATGCTTTAATACAAATGTTCGGGGGTTATGTGGGTCTTGTGCTTTTGAACTGAGATATACAGGTCCTTCTACAAAAATTAGCATATAGTGCTAAAGTTCATTGTTTTCCATAATGTAATGATACAAATTAAACTTTCATATATTGCACACCAACTGAAATATTTCAGGTCTTTTTTTGTTTTGTACTGATGATTTTGGCATACAGCTCCTAAAACCCAAAAATACTGTTTCAAAAAATTAGCATATTTGGTCGGATGGAATATGCTAATTTTTTGAGATATGTATGCCAAAATCATCAGTATTAAAACAAAAAAAGACCTGAAATATTTCAGTTGGTGTGCAATGAATCAAAAATATATGAAAGTTTAATTTTTATCATTACATTATGGAAAATAATGAACTTTAACACTATATGCTATTTTTTTGAGAAGGACCTGTATTTAACTATGGTCAGTGTACTTGAATGAGCAAGTCTTGAGCTCATACGGCAATCTTAAGAAAGTCTGTCTCATCCTCAAAGCCATCTACGGATACAACTTACAAGGCTATGAGAAATATTCATGCATCAAAATATGTGATTAAAATGCTTTTACCATTTGACACTGTATGCAGATGTAAATCAAATTAGATAACAAGATAATGATAGTTTTGCAGAGAACAGAGCTTTCTCTCACTCAGCAACCTATTCAGATAAAAAGGAATATTTATGTGTGAAGGTATGAAACATTAGGTGTAAACTTTGAACACGTTTAACTGGGAATTTAAAAAATACTGTTTATATTTAATCCTGTTTAATGTTTGCATATTTGCATATTTTAAATTGTATGCTGATGCTTTTGTGTTAAGCTGCTTTGAGATAAAGTGGGGTATAAATAAATAAATAGAATAATAATAGTAATAGTAGTAGTAGTAGTAATTCTTTGTTGGCTGACACAGTGGGTGCCCCTGCAATAATATTTTGGAGTTAGAAATGTGTATTTGGATCTAAGAAGGGAGCCACAGAATTCCATTTTCAGATGATAAATATGCCATTAAGCATATTTATGTAAAGATAAATTAACCAGAGTCACCAGAGTTGAAAACTCTATTTTCTCCTAATTAATTGGATACATGCAGCTATCAGACTAATGTAGATTACTTTAGCAGAAAATCCAGTTTGCATTCTTCTTCATAAATCAGCATTTATGAAGTATAAGATGTAATCTAATTGTTAAGGGGGGGCGAAGGAGAATAATTGCCACAGATGGCACAACCATAGCTTAGTGTCCTTTGAGTTCAATTATGAGCTTTTCCCCCCTGTCATGAATTCCTACACACACACACACACACCTATATCTATATATCTCAGTGCCTTTGTTGTTTAATAATAGTAATAGTAGTAGTTGTACTACTACTAATAATAGTAATAATAGTAGTTGTTTAATAATAGTAATAGTAGTAGTAGTAGTAATTCTTTGTTGGCTGACACAGTAGATGCTCCTGCAATTATATTTTGGAGTTAGAAATGTGTATTTGGATCTAAGAAGGGAACCACGGAGAACTGCTGTCATGGCTAAAATTATAGAACTCCATTTTCAGATCTTAGGCTGAAACTTCATTAAAGTCTACTCTGGCCTCACCATGGATTGATTTTTCACACCCTGATAATTCAGTCTATTAACCTTTTGGTCCAGCTCAGTTTGTAGTTTCAAGCTCAGTTATGTATGAATCTGAGGCTGCAGCCCTACAAGGGAGCATGCCATGTTGAATCCAGGGCTACTTCCTTCCAAGTAAACATGCATAGGATTGCAAATGTAAACCACCCTTGTCCAATTAAACTTGTTAGCATTCATTAGCA
>JARBWK010000002.1:194465567-194479909 GCA_030556195.1 Anolis apletophallus | reverse complement strand
GGGGGAGGCTTCTTCTCAGGAAGATAGCGATACTAGGCTGGAAGAGCGGGGCCGTTCTCATAACAGGCGCAGGGACATAGAGGAGGGCAGGAGGAGCTGGCACCTGTCCCTAGACCGTCACCGTTCGGAAAGTAGAGACTGGAGGCGCCGGGCCCTAGATCGTCGGGGGGCCCGGCCGAGGGATTAAGTACGGCCCGTGGGAACTGATCCTCAGTTCTCCGGCCACGTCTATACTGAATAGGCGCGAGCGGAGTGGGACCACAAGCAACCGTGGTCATCAAGTCTTGCCTTGCTTTTGCCTTGTTTCCTGAGCCGCAGTGGTTAGCGGCACTTTGTTTTGGTTCCTGATTCGCATTGGATGCGAAACCTTGCCCTGTTTCCTGATCTGCATGAATTGCGGAGCCTTGCCTCGCTTCAAGCTATTTGCCATTATACTTTGGACTATTGACTTTATGCATTGAATACTTTCATCTATTGGACTATATTCTCTTTGGACTGTTTTTATATTCAATAAACTAGTTAGCCTTTGATACGTCTCCGTGTGTGTGTTAAAGGGGCAGTTCTAAGTCGGCGTTCGTGACAGAGCTGCAAAAAGTGACCCAAAATAGGAAAAATGCACTTGAAACAGCAAGTTCAAAGGCCAAGGACAATTTGAAAAGAGATTAAAAAAATGGATCAAAAATAATAATGACAACAACAACAACAACAATAATAATAATAATAATAATAACCGGTTATAAAAATAGAAAAGCTTATTTATAGAAACAAATTTTAAAACGCCAAGCCCCGGATAAAAAAAGCTTAGGATATAAGTGAATTGAAACCAACCAATTGAGATCCAAAGGTAATTTGGAATATCAAAATGAATTAGACCAACCAATTAAAATTTAGAGCAGCTTGTAATGATAAATGGATTAAAACCGATCTAAAAGAATAATCAGGAAAAAAATAAAAATGAAAATAGAAAAATAAAAAATGAAAAATAGTAATAATAATAATAATAAATTTATTTAGGATTAATTTTCCTAAGTAATAAACCAATCAGATGAAAATAAATTCCTTAAAACACAATTCACAAATTTTTGAAAAGTTTGAAAGAGAAAAAAATCTAAAACCGTAATGTTCAATTTTTCCACAAGAGGGCAGTCTAAACCACTTCGAAAAAAATAAAAAAATAATTCAACACAGATAAATGGGGCACTTTAAAAAAATGCCTATAAAATTCAAAGACGGAAGAAAAAAAATATATATAATGGTGATCAGAAATACCTGAAACAATTCAAAAAAAACATTCCTACAAAAGAATAAAAACGGCACTTCAAATAGACCTCGATTTAAATTTAAAGAAAATATAAAACAGAAATGTTAAAAAAAACCCAATATTCAATGCCGAAATTCGCCACTGGAGGGCACCACAAATGAAAAATGAATAATAATAAAAAAACCTATGTCATTCAAGTTTCCACCACAAGAGGGCAAAACTGCCTTGAATGGAACAAAATCCAAAAACAGTCAATGTAGTTTTAATTTCAGCCACAAGAGGGCCGAACCCACTTTAATTGGAACAAAATCCAAAAACAGTCGATGTAGTTTTAATTTCAGCCACAAGAGGGCCGAATCCACCTTAAATGGAACAAAATCACTACAAAAAAATCAAGATACTTGGGACTTAATATTAATGAAAAAAATTAATTAATAATATATATATATATATTCAAAGAAATAGTAAGCTAATTATAGATTAAAATCTAAACAGTTTAAAATTAGAACAATATGTAAAATAAATCTAAATAAACAGGCCTAGATATGAATGAAATCAAATAATAGGAAATCAAATATTAAGCCTAGAAATAAATGAACTCAAATAATGAGGAAATAATAATAATTAAATTCAGAAGTAAATATCCTTTCAAAACAACTCAGACTTGAGACAGCTTAATAAAGGGAAATGCATTTTTGAAATTAATCTTCAATGGAATAGGGAAACGGATATATTAAAAAGAAAAATAGAGATTAAAGATAACCGATTTAATTTGGGGGAAAATGTATATATAAGAAGAGCCATGCTGAATCGGACCTTAGCCCATCTAGTCCAGCATTCTGTATCACACAGTGGCCCACCAGTTGTACACGGGGATCTCGAGCAGAAGGGAGGGCAAAACCCTGACCTGCTCCCGACCCCCCACAACCAGTACCCAGGGAAATCCTGCCTACCTCAACCAACTCTGAGGTGGCACTTGAATGTCCTTTTCAGTAACTACCGATACACTTGGTATCCATGAATCTGTCTAATCCTGCCTTGAAGTTGTTCAGGCTGACAGCTGTCACAACCTCTTCTGGAAGTGAGTTCCATAACCCAATGACCCTCTGGGTGAAGAAATATTTCCCTTTATTAGTCCTAATTTTCCTACCTTGGAGCTTCAGGGAGTGCCCTCTAGTCCTAGTGTTTTGTGACAAAGAAAATAATTTTTCTTTATTCACCTTTTCTATCCCATGCATGATTTTATACACTTCGATCAAGTCACCTCTTAAACGCCGTCTTTCAAGGCTGAAAAGACCAAGGCGTTGCAACCTGGTTTCATAAGGGAGCCGCTCCATCCCTTGGATCATTCTTGTTGCCCTTTTCTGTACCTTTTCCAGTTCCGTTATATCCTTCTTAAGGTGCGGAGACCAGAATTGTACACAGTACTCCAAATGTGGCCTTACCATAGATTTGTAGAGAGGTAATACAACATTTGCTGACCTATTTTCGATTCCCTTTCTGATTATGCCTAGCATAGAATTTGCTTTTTTCACTGCTGCTGCGCACTGGGTTGACATCTTCATTGAGCTGTCCACCAAGACCCCAAGATCCCTTTCCTGGTTTGTCTCGAAAGCTTTGACCCCATCAGTTGATAAGTGTAGTTGGGGTTCTTTGCCCCGATGTGCATGACTTTACACTTGTTTAGGTTAAAATGCATTTGCCACTTTGTTGCCCAGTCACTCAATTTCGAGAGATCTTTCTGGAGCTCTTTACAATCAGTTTCATTTTTAACTACCCTGAACAATTTAGTGTCGTCTGCAAACTTTGCTACCTCAGAATTCACTCCTACATCCAGATCATTAATGAATACATTAAAAAGTAACGGACCCAAAACTGAACCTTGGGGTACGCCACTTCCCACCTCTTTCCACCCAGAGAAGTGTCCATTTATTACCACCCTTTGTTTCCTACAGTTTAGCCAGGTTCCAATCCAGGACAAGACCTGTCCCCTGATTCCATGGCTGAAGAGCTTATTTAGGAGCCTTTGGTGAGGGACTTTGTCAAAAGCCTTTTGAAAGTCAAGGTAAACAATATCAATTGGGTCCCCTTTATCTATGTGTTTATTTACACCCTCAAAGAATTCTAACAAGTTAGTAAGACATGATTTGCCTTTGCAGAAACCATGTTGATTTTCTTTCAGCAATGCCTGTTCTTCTATGTGCCTAGTAATTTTTCTTTAATAATGGTTTCCATCATTTTGCCTGGAACTGAGGTTAAACTGACTGGTCTATAATTTCCTGGATCACCTCTGGATCCTTTCTTGAAGATCGGTGTTACATTTGCCTCCCTCCAGTCCTCTTACAGTGCCTGATCTTAGCTAGAAGTTCAGCAATTTCACACTTGAGTTCCTTAAGAACTCTGGGGTGGATGCCGTCTGGACCTGGTGATTTGTTGACGTTTCCAATATATATATATGTATATATATATTGGAAAAATAGGAATTAAATTGTATTTGAGAATAATTGAGGAAAGAAATGACCAATTAGGATTAAAATGTACAATCAAATTAATATGGAACTGAATAGAAGTGGATTAAGGAAAAATATTCAAACATAAATGTAGTGTGAGTCAGAAATACAGCGACAAAAACCCCAAAAAGCTAAAACAGATTTGAAGTAACACAGCAATTCAAGTTAGAATGGCCCTTGAAAAGCTTTAAAATGGTAAAAAAAGATTTAGAACTGCAGTATTTATTTTCCACCATGAGATGGCAGATTTTTTTTTTAAAAAAAATGGTTTAAATTGTAATTTTACTACTTTCCACCAGATGGGGCTATTTCTTTTTTTTTTCCAGAAAATAATTTGAAACTGCAATTTTTACTTTTTCCACTGGAGGTCAGTGTTGTATAAGATATCTTCTCAAAAATAATTCAAAGCTGCCACAATTTAATTTGGCCAGGAAAGGGCAGCATTTGGCAAGGAATGATTTTTAAAAGTGTTCCCCTTTTTCAAACCTTCAGCCGTTTTTTTAATTGTGATTCACAGTTATCTATCCTTAATATTCTCCAGCTATAAGAACTGAATGAGAAAAGATCTCTTGGTTTATCTATCTGTCCTTAAACAACAGACAGCAGTTGTTAGAGCTGGGAATACCAGAATCTTTAATTTGTGATTCAAAATAGTATTTCTCCCGCCTCTTTTTTCTTAAAGGAATTCAAACAGTGAACTCAGACAAAGACGCCCATCCCCACCATGAGAAAGGAATGTGCTGAGGGAAAGGAATGTGCTTCCTGCCCGAGGCTGTTTTTCCTTCTAAGAGCAGTTTCGCACCCCATAAACACAAAGAAAGAGAGAGGTAACCCTTTCCTGCAGGGTTAAATTGCTACAAAACCAATTTGAAGCTCTTACTTTCCAATTAGAGTTATTATGAAATGAGCTTCACTGTTTGTTTGTTTTTTTTTTAGAGCATATATAGGCCTTTCTCTCTTCCTCCGTGATCATGCAACTCGAAAATGCCCCAAAAGCAAGCAAGCCCCCAGAGATCCTCTCAATGTTAAAACATTAAACAGACAACAGATAACAGAGGTGTGAACAAAACATTCAAGCAAGAGAAACACTTAGAATAGGAAGATATTTTCCACCCCAAGTCTTTCTTTTTCCTCACTTGCAATTTAAAAAAGGTTTAAAACCACATAAAAATGCTGTATTTTATTTCAATCTGAACAAAAGGACTCAGCTCCCCCCCTTCTTTTCAATTTTTTTTTTGGAGCTTCTTTAGAACACTTGATGGGCCTCTTTATTGCTTTTAACAGATAACAGACCCACACATTAAAACCACATGGGGAACTTAATTCCCTCCCCCCTTCTTCTTTGGTTCCTGCCTGAAAGCCTTTCCCTTATGTTAAAGGCCTGAGGAATGCCTTCCCCCTCCCTTTTTCTTCACACACACGAAGAATGCCCCTGCTTTTTTTTTTGCTATTCAGTGACACAGAGGCCTAATGATTTCTTCCTTCCCTTAGAAGCCCTTGGCTGAATGGAACTTTTAAACAATACTTCCTTACTCAACACAGCTCTCTCTCTTAGTTGCTATTTTTTTTTATCTCTCCCCCTGCAACACAAACTTAAAACGCAGAGAGAAACCCCTCTTTTTTTCCTTTTCTTCCTCCGCCCCCCCTTCTCCAAAGAGGGAGCTCAGCTCACACGTGTGAGGCTGTTTTTCCTTTTTCGAAATGCCTTAGACGCCGCTTCTAAGACAATTTCGTATTTTAAGATTTAGCTTGAATCTTCTTCCCCTTATTCTAAGGAGGTTTACCACTTATCATCAAGACAAAACCCTTAGACTAATGACCATTTCAAAGTCTAATTATGCAGCGACCTGGGTTTTTCTCGGATCCCTGCAAGCGCCTTGCTTAACCTTATTAAAGTAACCCTTTCATAATTACCTGTTCCTTGACGTCCTCAAAAGCGTTGATTTTTTGTTTCACCCGAACAGTTGCGTTCGTCTTATCCACCTCCGTAGGCCAGAGATAATCTACAGTCGCATTAAAAGGGCCCGTATGCTCTGCAGCTTTCTCTCCGTCCCCCGAAAATGGCGAAAAATCGACGCAAGTTTTCCAGAGCCTGTCAGTATTCCATTTCTGATAACGCCTATGAGATCGAGGCCCCGCGTTGGGCGCCAAATGTTAGGGTGAGATTTTAAATCTTCCCTTTTACCTAGGCGTTAGTAATGGATATAATAATATACTCACAGGCTCTGTTCAAGTTCAAAAGAAATCAAGGCTTTATTTTAACAGAAATCTTCTGATATCACATCAGAGGCACAGCTTAACAATAGAAAATGGTCTTAACACCGAGCTGGTCTGGTCCGAACTGGCTTACCCCTCTCTGGCCCCTTGCATATCTCCAGTACCCTTCCTCAGATTACATTTCCAGATGTTTTTCCCTCTCTAAGGAAAGGAAAACATTCTTTGCATTCCCTGAGCTAGCTTCATGCTCTTGGAGAGGAGAAGACAGGATATGGGCCCCATTTAAAGTAAACATTTTCGGTACCAGAGGCCTGGCTTAACATTTCTAGCATACACATTCAGCATCTTGAATTCAAGGCTACAAATCATCCAGTGTCTTATACCTTGCAATAATACAGATTAATAATGCTCTCTATTCTAACACATGCAAACTGATTATATTGCCTTTTTATACTCATGGCATTAATACAGATTATATTGCAGATTAAATATTTCCATTTTCTGGCCCACTGCCACCTCAGTAAGAAATCAGTTTGTGTGTGTCAACTGTAAAATAGGATGTGTGGAAGGGCCCTGGGTTATCTGAGGTCCTTTCCACACAGTTGAATGAAATCCCATGTTATCTGCTTTGAATCAGATTATATGGCAGTGTGGACTCAGAAAACCCAGTTCAAAGCAGATATTGTGTTATATGTTTCACATTTTTGTAGTGATGAGGTAGATCATTTTGACTTGGTTATTTTAGAAGTAGCTCGCATGCTGAAAAAGTGTGAACACCCCTGTTCTAGGCATTCTTGAAGGAAATTTTGGTTGCCAAAGCTGGACTGTCCTCCACATTAAAAACAAACAAAGAAACAAAATACTGAAACTCCAGAATGCTATTTTTCTTTTGGCATGTTATGTCCCCTTGAGGAACGTTGAGGTGCTGGAGAGTTCTAGAACGAATGATTAGCATTCCTCGGGGCTGATTGCCTGGAGACACGGATATTGCTTTGAGACAGAATTAGAAAACCTTGAGTGAGAGGGCAATGCGGCACAACTGCAAAGTCAGCCATCCGCTATATATGGCACAGCAGTTGGTGTCCTTCCTCTTGGCAAATGGATGTAGCCCCCCCCCCCAGAACATACGCCCACCTCACATAAATAGCAGTGTTGAACCATCCCATACTGTAATAATTGAAAGGACTGTTCTCTCCCTCTTTCCCAGTACTCTACATTCTCATTTAAACATCCATTGTGCTAAATCATTGCATCGTGGATCCCTCTCACTTCTTTTTAGAGTTACAAGGACTTTACTTGGAGTTACGTTTGTGCATATCCATTCATAATTCCATATGCCAGTGATACTTCTTTTCCTGTCAGGAACGACTTGAGAAACTGCAAGTTGCTTCTGGTGTGAGAGAATTGGCCGTCTGCAGGGACATTGTCCAAGGGACACCTGGGTGTTTTTATGTTTTACCATTCTTGTGAGAGGCTTCTCTCATGTTTATTATTTATTTATTTATTTGCGACATTTATAGCCCGTCTTTCTCAGCCATACGGCGACAAAAGGTGGGTTACAGATTGGCACAATTTGATGCCATACATTTATAAAAGTGGGATTAAAAACAGTCAACGTAACAGTATAAAACATATATAAAAACCATTAAAACATGTAGTCACCGGTGTCATCTTGATAAAAACATTTCCCAGTAGAATTGTCTGTCCATTCCATGTTCATCATTCATACTTTCGTGTTACCTATTTTGCTGCTTGCTCAAAGAGCCAAGTTTTCACTTTTTTCGGAAATTTAGGAGGGAGGCAGACAATCTAATATCCCTGGGAAGGGTGTTCCATAGCCAGGGGGCCACCACTGAGAAGGCCCTGTTCCTCATGCCCGCCAATCTCGCAATGCAGGAGGGATTGAGAGCAGGGCCTCCTTAGATGATCTTAAACTCCTAGATGGTTCATAAGGAGAGATACATTCGAACAGGTAAGCTGGTCCGGAACCATTTAGGGCTTTATAGGTTAAAACCAACACTTTTAATGGTGCCCGGTAGCAAATTGGCAGCCAGTGGAGCTGATGCAACAGAAGAGTAGTGCGCTCCCTGAGTGCCACCAGGTTGGACCATTTGAAGCTTCCAAACAGTCTTTAAAGGCAGCCCCACATAGAGTGCATTGCAGTAGTCTATATGGGATGTAACCAGAGTGTGGACCACCACATGGGGAGCTGGAGCTGACAAAGGGAGTTCATCCACACTCTCCCCGGATTCGAACCTCTGACCTTTCAGTCCTCAGTCCTGCCGGCACAAGGGTTTAACCCATTGCGCCATCGAGGGCTCCTATGCCAGTGATGCCCCTCAATGATACAAAACATGGCCGCGGTTGAATGAGGTTCTTCCACTGACAAAACTGCTTGAGTCAATGCAGCCAGGAGGAAGGGATGGTTTCCTGTCCCATTTTATGTTCCCCTAGAATCTGTTCAGGAAAACTTTTGGGATGGATTTTCTGATGGGTGGAAGGGAAAGTAAAATCTTACCACCCAAATTTCAGGCATAGGAGGGGAACAGACAAAATGACACCATTTCCCCAATGAAATTTTCCTTCAGTCCCCAAATATCTAGAATTCATGTTCACACCTAGAACTCTTCTATTTGCTATGCTTACATTCCTTAGATGGCTGTGCTCCCCCCCCTTTTTTTTGTTTAGATTTCTAGCATGCCTTACAGCAGTGTTTCCCAACCAGTGTGCCGTGAGCGATCATCAGGTGTGCCGTGGGAAATTGGAACCTCCAATACCCTTTCTTCCCCCTCCTGCCGAACACTTTTTCTTCTCCACTCGGGCTCCCTTCTTCCCAGCCTCGCTCTGCTCGCTTTGCCTCGCTTTGCTCTGGGGCGAGTCTGTGCAGTAGCGCCCACACGGGTCACTTCTTCCTCCCTCCCCTCATGCGGCCCCCTCGGATCAAAATGGCAGCAGAAGCGGCAGTGTAGAAGAAAAAGTGTTTGGCAGGAGGGGGAAGAAAGGGCACAAGGGGGAAGGGGAGGAAGAGGTCTCTGTCGAAAGCTGGCATGGGCAAACTTGGACCTTCCAGGTGTTTTGGACTCCAACTCCCACCATTCCTAGCAGCCTTAGGCCCTTTTCCTTTTTCCTTCTCAGCCACTTAAGCAGGAAAGGGCCTCAGGCTGTTAGGAATGGTGGGAGTTGAAGTCCAAAGCACCCAGAGGGCCGAAGTTTTCCCATGCCTGTTTTAGGGACCTTAAAGTGGTGAGCCTCCTTCCAACATTGTGATTCTGGATAGAAAACAAACAACAACATAACATTGTTTGAGTCCACAGTGATGTCTGGGTGTAGGTGAACTACAACTTCCAAACTCAAGGTCAATTCCCAAGCAAACCCTTTCAGTACTTTCTCTTGGTAATGAGAGTTCAATATGCCAAGTTTGGTTCAATTGCATTGTTGCAAGAGTTCAGGATGCTCCTTGTTTGTGTGTTAACTATAAATCCCAGAAACTGTAATTCCCAAATGTCAAGGTCTATTTTTCCCAAACTCCATCTGTGTTCGCATATTGAGTATTCATGCCAAGTTTGGTCCTGATCTAACATTGTTTCAGTCCACAGTGCTCTCTGGATACAGGTGAACTACAACTCCAAAACTCAAGGTCAATGCTCACCAAACTCTTATAGCATTTTCTCTTGGTTATGGGAGTTCTGTGTGGGAAGTTTGAGTCTTTCTGCCATTCCTGCCAGGATATCTATGTTCATCGAAACAGGCCCAGGTTTCACACTGAGTGTATAAATACATTTAAAAAGATATTAACTATATGTATTACTGTGTTCGAGTGTCATTTTGTGTCATTTTGGTTGGTGGTGTGCCCCAGGATTTTGTAAACGTAAAAAGTGTGCCGCGGCTCAAAAAAGTTTGGGAAACACTGCCTTACAGAATGTTCAACTCATGTTTTAAAATAACTTGAAGGCACCAGATCCCATCTGATCTTGGAAGCTAAGCACAGTTGGCCCTAGTCACTATTTTGAGGGGAGACTGCCAAGGAATAGCAGGTGCTATTAGGCTTTCTTTTAGAGGAAGGAACTGGAAAAAACTACCTCTGCAAATTCCTTTCCTGAGAAAACCCTATGAAATTCATGGAGTCACCACAGGTCAATGGGTAAATTGAAGGCGTAAACACACAGGGCTAGAAATATGGGAACTCAAGGGAACTTTTATTGCAGAGGAGCTGTTGCTTTCTTTTGATGGCAATGTCTCACTCCATACACTGAAAACGACATCACAGAATTCTAGTTCTACTGTATTTGAGTTAGATTTGTATTTGGCTTAAATGGTAACACGTACTTTCCATAGTCATTCTTCTGCTTTGAATAGCAAATAGATCCATAGGACAGTGAAGCTAATCCGTGGTCTGTTATGGGAATGGCAAGATGTGGCAGAAATCCAAAGTAACCAATTCAGGCTATCACATAGAAAATTGCCACTACAAAGTTGTGAAAATCTAAACAAAACCATGAAAAAAATGGGTAGTCTAGCATTTGGAAATATGCAGGGGAAGAGTTTGAAAACAGGAAGGTGAGCTTTTGCTTGACTGTAAACATTTGCAAAGAAGGATGCTCAGACTGGGAAAAATGTTGGTAACTCTAAGGGGCCTTCTACACATACAGTAAAATCTAGAAGCAATCAGGATAAAATAGGCCCGGATTAACCCCTTTTGGCGCCCTAGGCCACACTTTGGAATTACGCCCCCAAACCAACGTCTACCGCACCTCCCCCCCCCCCGACATTCCTTCTTTCCACTGCCCGCGCTTTGCCCCCAAAAAGGAAAAAGGAGCAAGGAGAATCCTGGCCTAATTCCAACCCTGCTTCTTTTTTCCCCCCGCAGGCGCTGAGCCCTTCTTCCCGCACTTACATGACCTTTCAGCGTGAAAGCTGCAGCGGGGCGCTATAATGAACTGGTTGTGTGTGAATAGCACTTTTTAAAAAGAGCAAAACTTGTGGGTATGTTGATGAGGCGATACATTCTGTTTTGACAATCATCACCGAGAAACAAAGGCAGGAGAAAAGGTGTTGCCTAAAGCCAAGTTGAGTATATTAGCCATGTGAAATGGTGGAGAGTGTTACCAGGATGGAGTGAGATGCAGGCTGTGAATCGGAAACGAAACATGGATAACTGGCCAAGAGAGCCCTCACGGGGCTGGGGTGATAACTAGTGTTACAATATTGTAGAGTGCTGAAGGGCATTGCTGACAAGAAGATGGCAAACATCGCATTATAGGGTGAGCTCAGCACTCTCGGCAAACAGGGCAGTCTCTTCGCCAGAGATTAAATGGAGATACATCAAATATTAAGAATGGAAATGTGTTAGGACACTCGACCGCTACACTACGCTGGCTCTCGAGAGTCCCATTTTACAGATGCTGAGCCTCGGGGCAACACAACGGGCCTGTGAGTCTGGAAAGTAGGAGTGCATGACAGCAGTCTTGTTGGGGTTGATTATTAAACAATTGTAATGTTTATTTGTTTTGAACCCCTTTGCTCATCTACTGCAGAGCACCCAGAGATCTACCAGTAGACCCCAATCTACTTTCTGCTTAATTCTGTTGAAAGCCTGTTTCATCAACCTGTTTTAAATGAGAGGCATATCAAGTTCATAATATGGAAGTAAGTACTTTAACTAGGGGCAGGTGCCTTGTTAGTTGGCTGATGGGGCACTGCCCAACCAATCCCAATCTCTTCCACTTCCAAACCAGCCAGTATAGTTGACTCAAAGGTTTAAAGCATTCCTTTCCTCTGCTGGAAATAACCCCTCTGGGGTTATTTAAACTACTGTATTTCATATCTGCACATAATGTTCTGACAGTAGTTTGGAGAAGACAGCAGGGAAGTGGAAAGGGACAGGCCCTCTTTGCACCCTATATGGCCAGAAGAGGGGGTTCAAGATCTAGAGAGAAACACTGTGTACATTTGTGTATGTGTATCTATGCACCATGCAAAGAAGGGGGTATGTTTCCAAAGAGCTCTGTGGCTGGGGAAAGTTGTCCAGAGACTTGTGCAAAGATAGATAGGGTGCTGAGTATGGTGGCAGCTTGTAGTGTACATACAGGAGTGGGCAGCTAGTTGTTTGCATGTGATGAAGGCTTGGCTGTCCTTGCGTGTTTCTGCCATGAAGACCTTGGTTTCTCATCTACAACCATTGCTTTCCCTTGCTAGGGATGGGAAAGGAACAGACGTGGCAAATCTGATATTGATGATCATACTCACTTACTTTGTGCCAAATGCAGGAACAGTGAAGCATCTGTCGCCGGTCACTTGGTCCCAGCTAAGTGTGATACTGCCGGGACAGTATCACACAGGCTCCTTTGTCTTTCCCCAGCCTAAAGAGGAATGAACACCAGCTTCCAAAATACCACTCAAAACTTCTGTTTCAGGCCGTCACACATGAGAACATCTCCATTTGCAGTTGTTTGTCTTATCAACTTTTGCATGCTGAACAATTCAGTGTTAATTCCTTAATTGCATTATATTGTTTTCAGGGATTTTGAGGATTACAGGGCACCTCTAAACCAAGGCTTCTTCGGCATCCATATTTTGGGGCAGGAAAGGGACATTAGGAAACAATAGAAATACATAGAGCTTATAAAAGCAACAACTCTTACGACCTTATCACAGTGGCCACCAGAATTGTTACAAATCATTGCAAATCCGGCAGTGCCTGGCGGGATGTGGGCAAAACCCACTGCCACACACTTCACATCACCAGACTTAATCCCACTCCACGGGGGAAGTGTCAACGGCCCAGCTCCCCCCCCCCCATTGTTACAAATGCAACATGGGAAGTATTTCATGTTGTTGCAGGGCGGCATACACCAGTCCTGCTTTACTTTTGCCATGGAGCCCCACTGGAACTAGCTGTACATCATGGTATGGGAGCTGGCAGACTCCATGGCTAAGCAGAAGAGGACAAAAGCAAACCCAAGGAGTTCCACAGTTACAACTCAGAGGAAAAGAGCTAAAGGCAACGCCAAAGTATATAGTCACAGATATATTTATCAATTATTTGGGAATATATGATCATTCGACAAAAATATGCGTAATATTTCAAACAGTTACACTTAAAGTTTGACGAAAGAGTACTAGTCCATATGTATTATATAAATCAAACGCGGCTTATAGCCTGCTCATTACTCACAACAAAAAAAGAAAGAGCATCCAAAGTCTTTCAAAGTTGTTTCCTTTAGTCTTTAGTATAGTCCATAAGAACCAAAAAAATATTGAAATGCAAATTGTAAATCCAATTATGAGAGGTATGGAGCTCCTTCCGGTCAACGGACAGGAATTTCCCTGCGCTAATCCGTTTCGCCAAAACCGGCTTCTTTGGGACCGGAGGAACCGAGGTGAGGAGACGTTGACTCCATGATTGTCCAAGATAGGCTTATTTTCAAGCAAATCACAATTATCGGGGCATCGGCCTGCGGGTCAGTGTTTCAGACAGGAGAGGAACCAGCATATGTCGCTGAATTCAGGCCTGTTTGATGAAGTCGCCAGAGTCTCCCAGCCCACATGGCCATATTGAATATTATCACAGAGGAGAGAACCTCCAACCTCCAATCCCCAGGAAGAATCTGAAAGTTAAAGAATCAGTGAATCTGAATGCCCAGATAGCTTCCTGAAATGATACTTTATTCCTTGTAGGTTATATGGAGAGAGGAGAGGGGAGTAAGAGAGGAATCCCTTCAGTTTGTCATCCTTTATAATTACACGTTATGAGCCTTCAGGTCAGCTCTAAATCATGTTGACCCTCTGACAGGATGGTGGCATAGTATGACTTCCTCAAGGTCACTGTCACTGAATGAGGATTTGATCCCAGATCTCCCAGTGTACTATTCCCACTTAAAAAGGAATACACTGCATTGGTTTCTGGCATTTTGCTGATGACAAGATCCTAGTATTTCTAGGAATGGCGTCAGATGTGTTAAAATAGCTCAGTCATATAGGGATAAAAGATACCAAGAGGAGCCTGACCCATAGTGCCATCATTCATAGACAAGTTTTATGATCACATTCTCTCCCAACACACACAAATGCACACACGCCTACTGCTGTTTATAGGTTAGGTCACTAAGATGTTACTCCAGCCACACAAAATAGGCACGACTGCCACATAGGTGGCTTTTGAGTTGGCATTCAAAACATCCTTAAGCTGGAAAGAACAGATGACTTCACTACTTGTCAGGCAGCACTTGAGATTCCTCCTGAATAAGAGGTGGGTGGCAATGCCTTCCTATTAATACTATTGGAATAACTTTCCCCTCTAAGGAGTCCTATTTCTCAGCAAACCAGTCAATGGCCATGATCATTGCTAATATTTT